>OVBL01000893.1:0-475000 GCA_900406555.1 Pseudoturritis turrita | reverse complement strand
CTCAGAGGAGATCGCGACGGAGTTCGGAGACGGCGAAATCGGAGACAGAGAGATCTGAGATCGGAGACGGAGAGATCTGAGATCGGAAACAAGATCTGAAGAAATCAATACAAAAAATTATGTTAAAATGAGTCAAAAGATAATATGGGGATATGGGGAAAAAAAAGTGGCACGCTTGTAAAAGTTTTTAAACAGTGGCATTTTTGTAAAGTGTCAGTTTCAAAGTGGAATATCTCAGAATTTCTCTAAAATATTCTTAGTGAGGATAATTATTTATTTTTAACATAAAATATATTTTAGTTATAAGAAAATATTAATGTCCTTAAGTGACTAATCTAGTGGCTTTTATCACTACTAAAATTGGCAAAATATATATCATTATTGAAAATTCAACTGTGTATTTTATTCATTCTTTGTGTGAAATTTCATATAAAAATCGTATTTTTTTTTTTTTTTCGAAGAAAGATCTAAACTCGGTTCTAATAGCAATGGATATTCGAAAAACATGTAATTCTTGGACATATATATATTACCTATCAGCTATCTTTTAATTAGATAAATATCGACGCTACACACAATTTTGTATTATCTACAACATAATAGGTTTCATGTCACCAAAAAGAAACTAATATGAGTCAACATAAAGATAGATGCATAATTATCATTTCATTATAAGTGCTAAATTACTTTATGTATATGCACATTGAGGAGGAGGGCATGATGAGACCCGAACGAGAACCGGTGCCCTCTTCATTTACCAAAGAGGCAATTATCTTTAAGTCACCATTTTCTTTATTGCAAATGTTGGGACACATTTTTATACGATATCTGGTCTTAATTGGTTAACTAAATTGCTTTTCTATCTTTTTAGATTGTATGATATTAATATTTGGGTTTCTACCTTTTTGGAAAGATTTTTTTTCATATGTTATATCACCATCAAAGATATTTTATCTAATTCTATTATAAATGTTGATCAATCGATCGAATTCAACTATTTACAGTATATGCAATTATGATGAACAACTCCACGAACAACGATTCCACGGTGCAACTCTCTTCGCAACACACGAATCCACGAGAGATGATTGTACATGCACCACACCCACGATGGACAGCTCTTTCCGCAACACATGAGACCACGACAGACGACTATACTTGCAAACACTCTGAAACCTTCGATAAGCTTTGCATCTATTAATATGTAGAAATGTGGGAATAGAACCACAAACACGTTGTAGAAGCCTTTTAATCCCTTGAGCAATGGGCCAAGGGGCTTATTAAAAACAAAATATGTATATTTTCAAAATTCATTAAAACTATTAAAAAAAAAAAAAATCATTCGGAACAGACGGTTGAATTTATTCTTTGAAGACAACATTATCGATGTTGGGTCTTGGTGATCACGGATAGGCGATTCGATCACTAAAAAGTGAACATAACTCGACTTCACTCGGTTCTTGTGTTCAGATCTTTTCATTTGGCTTATGGCTTGGGATGTTCCTTTCTAAGACAAATAACACGATCACAACATTCCCGGGAGGAAAAATAATGTTTGTCCTTCCATACACTCTCTGACACTCAAAACAGAAAATGCCAATGTACCTGGCGGCTGGCCGGAGGGTTGAGTTTTACATAAAGAAAAGTGAATTTAGTTCAGGACCTGGTCGAAAAAAGTGATCATATGCCCAATCTGCTGATTAACGAAGTCATAAAGGGGGTTTAAGGAGGAGAATAGTGTTTCTTGGAGTGGAATTGGAACTTCTCATGAAGCAAATTTGGTCGAGAAAACTATGCCCAACCAAAGATTTTGATAAAGGATTAAAAAATAAAGGTTTGGTCTCCGACATAAGGTCGGATTATCTGTTTAGCATGAGATAAATCGAGTAATATTCATCGTTCTAGGATGCATCACTTTCTTTATTTAGTGTAGTATATAGTAGAACTAAAAAGGGTCTGACCTCCTCCTTCACTGGAAGCAACTAGGAGGTATTTATAGAGAACACCTAGCCCAGGTTTCTACATCCGATTTTAGCGTAATTCGATTGGGTTCTCCTAGCTATAGGGCGAGCAAACCGACTGTACTATGTTTTCAGCAGATATGTCTACCGTGGTTCAGTTTACTGGACTTTTGGTTTACGTCTTTTCGATCAGATTGGCATGTTTCATGTAGTTTAAGTTGACATACATTTTTCGTATTGAAGCATTTAATGCATGGTCAGCTTTTATGTGGGGATAACTGTGGCTTCCCAGCCAAAGACATTAGGAAAGGTGAGCCATGTGTTGCTGCTTGCGGAGCCCATCTTCGGTAAATAGATTGCTTGGACCCGTTGCGTGGAGTTTGTACGGGAAGCTGAGTATTTTGTCATGTGTAAATTGATAGCCGAGAAATGACCCCAAAAATATATAGATTAATATGCGCTTAAAAAAGTAATTGTAAAGATTTTATGATGTTTTAAAGTTAGAACCATGCTCCTAATGATAACTGAAAGTTATATATAAAAAAGCACATGCTAGATTGTATAACTGAGTCATTTCTGACTAGTGTATTGGGAGGTATGACTCAAAAGAACTTAGAATAGGTATTTGGTGTGTTGTGATGAGAACAAATAAGATGAATATTTTGCCCTTTAAGTGGGTGTAATTTATGTGTTGTTGTTGTGTCTATGATTGAACCAGTTGTTGAGCAAATTTAGAGTTATCAGAAGTTGATTTTGTGTGGTTGTTCAAAAAGATGGTGAGAACACCATATACAAGGAGAATGACTATCTAACATACAAAAGAATAATTATATGAGGGAAATGAAACTAATAAGAATAAAATAACTTTCTTAAGGAAACTTTTCTGATTTTTTTATTGGATTAATTCCACGTTGTAATAATGTCCGTACATATTGTTTTGCAAAAGAGTTACTGCAAAAGAGGCACGGACACGAAATTTTTCTTTTTCCCATATAACTATGTAAACAACTTGATGTCGGATTGGCTTCCTCGTGAGGTGAGTTTGTTTACACCAAATATTTAATCAATGGAGTTTGTTGTTAAAAAAAAAAAGAATGAAGAATATATTCAATAATCATCGATACAATAAAAACACTAGAGTCTCTCCCTATATTGACATCTAAGCTTTTTCATGTGATGAAAAGTTGACATCTCATTAAAAAAATTGAAACTGAAAGACCAATCAAAATAGAATATTAATACATATGAGCTTATGAAGATGACACATGGGAAAGTTATTTATTATTATTTTAATCAAAATTATTTTTACCCTTCAATTTATCTTCAATTTTAGTGTCATGTTCCAGAAGTGTCTCTTCTATCTCTTATAATTCAATTGGAGAATTTTTGCAAGTTTATTTTTTTTTTTAAACGAAAGAGTCGGCACCAGAATCACTGGTGCGGTCAATGAGAACAAAAAAGAACGAAGTCAAACCGAAGAAGATCATCGAGAAAAAAATGACTACAAACGCTCTCAATGCATTTCAGCAGCATATCCACCAATTTTCCGAGTTCTTAGAATTAAGAACTTTGAAGTAAGTTTATGCTTTTATTTTTTCGTATTGTAGTTCATGTAACCATGAACTGATGGGGTTATAAAATTTAAATCGGTAGATATATTTTATACCGATAAATTGTATGTAATACAACATGAAGATTTTCCACAATAAAAAAACTTTCATGACTAGATTTTTTATTTTATTTTTCATCAAATTCAAGTTTTTTTAGGTTAAGCTCAAATAAACTTAATTTTGAGATTTGATATTAAAATAGCCATAAAATAATATATATTTGGTCTTAGTAACGTATGCGCATATGAGTGATTAATTTGTATTGTAGTAACAAAGAACACCTCCACCAAATTTAAACTACACTATATTTTTCCGACACCAAATAAAAAAAAAATCAAACAAAAGATATAGTAAAGTGATGCCAACTATTCTATCTAATGCTAAACGGTTAATATTATTTACCTCGCGCATGTGATAGGTGAAACAGCTAGTCTCTGCTTCACGGAATGATTAAAGTAGACAAGGGTGATTCCGAGGAACCACCCGACGTTCGATCTGCCGCACTATACGTTGCACCTCGTACGACAATGACGTCGCTCTGCACCTCAAGTCTATGTTGTCGGCAGCTGGCACATAAAAACAACGGTGGTAGGTGAAAAACACTCGAGTGCATCGTATAGATCCAGACCGATGGATACGGACCCGACCCAACTTAGTTAGCGTAACCCGGTATTCTAGCCCGGACAAGTAAAATCCTATAAATACTTTACTCTTCTACAAGAGAAAGGATCCCCAATTTTAGACTTTCGTTTTAAGTTTCTTAATTATTCTCCTAACACTTAAGCCTTCTTTTTCATTTCTCCGAGACTCAGTCACTTTCCGACTTCTAACAGTTATATTTTCGGCCAACTCCGGTCATCTTTTCGGTCGCACTCGACCATTTCTCTCACTAAATACTTTATTTTCTTCTCTGTCTCACCACCCAAATTTCTACCAAAAATGGCTTGATACACTGTGGATCAACCCCCACTCGACCTGGTGTCACTTCTTTTCTTGCTCCTTCATTTTCTAACTTCTTTCTACTCTTTGCACGCCATACACCGCGGCCCTTTACCCTTTCTCTCTCTTTTTGATGACTTGAGCGTCGGAGAACCGTCGGAAAACATCCTACAATCGTGTTTTTCCAGCCTCGATATATTTGTTGTTTGTGTAGGAGATTTTCCCCTAATGGTTTGACCCACTGACGAAAAATTCCTAAACAAATATATTATATATAATATGAAATTTACTATTTTATTTCGAACTATATAATTTAAAAAGTTAGGTTAATACGAAATAAAATTCGCCTTTTACGCAAATCTTAATCCAGTTGTCAATACAAAATTATAATGTTTGATGTTTAGAAATTTTTTCGTCGGTGGGTCCAGCCACTAGGGGGCAACTCTCATGTGAAATCAACAAACGCGTGAAGGCCGGGAAAACACGATGGTGGGGTGTTTTCCGACAGCTCTACGACGCTCAAATCAGCAGAGAGAGAGAGAGAGAGAGAGAGAGAGAGATAGAAAAGTAAAAAGACCACAAGGAATAGCGTGGAGAGAAAGAAAAGAAGTCGGAAAATGGAGAAGGAATAAAGAAGTGACACCAGATCGAACATGGAATGGTCCAGGGTGTATTAGCATGTTTTGTTAGCGGTGAGACAGAAGGAAACATAGTATTTTGTGAGAGAAATAGTCAAGTATGACCGGAGAAGTGGCCAGAAAGTGGCCGGAGAGATGACTGTGAGAGGTCATAATGAGACTAGGTCTCCAAAGTATCGAAGGAAGAGGCTTAAATGTTTTGAGAGATAGTATAAACTTAGAAACTTAAGCCGGAAATTAAAGTTAGGTTTCTTCAGGGAATGAGTAGGGTATTTATAGAATTTTATATGCACGGGCTAGAATATCGGACTATGTGTCCTAGGTCGGGTCGGTCCGGATATGGTGCACTCGAATGCTTTGTACCTACTACCTTTGTTTCTATGTGCTAGCTACCCAACAATATGGCTCTGTGATGATGAGTTCGCCTTTACAGTACTGGGCGCAACACTTGACGCGGCGGGTCAGACGATGGGAGGCTCCTCGAAATCAGTTTTGTCGGCTTTAATCGTTCCGTAGAGAAAAGGCCAACTATTTTTACCTATCACATGGGTAAGATAAATAATTTTAACTGTTTGGCCGTGGACCAATTAGATCACAATCCACTTGATATGTAGTTTAAAAAATTCGCATTTTTAGTACGAAATTCTACAAAATCGTGATTATACTCAATCATTTCACAAGTTTTATAATAATGTTCAATCTATTCTACAAGTTTAATTACCAAAAAAATATTTTTCATTATTCAGTTCTTTTGTTAATTGTTCTTATTATTATTTTTGTTCAGCGATCATGTCTAACTTCTTTTTTATAAATAGATACAATTTTCTCAGAAATTCCAACGCTTATAAATTATTGCGCACTTGAATCTTCTGATCTTGAACCCTCTATTCCTGAACAACTCGCCGTCTTTCTAGCATCTTCGTTGCCAAGATCGTTGTTATCTTCTGTGATACCTATAATTTCAAATATCAATTAGAAAAACATAATTTAAAGTTAGACTTCTGTAAATCTTAAAGTCTTACCTTCATATTCTGCAAATCCGCATAGCCAATTACAAGTGCAGAGTAAAGTTTGAACGTTCTTTGGAAGCAAGCGATTTCTGTATTGAGTCAAAACCCAAGTTCCAATGCGAAAAGATGATTATGAGGCTACTGTAGTAATAGGAATGGTGAGCAAATCACGCGCCATATCAGCTAAATAACTAAGTCGACCCGACCACGATGCTTTGCAAATAGCTCTTTCAGCTTTCCTTTTTCTATCTCATATCTCCTGTAAACATCAAGTGCAATAGTCTGTCTACAAATAGGCTGACAATCGGGATTCAGATACTTGTCTCTCGCTCTAACCTTCTCATACTCAACATATCGGAATGGTACATCATGGTAAATGATTATCTCACTAGTCATCTCGCGATCTACCTTATGATTATATGGAGGCCTATCTCCTTTCCTAGGCATCTTTTGACACGTCTCTAAATGGCGTTTCAAGTGATTCGTTCCATGTGTTTTACTATTAATCACTAACTTTGTACCACAATGGATGTACTTGGCCTTTTCTTTGTCATCTTCTTCAACCCCTATAGATTCAAAATCTTCCCAGACAGTGAAGTTTTGCGTCTCTTATGTATAGCTTGAGTTGTTTGAGTTTCACTATGCTCTGGTGCTTACGTTTCTGTCACTTTTTCATTCATCTCAATTTGAGCATTTTTCTCGTTCATATCTATTAAATCAATCTGACCATTGAAAATGGCAATTGTTTCCAAAGATTAGAAATCCATTCTGAAAATTAACCCGGAAAAGAAACAAAATCAAAACTGAAACATTGATCAGGGGACCATTATTTTCAAATTAACAATGAAGTTTACATAGCTTTTTAAACTTGACAAAACAACATTAACAAACCAAAGTTTCTCAAATCAACGTGAAAAGACAAAACACATACAGATGCTCCGACTATCAAAGCATTGGATGAATATAAGCAATTTGAAAACAGAGAACTAAATCTTTGATTAACTAAAGTAATACAAAGCAAAAGTAAGAATCTCGAACTCAAATATCAGAACATGACTCTTACAAGTTGCAAATTCTTCTTCCATTAAAATCATTAAATCGTGATTTTTCTTTGACAAAAGCAAAACAAACCATTTGATAATCCAAAATCACTAGAGTTACAAACACAAATATTGAAATCAATCAACCATAAAGACTATGCTAAACCCGGACAAGTAAAGATTCTGCTTGAAATTACAACCACAACCAGACAAGTTCGATCTCTGGGCTTACCTTAAATACGGGTCCGAATCCACCTTCGCCGAGTTTATGGGTTTGGTGAAAATCTTTAGTAGCAGAAACTAAAACTTGAAATGGGAAAACTGATACACAGAGTTTTAACCCTAAATATCACTGCAAGTGCACAGCAAACGGAGTAGTAATTAGGGATCGAATCCACGAGAACCAAGTGAAACACTACGAATTCTTTAAATGGAATTAAGCTAAGATGGTAAAAATAATGTTGATTGCAATAACAAAGGTAAATAGCAAATTAAACGATGTGAAATCTATTAAAACAAACGTTAAGTCTAGGGCGTTTTGCAGGAATTCAGAGATCATGAACCAGACAATTATTCAGGGAACGATAGAACGCAGTCTCAACTCAAACAAGAATGTATAATCAATCCACTTTCGTGGTCTCAACTACTTTATCTAGCAACCTAAGAATCTAAACTGTCGTTTTATCTTAAAATTCTAAACAAGCATTAACGAGCAGGTTTGATATGTTCACAAATTGCCTTAACATCAGCTTTCGTTGGTTAAGGACAATTTGCTCACCTATGTTTAATCAAGCAATATATAGCACTTTTGATGAATAGATTAAACCCTAAATCAGAGATTAAGTGATCAATTTAATCTAAGCAATGAGAACAACGATAGGCGAAGACGATATAAATCCCTATATATGTCTGATTCAACGATTCATAAACTCCTTTGAAAACCCTAAACTCAACTAAGGATCTACTCAGACATGGAAAGAATCAAAGAAATCGAGGAAGAAGAAAAACTCATGATAAATTAGAATAGGGTTCAGAAATCTTCTCAACGATTGAAGAGTCAGAAATTCGTCTCCCACGGCTTACAGAATTGCTAAAAATCTCAAAAAGTATGGAAGAGTATGAAAAAGCTTAGCCTAAACAATGGCTTAAACTCGAATATATATCTAAGTCAAAAATGTTGGAGAGAAAAAATGGCAAAACCCTCTGAAAATAGGAAATTAAAAATTTCCTTTTTCTCGTCGAAAATAGCTTGGATCGATCGATCTGAAGTTGGCACGATCGATCTGAGCTTCTCATGTCGATCCAAAAAGTCTAGGTATATTGGATCGATCGATCCAGTCTAGATCGGTCGATCTGATCTCATCAGATCGATCCAAAATGTTACGATGTTTTGGCTGGAGAGTTGGATCGATCGATCTGAGTCTTTTTTTGCTACTTTGCTCTAATCCTTACTCCTTATGCCTCTTTTCTCATCCAAACATGTTCTGCCCCTGAAAAGATACTAAAACCATAGAAACGACTCGAAAAACCGTTAAAAACATATGTTAGAGTGCTTAAAAACGCAATACATCAATGTGTGGTTTGAATATTATCTTGGGAGAATCAGTTTTGAGTTGTAGATTGGTGAAAAGATTTATAAGTTCTTGGGATAACTCTTTCTCTCTATGCTGTTAGTGACTTCATATTTTCTTTTCGTTCCTGACTTTAAACTTTTTTGCGGTGCATTTTCTCGGTTGCTGCACGTTTGTGTTCAAAAACTTGCTCAAGATTTGCTTTGCTTGCTTGCTTGGATCGTGGTGGATGGCTGAATAATTGAAATATTAATCTACTTTACCTCAGTCAAACATGGAAGGCTAGTCTATTGTATTTTGGTTAATATTTCATTTGCAGGCGAAGTGGAGGCAAAAGCAGAAAGCAAAAGTGCAAGCTTTGGGTCAAGTAGAGGAGGAACAACGCTCAAAAGAAGCAACTGAGGCTCACAACAAGAGAAAGCTTGAGACGCTAAGGTTAAAGATCAAAATAGACTTCCAACGACACAAAGACGATCACCAAAGACTAGAGCAAGAACTCTCTCGGCTCAAAGCCTCTTCAGATACCGACCCAAGACACTTATCCAGTAACAACGCTTGGAAACCCGAGAAATCTCAAGGAGAAGACATTGCTAAGCTGGTTGAAGAACTCTATAAGCTTGAAGGGTCTATTGAGAACAAAGCAAACAATGATCGAGAATGCATAATTTGTATGAAAGATGAAGTCTCTGTGGTGTTTCTTCCTTGTGTGCATCAAGTTGTGTGCGTTAGTTGCAGCGATAGCTTTTTCGCGAGCAACAACAATGGCGGAAGCAAAGTCACTTGTCTTTGTTGTAGAGGTTTGGTTCAACAGAGAATCCGAATCTTTGGAGCAACCTCGTAAAATCCACCGAAATAGCTTTCTCTTTAAGGTTTCAACGACTTCAGATTTTACTTTGTAAGTAAACAAAAATAAATGCTTAGCTTCTTCCTCAAAGCTTTTTATACTCGGTAAATTTGTTTAATTTCTTTGATAAAACAAACTTGCAAGATGTACAAAAACTTGTGATCGTAATCCAGCACTCTTTGGAGCTAAATCTTGTTTAGGATTGTCTTCAATTCGATTTGGAAGAAATAAGTTTTTTTCTACATTTTAAGTAATTATATATTTTGCCAAAATGTGTAGTCTGGTTTCCGGTTTAGTTTTTTTTTCCGGCACCAAATGACTTGCATAGAAAAATAAACAATTTTGTACTTGCATTTTTTCTGAAAGATAGTCGACACAGACATTTAAACTACGTGGATTTATTTTTAATTTGATTTTGAATTTTTTGGGTCGTGGAATATAAAAACCGAAGTTAGCAAAAATTTCGTTTTAGTTTTAGTTCAATTTCTTTTTTTTTTAGGTTTAGGAAAAAAAAAACACCCAATAACTAAAAAGTATTATAGTTTTTGGGATTTGTGTTAGCATTCGAATTTATAAATTCGAATATTATTGAAAATTTTGTTTTTTCTGGAAATATATCTAATTTAAATATTTTTTTAAGAATGAGGTTTGAATCGGTTTTGGGTACGGTATGTTTAAATGTAAATAAAAAAAATCGGTTTATTTTTTCTAGATTTTGGTTTTTGGATCAATTATTTTGGTTTTGGTTGGGTTTGGTTCGGTTAAATCAGATTCGACAAATTCTAAGCAAAACAATGACAACCACAAGTTCTTAAGACACACAACACAAGATGATCAATGTTTGTGTAAGTTTCTTCTTTGTGGGTTTTGTTGTGTGGCCACTATTTGCAAGAAAAATGGCTTCGTGTGCCATCTCAAACACATTTCACACCGTAACCTTCAAGACATCGAAGGCAAGAATTCCGTACAACGGTTTGTTCGGTTGGAACTCCGGCAAGAAATCAGACAATCTCCGGCCACCGCAGCAACCGGTTTACCACGAAGACGTCCAAATTCCTTTCTCTCTTTCTTTAGTGAACAAAACCTTTCTAAAAGGTATCTAATGCCTTCTTCATCTCATTTTAAGACTTTAGACTTTAATAAAATTTAAATTATTTTCTTAATTTTGATATATATACTAGACTCATAGAATCCATGTGAAGAGGTATGTCTTATCTAAAATTCTTAAGATTCATTAACATTCGTTTTTTTAATTAGGAAAAGAATTAAAATGTTGCTACAAGGCAAGCATTGATGGGTTTAGTGCAACAAAGTTTCATGAACGTTGTGATTTCAAAGGTCCATGTGTTATCATAGCTTACACCAAAGACAAATCTTTCAAGTTTGGTGCATTTAGCCCCGAAGGCTATAGAAGCACCGATGATTATTACGATACGTTCGACGCTTTCCTCTTCTATTGGCTCGATGAATGCGATGATCCAATCGTCCTTTCTAAGGTTGGAGGAAGCGGAGCAGCTCTATTCGATTATGCACGAGGAGGACCACAATTTGGAGCTGACGGGCTTCTGATTGGACCTCCTTTAGCTCCCGTGATGGGCGGATTTGCGGGTCCGGATACGAATTCGGGGATTGGTGATTTGAGGATGGCTAAATCAAGATTGGGTTTGTCATATGCTAAGAGGAAAGATGGTAAAGAATCTATCTTTGGAGATGAGAGTAAAGTCACGCTTGATGATGTCTTAGTCTTTTGTAACCCTTATATTGCTTCTTTGTATTAAATTACAAAACCAATCTCAATAAATACCAATAATTCATTTTTTATTTATGTAATTAGTAGATACATAGCATTGATTATACATACTTTTGAGACCTAAAAAGTCTTTGAAAAGTGTAGCTATAAACTACTAGACTACTAGTTGATGGTGAATCTTGTAGTTTTATATTTATAATATGCAACCATACTACTATATGTGTATACACACAAACAAATCTTATATATTAAACAAATGGGATTATAGTTAGATCTTGATCCATCTATGCTTTTTACCCAAAAACTTGATAGTTCATGGCTTCATTGTTCATATGAGCTTCTGGATAATTATCGAACATGAATGGATTCTCCATTTCCCAATCGAAATTCAAATCTGCGAAGAACTCTTGCGGATATTCGAATTCGAGTAGTGCAAATTCTTCGAAACCGGAATTTTCTCCTGTTTGTGATTGTAAATTTCCCTGCAAAAAAATGCAATGAAGTTTGAAAATGATTAACTAATGGGACTTTTCTAGTAATTAAAGTTTCTGCGAGTTTGGATTTGAATTGTTAAACCTTAAACGATGATTCGAGGATCGAATCAGGAGAAGCCCAGAGTGTGTTACTTGTGTCACAAGAGCCCTTTCCTTGGTAACGTGCTTGACAAGAAATCTCAATCCTATTGCTCAATGGCTCATTTGAAAGTGAAACCTCTGGTGAGCTGGTTTCACATTTCTTAAGCGTAAGATCATTCCTCTTCAGCACACGACACAGCGCAAAATCTCCCTACACAGCGGAAAAATACCAAAACGAAAAATTATCAATCAGTAATTTAGAAATCGAACTTCAATTGTATTTCTAATCAATTTTTTTTTGCTCGATTTACAATGTTTTCACCTTGAAATTCAGTGAGACTTGTGCAGAATCGTTGTCGCAGAGGCGATATTCATGCATTACCCACTCGGTTCTACCACCAAAAGGGGCTCGACCCAAATAAAAAACTAGGGTTTTTCGACACCCGGTGAGAGAAGAAGAGGAAGAAGAAGAAGAAGAAGGACAAACGACTTTTCTATCTTTTCCCGTGGCTTTCCAGTAACCAGATTTTGTTGCTCTGTTTATCCGAGATCCGTTCTGGTATTTTCTGTCCCGATTACAGAAGAAAAACCATTCCATATCTCGATTCGGTAAGAAAGATCTCTCTGTAATGAATCAAAAGTTTGAATTTTTAAAAATCGTAATTAAATTGAAAAAAATAGATTTTTGTTCAATCTTGGATTTCCAAGAAGGATCATACCTGGAAGTTCCCAAGGATCAAACTTGTATAAATCCGTTGATGGAATTATATCGAGCTCGATCTCAAGCCCTTCGTTTTTTCTGTGCAAGTAATAACCCACAAGTTCTTCATCTGTTGGATGAAATCTAAAACCAGGTGGTAAAGATGATCCCACCATCTTCTTATCTATAATTTCTTCAAATGATTCTCTCAGATACTGGAAATCCCAAAAGTATAAGCTCACTCACTTCTCTTATCAAGAAACAGAGTGAAACCCTCTTCTTTTATCAAGAAACAGAGTGAAACCCTAATTCCTTATGTTGTGTTTCTTAAGTCCCAAGGAACAATAACAAAGAAGAACAAACTGAATATGGGTTTGCTTCGAGATTTAAAAATTCTCTCTTTGAAACAATTAAAGAAAAAGATTGAAGTTTGGAAGTTGATGATGCTGAAACTTAGAGGAAGAGGGAAAAATGTAAGTTTGGACCGTTTGGTAGGGGATTATACATATATAGCAGAAGAAAAAAAAGGCTTAAAGGTTGAATTAAAGTATTAACACAAACTTAAATAGAAGAGTGTTAATCATTATAAAAATAGTAATAAATAGTTTATTTTAGTTTTTACATTTGTTATGATAAAATAATACAGACCGAAAGTTTTTGAAAGATTACTTGTCTGAAACGTCCCACAAATTCCACAACAATGGCCCACCTGAACCAAAAAGCTTCAGTTGTAGTTCACACTCAGAGACTTAAAAAAGCTTATTGCCGTTTGTAATTTATATATATACACATCTTGCCGTTTCTAAATTATGTCTATAGACACCTTGTCGTTTCTATGAACCACAACACTAGCTTCATGGTTTTAAGGCTTTCATGCAGATGCCTCGACGCTATTTAAATACAACCTACCGTTTTTAGTCTATTTTCAAAATAGGTTTCAATTCGCGCTCAAATTTAATATTAAAAATATTGTTCTAGTTAGTGGTCGAGTGGAATGATAACAATTTAGGTTTATGGCGTAAATTTTTAGAGGTTCGGATTCAATTTCCGCTCGAGATTTAAAGCGATGTTTTTGGGTTAGTGGGCTATGCGTTTATCTGGATGATGCAAGATTCCCAATAATAAGGTATTAGAGGTTCCGGTCCTTCAAATTCAAATGTTTAACATGTGTCTCATAAATTTGCATATCTGTGCTATTAGATTAGCTAGATTCGACTGGATCATCTACGAGAAAAGAAAACATAAATAGGTGAGTGTTTAATAAAATATATAATTTTTATATGGTTTTAGAATTCGTCAATTTCAAGGTTGTAGAGCTTTTTGTCTATATTGTAACAAATAGTTTATTAGGTAGATGTGATTAGATATGTTAAGTTTCTAATTTTATCAGTGTTCATACTTCATCACATTTGGACTGATATAAACAGTTAATAGTTGAAACTGTTTTTTTGCGTGGATTATAAACTGTTTGAGAAATGAAAATGTGAACACGAGTCAGAACATGGTCAATTTAGCTTTAACATCCACCTCATGGTGAGTTGGAAAATATATGTATTAAATTAAATAACTTTGTATTGATTAAGAAAATTGCTTAAGACATTAAAGCCCCATTAGTGAAAAAACCTTAAACTAGTAGATTTCTTATATCCGCGTTGTTCACTTTTTGGATGCATGACCAAAAAAACTAGTAGTTTGCTTTATTGTTGAATTCACATTAATTGTTCTTTTATGTAAAGTTAGTTTCTTCACCAAATGGACATCTACGAGGACAAAAAGATGCAAATTTAAACCCAATAATTTAATTCGAGCGTAAAATTTGGTTGAAAAATACAAATCTATTTTTATAACTATTAAATATTGTAGTCGATGCAAAATATTCGAGAGTCATGTAACTCTCATATGTGATTTTTATATAACTATTAATAGCTTATCAAAAGATATACCTGAATCAAATGGTATTATATTTGAAAAAAGGTTATTGTTTCCGAAAGTTGGTTAGGACTTAGGAGTGACGAAGCTAAGTTAATGGCTTCTCTTTAGGCTATTATTCTCATTTTTTTTTCTAGTTGATACGCTTTTTAATTATTCAATTTAGATAAATCATTGTGGAAGCTTCGTTAATGTAGTGGTTAATCAAATATTTATGTAATATTTCTACACTAGAAGTTATGTAAATGAATGGAAGCATAATTATCAGAAATCTCCAACATAATATAACTAAAATTGTTTGTCGTAATTTCGTGTGTTAATATTAAAATTATCAACCGTTAACGTGTATGGTCCAAAGAAAATCGAGAGTTAGATACGTTCGTAGTAAATGATAAGATCAATAATATTGATGAAATTTATTCGATCATGTAATAGAATTAAAAAAGTAGATAAATTATTATATCTTCCTAGTTCCTATACCTACCTATCAACAAAATTGAAAAACCAAAAAATGGTCCCTACTTAAAGAAAAAACATATAGTGATGAAAGAATAATGAATGGGCCAAAATGGGTCTATCAGATAAGCCCGTTTAGCCTAAACTAAATAAGATTAAAAAAAAAACAAAGAGAGAAAAATAAATAGAGACGAAAAAAAGAGAAGAAAAAACCTCAAAACTCCACTTGAGAAGAACTGGTCGGAATCGAATCGCTGCAAAAAAGAGAGAACGAGAGAGAGACTGAGGGAATCCATTAATGGCGGCTGCTACAGTTCTCAGCCGATTGTCGTTGATACCGAATCTATCTTCAAAACCAAAATTGAAATCGAACAGAAGAACAACAACAACTACAACGAGTGTTTCTGTTCGAGCTCAAGCTTCTTTCTCAGATCCTTTCGTACTTCAATTAGCGGAATCTCTCGAAGATTCTCTCTCATCTTCTTCTTCTTCTTCTTCGCCTCTCCAGAGAATCAGAGATTCTTCAGCTGAAACCCTTTTATCAACACCATGGCCATCGAGAAAAGACGAGCCTTTCCGATTCACCGATACATCTTTCATCCGATACTCCCAAATCGAGCCCGTATCGACCCATCAACGAAACTCGGAGATTTTGAACAATCTGAACGAAACCCATTTCCCAAACGCAGTGATTATCGACGGCTTCGTGTCGAATTTGACGATCGGTGAATCGGATTTGCCTGATGGGGTTTACTTCGGAAGCTTCTCCGGTTTACCAGAAGAGCTCACAAACCGGGTCTCCGATTTCATCGGAAATTTCGATTCCGGTGATCTGTTCTGGTCGATTAATGGCATGGGAGCACCGGATTTGACTGTGATTTATGTTCCGGCGGGATGTAAGGTAGAGAATCCGATCTATCTTAGGTATTTCGCCGGAGAAACCGGAGACCGGGAATCGAAACGGTTACCGGTATCGAATCCTAGGGTTTTCGTGTTAGTGGAAGAAGGAGGAGAGATTGGTATAGTTGAGGAGTTTGTTGGTAAAGACGAAGAAGGTTTTTATTGGACAAATCCAGTTTTGGAAGTTGTTGTTCAGAAGAATGCGAAAGTTAAGCATTCGTATTTGCAGAAGGAATCCATGGCTGCTGCTCATATCAAGTGGACTTTCGTCCGACAGGTGAGCTTTGCTGATTCTCTTCTTGTCTTTTCAGTAAAAAATGGTATCTTTGATCCTGAATTGAGGAGAACCAGTAGTTTAGTTGTTGAAGAAGCAAATTCTTAGTTTACTTGAGGTTGGTTTTGTTAGTGTCTTGTTGTTAAAATAGCTTATGGCTTAGATTAGTGTTGGATGTTTTGGTATCAATCGAGTACGAAAATATAAATCTTTATGCTGAATTGTTGAAGAGACGGTCACTTGGTTTAGTTTGTGTGTGGTGCGAGTTGAAAAATTAGTATCTTTATGTTTGAATAGTTGAGAAGGATGAATAGTTTTGTTGTTATTCTCTTCTCGTCTAGTCGGTTTAAAAGCTTTATAGCTTAGTTAAAGTTTTTGGATGTTGAAAATGTGGCTTGTGTACGAAAAGCCGGAGTCTATTATGCTGAATAGTTGAGGAGAGTGAATAGTTTAGTTTCAGAAGAACACTATGCAATGCCTTGGCTTAGCTCGGGTTGTTTTGTCGTGCTTCTGCGATGTGATCTGTTTCATTGAAACCGAACTTGAAGCTGATGGTGATCTGTGCAGGAGGCAGAGAGTGAGTATGAGCTCGTAGAAGTGAGTACGGGCGGGAGATTGGGGAGGCACAATCTCCATGTGCAGCAGCTCGGGCCTGATACGCTCACGGAGCTAACCACGTTTCATATGTGTGTCAACGAGCAGACTCTTGATCTCCACAGTAGAATTGTCTTAGACCATCCCCGAGGCTCTTCGCGACAGCTTCACAAGTGTATTGTTGCTCATTCCTCTGGTCAAGCTGTTTTCGATGGCAATGTCCGAGTTAACAAGTAAGCTCTCTCTCTGTTTCAGTTGCCCAATCCGGCGGGTTTGGTTTTGATTTTCCGATTTTAGGATTTCGGTTTGGTTCGAGTCGGTTTAAAATGCTTTATGATATATATGCAGATTCGCTCAACAGACTAACGCGGGACAATTAACACGGAGCCTACTTTTGAAACCTCGAGCCACCGTGAACATCAAACCGAATCTTCAGATCATTGCAGACGACGTGAAATGCTCGCACGGAGCTGCGATTAGCGATCTTGAAGAAGACCAATTGTTCTATTTCCAGGCTCGTGGGATCGATTTGGAGACCGCAAGAAGAGCTCTCATATCTTCTTTCGGAGCGGAAGTGATCGAGCGGTTTCCAAATAGGGAAATCCGTGATCAAGCTAGGAATCACGTCAAAGGCTTGCTCTGATCTAAAACGCCGGCAAGAAGAGAATTTTTGTCTTAACGATCTTAAAACCGATCGCGTGGTGTTCACGCGCCGCTACTGCGCGTGCGATTCATCTATTATGTGTTATATGTGTTCATTATCATGCGAGGCCCATCTGTTTGAGGTCGGCCCATTTAGTAAAAAAATTAATAAAAACAGCGACTTATATATGAGCGAAGATTTTCTGGAAATTTAGAAAAACGTTATACAGTTAGCGTCTGCGTAAGCAAAACGACGTGATTTCTGAGGATTCAGTTAAATTTTAAAACAGCAAAGATTCGACTTCTCGATGAGTAAAACCACACACTTTGTTTTTGAAATCTGATAAACAACAAACACTTGATTTTTTATGCCGCCTCCCTTTTTTTCTCCAGTTTTGGCCTCCATCGACGTCGGAGACTCTCGCCGCCTTTTCTTTCCGCCGTCGCCGTTGAAATCACTTCGTTAGATTCCGCCGTATAATCTCGTGCCTAACGGTAGCTTCGAGAACAGTCATCTTCCCTCTCTAAATCTTCTCACTCTGTAAGCTTCGAGAAACCCGGACCTTAATTACGTAAATCTAGGGTTCTTAACTTGTTCTGTTCGCTCGATGATTCCGATGTTTCTGTGTGCTTAATTAAAATCGAGGCTCTTGTGCTTTAGATAGTTAGATTAGAGTTTTGATTAGTATGGCAATAAAGTAGTTTGAAATTGGTTAAGATATGGACTTTGATGTGAAATTGGTGGTGTTGCTTTGTTATCCCAATGCAGTGAGAATGGCGAGCAATGATTTAAAGACGTGGGTTTCGGACAAGCTGATGGTGCTACTTGGATATTCTCAAACAGCTGTTGTTAACTATCTCATTGCAATGGGTAATTTGATGTTTCAATTTTGGATCATGGAGCTTATGAAGCTCTTTTGGTAGTTTCTTAATGATTTACAAATGGGGTTGTTATCTTTGTGCAGCTAAAAAGACAAAATCACCGGCTGCACTTGTGGGAGAGTTGGTGGATTATGGGTTTTCTTCATCTAGTGATACTCGTTCGTTTGCAGAAGAAATTTTTGCCAGAGTTCCCCGTAAAGCTGCTGGTGTGAATGTGAGTTTCTCAATGAGATGCTGTGAACTTTTTCTTTTGTTTTCTCTGTTAAAGCTTTTGGAAGTAGATGCATTTTAGTTTTCTTTTCTTTTTTTTTTTTTGTCTGGGAGAAGTACGTATGTATATAAGCATAGTTCTAGTTTTGGTTGGTTATCTTAATTTCTTTTGCTCTTCTATCAGCTCTACCGACAACAAGAAGCAGAGGCAGCAATGCTGGTTAGGAAGCAAAAAACATATGCTCTTTTAGATGCTGATGATGATGAAGATGAAGTCGTTGTGGAGAAAAGATCTTCTGCTTCTGAATCTAGAAAGTCAGATAAGGGCAAGAAAAGGTTTAGAAAGAAAAGTGGGCAGTCAGATGACGATGATGACGAGGCATAGTTTTCAGTCCTTCCAATTTCTTTTCTTTCCTTATGGTAAGATATAGCTTGGCATCTCGTCTGATAAAATTCTAAACAACAATGTAGGTGGCCGTTAGAGATGACGATAGACACGTTAAGAGAAAGGTTTCTGAAGAAGAGGATGATGGTTCTGAGGTATATCTGAGACTCTCTTAGGGGTGTTTGCATTTAAACTGTTTCTGGGTCTTGGTCTTTTGTTGTGGAAATCCAGTAACTAGGAGGTATTCTATAGATATGCGTGGATAACACCTGTGCTTTTATAATTGTTTTGTTGACGATTTGCTTCGATCTTGTACACTTGGCACAGTCAGAAGAGGAGATGTTGCGTGACCAAAAGGAGAGAGAAGAACTGGAGCAGCATTTAAGAGATCGTGATACTGCACGAACACGAAAGGTATGCCTCAATCTGATTCTTGGTAATTTTTCCTGTTTTGGGCTCCGAATAGGTCATGTAAGTTGTTATAGCCAACGAGGGGTTAAGTATTGTAGGCAATTATGTACAAGTTCTGAATGAATTTTCTCGCAACTCATAACAGGAAAATCTAGCTTCATTTGAGTAGGGGAAATGAATTAAGCAAAAGCATACACATTTAGACAATTTCTCTAACCGAATGAGAAGTATGTAGTTAGTATGGTTCACTTATCGATGTATTCTGTACATGTCAAAGTCAGTGACATACTGACAAGTTCCTTTCGTTTGTTTCATGATCAGCTAACGGAGCAAAAATTGTCCAAGAAAGAACAAGGTACAATCTGTTATAATTCATGCATGAACATATAGTAGCACTACTATGATTCATTATGATCTAGATAGAAGTCCTTTTGTCTGACAATCTCATTTTGAAATTTTTTTCTGCAAAACAGAAGAGGCTGTTCGAAGAGAAAATGCTTTGGAAAAGGATGATCTATACTCCTTAAGGTAATGAACTTTTTCTTCTTTTATGTGTTTGTGATGTTTGGTTTTTGACAAAGAGAAGGTAAATATAATGAAGTATAGTTGCCTAGCATGATTGACAAGAACAATAGTCAACAATAGACCTTTGTGTCGTCTGTTTAGTCCCGCCATTGAAATACTATTTAAAGTTGCAAACTTGTTTTCCAATTACCAATTTTATAGACTCTATCAACCACCTCTTGGTTAATAATTCTTGATGGTGTTCCTACTTGTATAAATTCTCTCTTTGGAGGCTATTTCGTGTTGTCCATGTTATTGATTATCTTTTGTTGGGTCTGATGCAGGAAAGTCTCGAGACAAGAATATTTGAAGAAGAGGGAACAGAAGAAACTGGAAGAACTAAGGTACATGACATATACAATTATGCACTCTTTTTTCCTTATTATTGATCTCTTCTCTTTAATTGATTTCTCCTGTTTCCTCCTTTTCTCCATAGGGATGAGATAGAAGATGAACAATATCTTTTTGGAGGTGAGAAGCTCACTGAAACAGAGCTTCGTGAGTTTAGGTAATTGTTACATCTTTCTTGCAGCTAGGTGGTCGTTGCTATTGCCAACATCTATCTGATGCAACTTGCTTGTTTTAACGAGTAAAAAATTGTCCATTGTGATTTATTCTTATGCATTTTTGTTTTGCAATTTAAAAGTCATATGGTGCTATTTATATTTAAGAAGGTATGTTTAGTTGTGGTTAATTGAGCTTGGATTGATCTGTTATCTTTGATAGATACAAGAAAGAGCTTTATGACCTCGTGAAGAAAAGAACACAAGATGAAGATAATGTCGAAGAGGTAATGTTTGCATCTTGCTGGACCCTTCTCCCTCTTGGTTCTTTAGAATTTTTATATATCTAATACATCTCTCTCTTACTGTTCAGTATAGAATTCCAGATGCGTATGATCAAGATGGGGGTGTTGATCAGGAGAAGAGATTTGCTGTTGCTGTTCAACGATACAGGTGAGTTGACAGAGAGCGCTTTGCTAGTGATCCAACAGACTCTAATCTGCATGCACTTGCAACATCTATCTTTATATTTCTGCGAAATCCTTCTGGGCGTTCTAAATCACCTTTTTTATTTAGGGACCTGGATTCAACGGAGAAAATGAATCCATTTGCAGAGCAAGAAGCTTGGGAGGACCATCAGATTGGTAATTTCTGCTTTAACTTTATTACCGTTGATCAGTCTTGTTTCTACTACCTACTTATTTAAGTGACATTGTTTTTCTTATGCTGATTTAAATGACATTCTTATGCAGGAAAAGCAACATTAAAATTTGGTGCAAAGAATAAGCAAGCCTCAGACGATTATCAGTAAGATCTGTTGCATAATTGTTCTTTTAATATTTTTCTACTGCTATAAAATTTGTTTCTCTCGTTTGAGTAAGAGTCCTGGTTAGCTTCTTAGACATGGATTCGTGATCTGAGGATTCTAAAGTGTTTTTTTGTTTTTGGTTTTTGCAGGTTTGTGTTTGAGGACCAAATAAATTTCATAAAGGAATCTGTGATGGCTGGTGAAAATGTATTACCTCAGATATCTATTAAACCTGATGCCACCTTCTGTCATACGCTGAGTTGTAGCTGACTGCTTGTTTTTGTCATGCAGTATGAGGATGATTTGGATGCTAAACAATCTCAAGATTTGGCAGAGAAAACAGCTTTAGAGGAACTTCAGGTCCTATCTTTTTCTTTTTTCCCCCATTAACTCTGTTTGATCAAACTCAATCACCAGATCTTCTTTTTAAGATGTAATTCGGAATAAGTTCATCTAAATTTTTTGTATGTTTGTTTGAATTAACATCCGTAGCAGAAACCAAAATTTATTCTGACATGTTCTTGCGTCTATTTGTTTGTGAATCAGGAGGTCAGAAGAAGTCTGCCAATTTACGCATATCGTGAGCAGCTGCTTAAGGCTGTGGAAGAGCATCAGGTAATTCTAACTCTCATGTTTTTTCCTTTAGTTTACAGATTGCAACATTCAGATTTCAAAAGAAAAGGTTTACATTTTCGAAGCCATCTAATAACAGACGAAAAGCTCACTTTACCAATCCCTATCGAAAACAGTTTTTTTCCAGATATAAGATATGACTGTGTAAGTAATACAAAATCAACAGCGAAGAAAATAATTCGAAATGAAAGCATGCGTCAAATTTCAGTGTCATATAGTACAAATGAAGATGTGGATTGAAGTGTGTGATTATGAAATTGTGCATAATTTTTTTAATAGAGTTTCTTATAATTTCCTCTGCTGCATGTAATTGAAATTTAAAACGCTTTTCATTCTTTATTTTTTAACTTATTAGGTTCTTGTCATTGTGGGAGACACTGGCTCAGGCAAGACTACACAAATACCACAATATCTCCACGAAGCTGGTTACACTAAGCGGGGAAAGGTACAACCTACTACTTGCTCCGAATTCACCAGCTATTGGTGTGTTATACTTTAGCCGAGAGCTGTTAGCTTGTTGGGAACGAACTTAACCATTCCTTATATACCTGTGTTGTGGTACCTTTTTTTTTAGAAGCTAATTTATTTAAGGTGTAGTTGCATTATGGAAGAAAGCCGCTTTAGAGTAATTTATGTTCATGACATTTGTGGTTGGATGGGTTCAAAAGTATAGAGCGGCTGGTAAAGTAGTTCCTTTTTCAAATAAAGTACGATAATGAGTTTGTATTATATTTCAGGTTGGTTGTACACAGCCCCGAAGAGTTGCGGCTATGAGTGTTGCTGCCCGTGTGGCTCAAGAGATGGGTGTCAAACTCGGACACGAGGTATGTTGGCTTCTTTTCGTTTTTTTTCTGCTGGTAGTTGATTATTACACAATTGTCGATTCACTCTCACATTCTAAAATGTTGTTGGTGTTTGTCACAGGTTGGCTATTCCATTCGATTTGAGGATTGTACTTCAGACAAAACAGTTCTGAAGTATATGACTGATGGAATGCTTTTGCGTGAGCTGCTTGGCGAACCAGATCTGGCCAGCTACAGGTAATGGACATTCCTGTACTTATTTATTATTACTATTGGACATAGCAAAACATTTCGCTTACTGATTACAAAACCTTTCAGTGTTGTTATTGTGGATGAGGCTCATGAAAGAACCCTGTCAACCGATATACTGTTTGGATTAGTTAAGGCAAGTGGCTTTTACCTTACAACGTATCTTCTTGCTTGTGTAATTAGGGCATAGATCCTTGGATATATTCTGATTGACTCTTCTTGTATTTGGCAGGATATAGCGCGGTTTCGACCTGATTTGAAGTTGTTGATATCTAGTGCAACAATGGATGCAGAGAAGTTTTCTGATTATTTTGATACAGCCCCGATTTTCAGTTTCCCAGGAAGAAGGTATCCTGTTGAAATTAACTTTACAAGTGCACCTGAAGCTGATTACATGGATGCAGCAATAGTTACTGTGCTTACGATCCATGTGAGGGAGCCACTTGGAGATATATTGGTCTTCTTCACTGGTCAAGAGGAAATTGAAACTGCAGAAGAGATTTTGAAGCACAGGATAAGAGGTTTGGGTACAAAGATCCGCGAATTAATTATATGCCCGATTTATGCAAACCTTCCAAGCGAACTCCAAGCAAAAATATTTGAGCCAACTCCAGAAGGAGCACGGAAAGTAGTCCTAGCAACAAACATTGCTGAAACATCATTGACCATTGATGGTATAAAGTATGTTGTTGATCCAGGCTTTAGCAAGATGAAATCATATAACCCGAGAACAGGAATGGAATCTTTGCTTATTACTCCTATCTCTAAAGCTTCAGCAACTCAGCGAGCTGGTCGAGCTGGAAGAACAAGCGCAGGGAAGTGTTACCGTCTATACACAGCGTTTAATTACAACAACGACTTAGAGGAAAACACAGTGCCAGAAGTACAAAGAACGAATCTTGCTAGTGTGGTACTTGCTTTGAAGAGTCTTGGTATTCATGATTTGATAAACTTTGACTTCATGGACCCTCCACCTGCTGAAGCTCTTGTGAAGGCTTTAGAACTTCTCTTTGCTCTGGGTGCTCTAAACAAGCTCGGTGAATTGACTAAAGCTGGTAGAAGGATGGCAGAATTTCCTCTTGACCCAATGTTGTCGAAGATGATTGTTGTTTCTGACAAGTACAAGTGCTCCGATGAGATAATATCGATTGCTGCTATGTTGTCCATTGGTGGCTCTATCTTCTACCGTCCCAAGGACAAACAGGTTCACGCCGATAATGCAAGAATGAATTTCCACACCGGGAATGTCGGTGACCATATTGCTTTGCTAAAGGTTTACAGTTCATGGAAGGAAACAAATTACTCTACTCAGTGGTGCTACGAGAACTACATTCAGGTACCGAGTTGTCTCTCAATGTTTATCTTTGCGTCTTATCAGATGTGAACCCATTTGACATTTGTTTTGGGTCGAATATTTGTTTAGGTCCGGAGCATGAAAAGAGCCAGAGATATCCGTGATCAATTGGAGGGACTTCTCGAGAGAGTGGAAATAGAAATCAGCTCAAACCTTAACGATTTGGATACTGTTAGGAAATCCATTGTAGCCGGTAAATTCCATACTTTCCTCATTTTTGTTGATTAAAAACATAAAATTCCTTGCAATTTTGCCTCTGCTAATGAACTTCTTAATTTACTCAGGGTTTTTTCCGCACACTGCGAAGCTGCAGAAGAATGGATCATATCGAACCGTGAAGCATCCCCAGACAGTGCACATACATCCCAACTCAGGCTTATCTCAGGTTAATTAATTCCCACTCTACATTAAACCACAAAAATCTGAATATCGATAGAATCTTAAAACTTTGAATACTGATGAATTGTTCTTAATGCTTATTGTAGGTATTACCGAGATGGGTTGTATATCATGAACTGGTCCTTACCTCCAAGGAATACATGCGACAGGTAATTAATATATTTCATCATCATAATTGGATCTCTCTGTTTTGAATTATTTTTGGTTCTACTTCTTTGGTTTCATTCATCGGTTTTGTTCAGACGCTAAACTCTCCATTTAACCTGAAAATGCAGGTAACAGAGTTGAAACCGGAGTGGTTGATAGAGTTAGCTCCTCACTACTACCAACTCAAGGACGTTGAAGATGGTATGAACATTATTTTTCTCGGTCCAATATACTTTTTTGTTATTAGTCAGTCTTTTGTAGAATCGAATCTTTCGATCTCTAAATACAAAACTCATCTTCAATATTTTTCAGCTGCATCAAAGAAAATGCCCAAAGGAGCTGGAAAAGCTGCAATGTAAGAACTCAGATTAGATCGGCGAAGAATAGTGGACACAGATGTGAGTGTATATATAACTTTGACAGATTGTTAGAAGAGCTCTCTTTACTACATTAACTCATTTTTGGTCATCCTCTTGAGTTCTTTTTAGAGAGATTGTGAACAGTCTAAATCAATTACACTGTTTGTTATTTATAAAAAAAGTCTAAAACAACACACAGTTAGGCTTATATGCGAGTCTGTCAAATTAGTTGGAACAAGTTTTCTGAAAACCCATTTCAGCTTTTCAGCCCCCTCTCTATTATATTAGCAAAGGGAAGGGGACTCTATCAGGATCTTACGAATCAAGTTATCTCGAAAGAATGCGGTTTACAAAACCTGGAAATCCGGTGTGTGAATCATTTGTGAATATGTGAAGTCAATCCAAGTTTTCAATTACAGCATCAACAACATCCTGTGTACTACTACTATGTCCACACTTTCCTTCAGAGATAACACGCTTCACAGCGGTTTCAAGTCTGTCCGCGGATAAAGGAAGCCGAAAATGTCTCAGCATCATAACCGAAGACAACAGTAATGCCACCGGATTTTCCTCGTTTCCTACTGATCCAACTTGCTCAAAGATTGCATACTCAGCACCAACATTTCCTCCAGGCATAATGGACCCCCCAGCAACACCAGCAGCAATGTTTGCAACTATATTCCCATAATGATTTGGAGTTAAAATGACGTCGAATTGCTCTGGTTTCTCTACAAGCCGCAAACAGCAGTAATCAACAGAGATTTCGCTGTATGTTATGCTTGGATACATCTTAGCAACTTCTTGACAAGATTCCAAGAAGAAAGCATCAGCTAGTTTCATGCCCTTGTTGTGCACTGCTGTAACCTTCTTCCTCTTGTTCAATTGAGCATATTCAAAAGCAAACTTCGCGATACGATCAGACCAGAACTTTGTCATCGTCACCTGAAAGCTCTCGATGACACCAGGAACAACTTCGTGCTCACGCCCTGCATTTTCGCCTTCCGTGTTCTCTCTGATCACCACGATGTCAACATTCTCGTGGCGACTCGGTTGACCATTAAGATTGAAACAGTGAACCAGAGATGCAAAGAGGTCAAGCTCCTTCCTCGCACAACCACCACCACTACACAAGTTGGTCTTCAATCTGCCATTCAAGCACACTTTGTTGTTCCGTATCGAGCCCACCATTTCCAGTGGCAAATGATTCATATTTCCCTTTATGTCATATGTCTCCAAGTAGACCGGTGCGTGCATTGCATCCATCACCTGCTCCACCGCCATTGTCACATCGCCGTGGATAACTGTCACGGGTCTAATCTTGTAAGTCGCAGACCGGGTCTGAATTCTAGACCCGGTCGTGATTCTACTGAGATTCTTCAGGAGAGATACCGATTGGTGAGACATCTTCTGCCTCCGGTTTTGGGTGGAAGATGATCACTTTGATCAGTTATGAATTTCAAAAACATTAAATCATTTTAGCTGATCCATGAGCTAAAAAACAAGAAGAAGTTGGTTCCTGAATAACTTTTTTAAAGACAGTTGATTAATGCATGAATAAGAACATCATGGAACACATGTCAAACACAGTTGACTAATGCATGAATAAGAACATCATGGAACACATGTCCCAACCTTTCTCTTTACCAAATTTGAAGGCTTTTCCATGTCTTAACTATTCCTAAAAGACCTAATCCAATTCACTGCAAGTGAATCTTGCCAGTTTAAAAAGAAGATGAAGAAGAAGAAGGCCATAATTTCATAACCCGAATTCGAGCTTTGAGCAAGTTCTTCGGCTTGATAACTCTTGTTAAATCTGTGCAAGCAGCTAAAGGCTTGATGGCCTATCTTTCCACAAATCTGACACGCATTCCTGTTTCCATCATTGTAGGAATTTGAGTTGTTTGAGCTTTGAGAGATCTGCTGATGGAAACCTCTACCACGAGTAGTAGAAATTGATCCTCTGCCTCGATTGTTACCAAATCTACCATAACCAAACCCTCTGCCTCTGTTGTTGTTGTTGTAGTTGCTAGCAGGAGCATAAGACCTTGTTGTGGTAAACGCCATACGAGGAGTAATAGTGAAGCCATCAACATAGCTCTGAAGACGGTCATCAAACACAGTTATCCTGGGAACAACATCTTCGTACGTAAACACATCCATAGAACTTTCAATACTTGTCTTGATAGGCTTATATTCTCTATCAAGACCATTCAACGCAGCAAAAAATTTCATCTTTTCACTCAGAGGATGTCTTTGTAACTCAAACAACCGAGAAGAGGAAACTCGGTTGAAGTGCTTTGCTAAAGACAACCATACCTCTTGAGACGTGCGTAAGCCCACAACAACACTGAGGATATCTTCGGAGAGAGAGCCAAGTAGCCATGACTGAACTATTTGATCAGAACGAGTCCAGGCAACATGATCAGGAAGAGGTTTCTTGAAAGCGCCATTGATGAATCCAAGCAGACCTTGACCCGAGAGGAAGGCTTCAAACTGAGATTTCCACAAAAGGTAGTTCCTTTCGGTGAGTTTAATGGTGACACAATCTGAGATGTTTAGAGTAGGCTGAGAGTAGATTTCTATGAAAGAAAGAGCACAAAATGAGCTGAGTGAAGAAAAGCTTTGATTTTTATTAAACATACAATGCGAGAGTCTTTATACAAAATGAAAGTAATGGATCTTTTGACACTTGTCATCCTAACATTCAACGATTGATCTCAGGGTATCAAATTTGTTAAAGGTAGCTTCCTCGTAGTTTCTTCTGCTACGGTTGCTCTGTTTTTGTCGCGGGTGTTGAAGACGACCGTTTCTCGACGCTGCGTTTTGCTCCTGCTGCTGTATATTGGGCTTTATCTTTGCTTGGCCCATGTTCGCTTCTGCTTGACCCAGCTTCTTTTCTTGGCCATGTTCGTTTCTGCTTGGCCCATGTTCGTTTTGATCATTTGGAGAGACACTTTTTCCCTAGAGAAAAAACCAAACCGAACCCGACCGAAATTACTCGAATCTAATCCGAACCAATTTTCTAAAATATCCTAATGGATCCTCAACACGTAGTATCGAAAATCCGAACCGAATCGAGAATCAAACGGGTACCCAAAGTATCTGAAACATGAATTTTTGCAGTTCTTTTTGTTATTTTTCAGGTATTTTCGGATAATTCATATTAAAATTAATTGAACCGAACCGAACCCGATTTTTTTTGGGTAATTATGAGTATTTTAGATAAAAAACAAAAAAAATTCGAATCCGGAAAAAAGTTGGGTATTTACGGGTTTCGAGTATATACTCAGACCCGACCCGAATCCGGAAATAACCGAACCGAACCCGACCCGAATTTCATAAACATCCGAACGGTTCTTATATCTCTATACCCGAAAATCCAAAAGATCAGACCCGAACTTCACCTGAACCCGACCAGAACGCCCCGGACTTACTATCGTCTGTGCCAATAAGTTTCAGTATTAACACATACCCTAAATGGTAACAATAGAATTGATGAATTTAGAGGGATGTGGAAGAATTTTTGAAAAAAAAAATAAATCCTCCAACACCATTTGGAGTTTGAGGAATATTGAGGAATTGGGAAGAATTTTGTATTTTTTTCAAAAAAAAACTCATACATGTATATATATCAAATTTGTAATATATATTTTTCTAAAAACACATAAAATTATATAGACCAAAAAAGACATATTTTTTTTATTTCAACAAACACATACAAATATAATTTTCAAGTATATTACAAATATAGATTTAAGAATAATGTATTTTGAATTGCTGAATAAGTGAGTTAGGTGTGGAAAATAGTTTAACAAATAAATTATCAAACGGATAAGAATCAGATCATGTTTGGGTATTTTAGGTAACTAAAAATAATATTATTATTTTATAAATTATTAAATATATAAAATGTAAAATTTAATAATTAACTGGTTTATTTATCTTAGTTTGTTGACAAAAAAATTTGTTTTAACTTATTTTCGTAAGTTTGTTTAATTATTTTTTATAAAATTTAATATATTTATAAACATTAATATATTTATAAACATTAATATTTAATTTTTGACAAAAACAATGTTTACCTAGTATTTTTATAAGTTTAATTAATTTATTTATTTTCAAAAAATTTGTCATATTCCGCTGTTACCATTTAAATTCAAAGTTATTCCGCCAGATTCTGCAAAAAATCACCAAAAATTCAGCCAGATTCCGCTATTCAGCCAGATTCAGCCGTTACCATTTAGATTCCAATAGACCCAAACTTTCGAAATTTCCCCTTTCGAAAGGATTAAAACCTTCTGGATCGTCTAGAGGGTTTGGGTCACACTTTATCAACGCACCATGAAGAAGATTAGGCCTTCATTTTCTGCCATACATCTAAAGATAGAAACGTGAAAAGAAGGAAAAAAAAGCCACTAAGAGAGCCTTCTTTAATTTTTCCCACTTTCCTTTGGACAAAAAAAATCAAACCAGAACAAGAAAAAAATGGCACTGAGAATGTGGGCTTCTTCTACAGCAAATGCTCTCAAGCTCTCTTCTTCTGTTTCCAAGTCTCATCTCTCTCCACCTTTCTCCATCTCCAGATGCTTCTCCTCAGGTAAACACAAGCATTAAGTTGTGTGTTGCCATTGGTTCTTGTTTTACAACTCTTGTCTGAAAACTCTTTGTTGTGGTTTTTTTTAAGTGTTGGAAGGACTTAAGTATGCAAATTCACATGAATGGGTGAAACATGATGGCTCAGTGGCTACTATTGGCATCACTGACCATGCCCAGGTAACAAAAAACATATATAGATCTGAAGAACTAAGTTTTAGATCAGATTTATTAGTGTCTGAAATAGAGAGTATGTATGTGCAGGGTCATTTAGGAGAAGTTGTGTTTGTGGAGCTGCCTGAAGAAAAAAGTTCACTGAGCAAAGATAAGAGCTTTGGAGCTGTTGAGAGTGTCAAGGCTACAAGTGAGATTCTATCTCCAATCTCTGGTGAAGTCATTGAGGTTAACACAAAGCTCACCGATTCACCTGGTTTGGTAAGTTTTTCTTCCATTTGAAAGAATGACCTCAGATGTGTGGTGTGGCGCGTGCGGATCAAAACTGATTTTTTTGTCGGTTTTTTCATTTGGTGTATAGATCAACTCAAGCCCTTATGAAGATGGTTGGATGATAAAGGTGAAACCGAGCAGCCCCGCGGAGTTGGAATCCTTGATGAATCCAAAGGAATACACCAAATTCTGCGAAGAGGAAGACGCAGCTCACTAGAGTTTCTTCGCGCTTATAATCTTTCCCCCGAATGTCCTAAAAGAAAAGAGCAAAACAAGAGAATCCATTCACAAGTTTCAATCTTTTCACTTCTCAATGTTTCTTACCTCTCCTCAAGCTGTGATACTAATTTCATTAAAGCAGAGCTTTTAACTTATATAAAGAGAGATCCAAGAAGCACACAAAAGAAGAGAGATTTCATTGATCATATAGTTAAGGAGTGAAACGTTAACAAATTATCGAAAATGGTCTACTTTTAGACCAAAAACAAAGTCTTTTATGCATAGAAGAAAGACTTTTCAAGCTGTGCACATTGTACTCCTATCCGCGATAGATATCGTTAGGCGGTCTCGGGGACACAGCTACATCCGGTGAAGGTGACTCGTCGTATGAAATCGAAATCAGCTCGGATCTTACCTTCTCCGCATCATCATTGTTTCCTTTTGTCACTCCGTTTGTGGTATTGATAACAACAGGTTTCACATCTGAGGACAGAGGAAGAGACTCTTCTTCGGGTGAAGTGTAAGAAATGGCGATTAGAGATTCACGAGCTTGTTCTTGAGAGGTCTTGTCACTCCTCGGTTGTTCCATCAAATGTCTTTAAAGCTTCTGCATATTTTAACAAAACCCATCTTTACATATACATTTTAAAAAATCCAATCTTTTTATGTGTATACCAATCCAAATCCAAATCTAAAATGTTTTCAGACACGTAAGAACAAAACCCAAATCAAAAATCTCAAACTTTGACCAATTAAATGAAGAAATTACATATATCCATGGAAGCTTAAAACAGAACAAATTAATAACAATGTAAAAGCTTTACACAAAGATTTCTGTACTCAGAGAACACAAACCCTAAAAATCCATGACCGACTCAAAAATTAGGTCCCAAATTAAGTCAACGCAGTTTCTAGCTTTTTCGATTTAATTTTTTTTTTGTTTTCCTTGCGATTTTCTCGGGAAAAAGGATCAAAAACATATAACTTTATCCAATTGAGTAACCAAATCCCAATCAAATCGCGATTTTTTTTTAATTTTCTTTCCCTCTCTCTTTCTCTCCGAACAAATTTCTCCATTTTCTCTCGAGATTTTAAAAAAACTCCGATTCGATTACGAAAAAAAAAAAACAAAAAAACGAAATCGGAAAATCCGAGGAAGAAAGGGGGAAGGGAGAAACGTACCTCGTTGATTCGTACGGTAATGGGAAAATGGGAAAAAATTCGAGACAAATTAGATAATTTTTGGTTTGATTTATTATTATTGGCCAACTTTTTATATGTTTTCACACATTTTTTTCAAGATTATAATATTCTTTGCCAGCTAATTCACACGTCGACAATTATACCCAATTAGCAAGTTGGGATTTTAATTATAGAACAAGTCCTTTATTTCCTCTGATATTTTAGATTTTAGTACACATCTTTCGTTTTTATATATATTTTAACCAAGTGATTTCGACGAATCCGACTAACTCCAAGACGGCCAAAATATCTTATCCATCGGGTTTTCAATTGGAGTTTTGATTTAGCTCCGGTTAGTTACGCGCATGTGTGTTTGTTTCCAATAGGATACGAATTCGGAAAAATGCGAGTTTACGTCATGTCTCCTAAATTACAAACCTTAACCACCAGATCAAAAACGTGTGGTGGAGAAAACATTAAAACCGAAAAAAATAAGTGAGCATAGAATCTCCAAGCGCAAACATCTAAGAACTACTAGATCACAAGCGTCTTGACAATGAATATAATCCATAAATAATCTTTTAAACTATGATATATGTAGAGAATTTTTTTATTTTTTTGGTCAACGGAGATTTTTATTGATTAAATCGCAAGCAAAGATAATTTAAGAGCCTGTTAGACACTTTTTACAATCGAGTCATCCTTAACATTGGCTTCTCGAGGTATGAAACGAAAAGAAATCGTTGGAAACAATAATGACAACATACAAATGTCGTAAAGTAGACCATGAAACTCAGTAGAATCCTCCTCATCCATGATAATCTTGATTAAACCTTGGTAATCCGAAAGAATGTGTATCTCGGTGAAATCAAGTGTAGCTGCATGAGACAGAGCCAATCGGATTGCGCATACATCCGTTACAAGGGCTGAAAGAACATATTTCCTTTGGTCAGATATATATAAAAAAGATATTTAAGATATTTCTGAATGAGAAATTCGAAAAAACAATTATCTTTAACTATTTTATAGAAAAGGGTATTTAACCGGTTTATCTATTTATCTATTTATTGTATAACCTTGACTATGTAAACAGTTAATCTATTGCACTCCAATGACGTTAAACAAAAGGAAAAGGTCTGTTGACAAAATTAGAAAGTAATTGCTAACAAATAAAATGTAGAGTATGTGAAAATAGGAGATATAATTATCCAAAATGGAAGATTAATTAAAGGAAAGCGAAAAAAAACTGCCTTCCAATAAAGTTTTCAACATATATTATTAGTGGATGTAAGGAAAAAAGAAGAAAAAAAAGTAAAAAGAATATCTTTTGTAATAGATTTGAAAATCTAATTTTCTATACAAGAATAGTAAATTTATATTATAGAAGTATTAAAGGAAATACTACAAGAAGTCACTTAAATACATGTACGGGTATTAAGACAAAACAGGAGGATCGAATCGACCTTGCTTTGTATTTTCTATTTTGTAATGAGAAGCAAATGAAGAAGATTCTAAAAAAAAAGAAAAAAAAAGTTAATTAAATTAAGGAAACGGTCCTCTATCTATTTAATATTTATACATGATTTGTTCTCCACCGCCAACTACTTGTAAAGTTGTAATAACAATATTAATTAAGAAACGGTCCTCTATATTTTTGATATTTTAGTATTAAATCACATTTTTACCATTTTTTCTAAACCACATACGATCATTTTTTTTATTTAGGTCTTGAGACTATTAAATCTTAACTAAAGAGTAAAGACCTATGTTTGCAAGTTTAGTAGATATATTAATCATATGCCGTATTTTAAGTTTATAAAAACATTTTCTATATATATGATTAAAACTATAACGAAACATTATGGTTTTATAAAAGACAGTATTACCATCATAGTTTTTTTTTTTTTTTTAATAACCTAATTACCATCATAGTTGTTTGCAGGAATCGCTCGCTACTGGTGTATCCATTAGAAGGAAAGTTTCATATAAGAGGCAGACAAGTGAAAATTTGGAAAAATTGATGTAATGCTTTTTCGATGTAATGCTTTTCAAAAATTCTTTAATGTTTAAGTCAGAAACTAGACCATAAAATTTGGTCGAAAACTTTAAAAATAAAAATAAAAACAAGAAAGAAAAACTGGGTTACGACACAAAATGTTGTGCATTAAACTGAGCTTTGCTAAAGAAAAACATGAAAGAATCAGAAATAAGAAGGAAAAACTGGATTACAGCATAAAAATCTTCATAACTTTACTATAATTCTCAGAGCGAGTTTTTGTTTTTCTGAATAAAAACTTTACAGCACAAAATATTGTGCTTTAAAGGCTGTGAATTTTTTTTTGTCTTTCTTACAATGGATTTTTACATTAAAAAATATATTTACATAAATTTAAGAGATAATTACTATAACAATTTTGGAAAATTGGTCATTTACAAAACAACTTTTTTATAGACATTCTTACAATAACAATGCTCAAAAGTTGCCAAAAATCTTTATAATCTTGATAAAAAAAATTAATTACAACTCTGCCATTTTCGAAAAGTTAAAAAAAAAAAATTACAGTCTAAAAAAGAAGCAATTAACCTAATCCCTTATTTAATTTTTTAACCAAAAAAACTTTTTACATCGACAGAAACCTCTCGACACAAACTCTCGACGGCGACGGCTGAGAACTACGGTGATTTCGGCCTCTCTGGCGACAAAAGGTAAGATTTTTTCCTCCCGCGACTCCTCTATTTCGTTTGGTAGGATTTGTTGTACCGATTAACATCGAAATTAAATCGGCAATTTTGGGAGAGTAATTGTTAATCTTCTCCGATGGGTTTTGTAGATTCCTACTGTGGACGAAAGTTTCGACGACTTTTAGGACTTCGCTTTTGTGTGTTCTTTAACAGGTATGTTAGTTTTTCTTTAGATTTGGTTTTCGTTTTGGTTTTTAGCAGTTTTCAGAAAATCTCGAAACCCTAATCTCTTATTTATTTGGCAGGTTTGTAGCAGAGAACCGTGTTTTCCTCCGATAGTAAGCAGATTATGACGATGATATTGACGATTCCGGTGAGAAAAATTTATGGTGATAAATTTATTTTAAATTGATGGTAGATATATTTTGCAAATGAATGTAGATTTAGTGTCAGATTCAGTTATTTGGTAGTAGACTTATGTTTAAGTGATGATAGATATAATATTGGAAAATAGGTTATATTGTACGTGTGATAGTAGATTTAATTATATAATTGCTGGCAGACTAATTTGGTAATTTGCATATTTATTTGATGCAAGATTTATTTGTGTGATTGGTGGTAGATTTATTTGTGTGATTGGTTTAGAGTTTAGATTTATTGGTAGATTTATTTTCAAATTATGACAGATTTATTTGATCAATGATGGAGGAGTTCGGTGACATTAAGAATGAAACTGTGGACCTAGAGAATCGAATTCGGTACAATACAACATGGGATAATGAAGAGTATGTTGACCGCAAATGAAAGATTATCTCTAATTAATTGCTTGAATGCCACATTGATGATAATCGACAATCTTATGTCTCTAATGATTTACCGTTGTGGTTGAATAATCTTTGTAAGTTGGAACGACCCGTGATCTCTGTGTAAAGATATTAGGGAGTAAAATATAAGGGATATGGGTCAATCCACTCATTGCCAATTGGTTTTGAGTTGGAAGTCCATGATAAGCCCAAATTTAACATGGTATCAGAGCCACCCGATTGTTGGACCACCCCATGGATGTTGTTCCCACAATTGCCCACGCTTCAAATATTTATGCCTGAACGTGAGGGGGAGGTGTTAATGAAAGAAAGTCTCACTTCGGTAGTTGGAGAAATAATACAGTAATATATACAAGGGTAAGGGTCAATCCACTCATTGCCAATTGGTTTTGAGTTGGAAGCCCATATTCTAACATGGTATCAGAATCAGATCCATGCTGTCTAACCCAGTCCAAAATTGATTTGACCCAAAAGTTGGTCCATCGAAACTAGGCCAGATCCTAAAATTGGTCCTGCCTCTCCATGCCCAATATTCCGAGATTAATGGCCAAAAGAGCCATCATCTCGGGGGGGGGGGGTATTAGGGACTAAAGTCCCACATCGAAAGTTCGAATGGATTCTAAGTCAAATATAAGGGATATGTGCCAATCCACTCATTGCCAATTGGTTTTGAGTTGGAAGCCCATGATAACCCCAAATTTAACATGGTATCAGAGCCACCCGATTGTTAGGCCACCGTGGATGTTGTTCCCACAATTTCCCACGCTTCAGATGTTCATGCCTGAACGTGAGGGGGGTGTTAATGAAAGAAAGTCTCACATCGGTAGTTGAAGAAATAATACAGTAATATATAAAGGATAAGAGCCAATCCACTAATTGCCAATTGGTTTTGAGTTGGAAACCTATATTCTAACAGAAGAGAATGCTCTTGTCTTTCTTTTTTTTCTCTGCTTTTTTTCCCTATATTTTTATTCCTCTGATTTTTATCTCAATAATATTTAGACGATAAAAATATGGGATACTTGCAAAAATGACTCAAAACTTGGAGTCAATGCAAACATAACCCCATTCCCCCCCCCCCCCCCCCTTTCTTATTTTACCATTTTTTCACAAATAAATCCATAGCCTCCACACTAATTCACGAAAATATCATTTTTTTTTTAAAATCCGAAAATAAGTAAAAGACACAAAACCCATAATATATCAACTTATTTACCAAAATGCCATCATTTTCAATTTTTCAACCACCATAAACAACAAATTTGGAGCTCTAAATGCTTGTCCAACCGATTGTTGAGCTCTAAATGCTTAATGTTTGTGCTTATAACCTCGTCATCTCTCATTTTATCTCTAATTTCATCCAAAAAACTCTCTAATTTTCGTTTAAATTTTTTCTCTCTCATTACATCATGATTTTCGGTGGTTCTTGGATATAAAACGACTGGGTTTCTTTGTTATCGGTGAAATATGAAGTTGCAGGTGCTCGACGAAGCTAAAAAAATGCTCGAACGGCGGAAAAATGTAACATCACTTGATTTTCGCTAATTTCAGATCTGTTTTCGCGATAGCAGAGACTTCAGGTGAAGTCTGCTAGTCTCCGGAGATGTTAGATTTGCAATTGACCTTTTTTGGAAATATTTGAAGGAGACTTCACTTGAAATCTGCGGGTTCTCCTTTGGAAACAAGAAAAACTCGTGCAGACTTCAAGTGAAGTCTGCTCTGTAAAAAATCGAGGTCAATTTTGCATTTGACTGAAACTTTGACTTTTTATAGCAGAGTTTGTATGAAGTCTACTCTGTACGGAGATGTTAGTTTCGCATTTGACCAAAATTTCGAACAATTGACCAGAAAAAACATTAATTCGCAGACTTCACGCGAAGTCTGCGTCTTATTTAAACAAATAGGAGACTTAGGGTGAAGTCTACTATTTATTTAATTCGAAATTTTGGTCAAACACAAAACTAACCTCTCTTTTCAAAGTAGACTTCACCTAAAGTCTGTAGAATTTGCAGACTTCATCCGAAGTCTGCTCCAAAAAGTCAAACTTTGGTCAATTGCAAATCTAACCTTTCCTTTTCGGCGCAGACTTCAGTTTAAGTAGGCACCATTTTTACGGTTTTCCGCGTATTTGCGCAGATTTCAGGTGAAATCTCCTCTAGAAAGTCAAACTCTGGTCAATTGCAAAACTAACCTTTTTATTTTGCAGACTTCGGGTGAAGTATGCTCTTATAAAGTCAAACTTCTGGTCAAATGCAAAACTAACCTGCTTTTTACTGAGGAGACTTCACTCGAAGTCTACAAACTCTATAGACTTCAGGTGAAGTCTACTCTGTGATCTGCCTTAATTGCAAAAGTAACCCAAATTCTACAGACTTCACCTGAAGTCTGCTACATAGACTTCAACCGAAATTTGCTCCGTAGACTTCGTTTGTAGTCTGTATTTTAAATTTTTTTAAAAATGCATTTATATCCTATTTATAATGATTTTTTTAGATTATTTGTTCACAAATGTGTGTTAGTTATTTTTTTTGCTTCTGTATGACTTTGACATGTTTATGTGTTATATTTATGGGAGAAATCAATTTTCTTATTTGATTAGTCTTTAGCTCATTTGTTTAGACTTCGAAGGAAGTCTGCGTGGAGCAGACTTCATTTGCAGTATGTATTTTAAATTTTATTAAAAATACATTTATATTCTATTTATAATGAATTTTTTAGATTTTCTTGTTTTCAAATGTGTGTTAATTATTATTTTTCTGTATGAGTTTGACATGTTTATGTGTAATATTTATAGAAAAATCAATTTTTTTTGTTTGATTAGCCTTTTAACTCATTTGTTTAGATTTCGGGTGAAGTCTGCTTAATAACTTAACTCGTCTTTAGCTAAAGAACGTCAATTCTTTCTTTCTCTCAAAATACAACTCCTTTCACCATAAAATTATACGTTTGCAAAACTATATGAACAATATGAATGTAAAAAATCCCGAAGCTACATGGTCTCTAAATCGAATATCGTCATTTTCGTCGGTAGTATAAGAAATATATGAAAGTATACGACTGATCTTGAACACGTAAAAAAATCCTAAAACTGCGGTGTTCCATTTGAAATTTTAATACAAGTATGTATGGGTAATCATAAATCAAGTCAAAGTTCATATCATTATCTCCACAAAATGAGATTACTTGACAATCATATGGTCTATACTTTTTCTTTCTCTATTGTTATGTCCTGTTTCATTGTGTTATGTATTTTCTTCACTTTCGTGAATTGTATAATTCAAGAGGTAAAAGATATTCAAATTTTGTTTTGGATGCAAACAATTTCCAGCATATCCCCTGCAAATAAAAATAAAAACTCGAAGATGATAACTAAGCTATAGATGAATTCAAGGAGATTAACCGTAGAAAGAGATTTTTTTGCCAGTTTTTTCTGGAAGCTATAAAGTCTCATCTTTTATTACAATAAAGAATAAAATGAGAATAGGAAGATCCAAAAATTAGAAAAAGTTCAGAGCTTGTGAATGATTTTCATGTCTGCAGCCTCAATAAGAGTTCCTTTCTGAACATGATCCCACCACTTCATCAAGAAATTATCAACCACCAATCTAAACCATGGCGATAGTCAACAACAAAGAAAAAAAATCCACATATGACATTCTCCTCATTTTCCATAAGAAGGTGCCTTGTAAATCATGCATCCAAGGCAGTGAACACATCAACTGGTACATCTTCAGCTACAATACCGAGCTCATCAAAAAGCTTTCTTTGTGCAGCATTTCTTACACCTGGCAAGGAAAGAAATACAATACTAAAATCAGACACAAGAAGACCAACAAAAAACAAAACAAGACCTAAATAACAAACAAAATGTTGTTGCAACCACAAGTTTAGAAGAAATTTTCATAGCTCAAAAGAAACAAGAGTCATAACGAAAACCAAAAAAATTGAATAGACGACACAAAATGGAGCAGATAAATGAGAAATTTGTAGTTAAAAGAATCCATTTTTAAGAAATCTAAAACAAAGAAATTAAGAGTATCAAATTCACTATATACTCAACATTGAGAGTTGTAATCTCATCATCTATGATAAGCTATCAAAGCTAACACATAGGAAAAGTGAAGGCTTTATCTCGAATACATGTCATACATTTGATAATTGTTTTTGTAGTTAGTCAAATATAATCACTTAATAGGCTTAAATATGTTGTGTAGAAGAACAGAGGATGAACATGTTGTGGAGAATATTTACCTTCGCATGTTTTTTTTGAACACTGAAGTGAATCTTATTATCCTCTCTGATACATTCTGCGAATACAAGATATAACTTTTTTAATTTATACATTGACTCAAGTAGAGGACACATTTTTGAAACAGAGTAAAGACTCATTACCTCTTGTTCGAAGAATCTGAGGAGCAGAAACAAACATATATCAATAACAATAACCTCAAGAACACTTAGTTAGAGCTAATGAAAAGAATCAAAGAACTCTTTAAAGGAAAATCAGATTCTAAGAAAGGAAGAAAAAACCAACAATATTATGTATGTGCATACCTCTGGTGCATTCTCAAAGGACCGACACAAAAAGGAGTCTTTTTTATGCCTTCCACATTGATATCCTCACGAAGACCTTCCAATTTCCTTTCATGTATACATATAACAACAGAAATCAAAATCAAAGTCACATGCTCAAGGAAAATGGCAAATACAAAACAAGAAAATCTAAGAAAACTACCTTGTTATGTTGTTTACCCTCGATTTGAACCCCAATCATAAAAGAGATGACGAATTCGACCTAGATCTGCGGCGGTTGGATGGAAAGGAGGCGGCGGCTGGTCAGAAAGACTCGCCGGAGTGAAGAGAAGTGATGGCGGTTGGTCGGAATAGGCCATGCTACATAGATGGACGATCTGGGAATAGGCCATGGCTTATTCGAACTGCTAGAGAAAGAGAGAGATTAGAGACAAAAGAAGACATACTACGAAAAGGAGAGAAAGAGATGCCGGTGGCTAACCTTGGTGGAGGCGGCGGCGAGAGATCGACAGAGGTGGAAACTATTTTAGGATAGTGGTCGTGTACAGATCTGAAGGAGAGAGAAGGAGATGATACGCTAAGAGGCACAACGAGTACCGATGACATTTTTGTAGGCGACAGAGAGGAGGTTTCATTTCTCGATAGTGAGTTTTTCTTTGTCCACGGCTTGGCGAGGATGATGCCAATACTGTCGCCATTTCTCTTTGTTGTTAGATAGAGACGAAGGATTGAAGAGGAAGGTGGCAATCTGTAGATCTGAAGGAGACAAGCGAGAGGCGGCGGAGGTTAACGGCGAGAGATGGGAAGGGCCGAGCGCCGTTTTAGAGAGAGAAAGTGTCAAGGTTATTTTTTTACAAAATTAGGGTTTCAGTAAGTTTTCTTTATATAAGGAGGTTAAAAAATACGGTTAGGTTAATAATTTTCGGTTTAGCAGACTTTGTTTGAAGTCTCCTAAACCCTAAATTCTACGTGAAACCCTAAACGCTATGTAGACTTCACCTGAAGTCTCTAAATTAGTACAGGTTTCACCTGAAGTCTGCTACCCGAAATCCTAAATCAAATATTTTCAATGAATTATTCAAAATCCTAAAAAAAACTTATATAAAACATTCAAAACGTTTAATATATTCACAATTTAAAACTTATATACAAATTTAACATTTTAAATTAAAAAATTATAAAACCTAAATCTAACCCTAAATGTAAAAACATGTTTCCAACTTATAATGTCAAACCATTACCCATATTTCTGACTCGTAACTCGGAGACATACGCAAAATCACATACATAACTCAAAATTTAACATCATCTTATAGTTAACTCAATTTTAAAAATCGAACCCTACACGATAATATCTACAAAGTTGTTTACTCTAAACCCTAAACCATAAATACGAATCCCTAAACCTAAACCATTACAACCATAAACTCATGAAACTTATAAATATCAAACAACAATAACTACCAACATGTGACCACATCAATATCTAAACATATGGTTATGGACAAGCTTATTTGCTATCTCATGTATTTATTTAGTATTCATTTCATTATTAGTATTATTTCATTTATAATCTAATTTGTTTTTGTTGGTTTAATTTGATTCGATTTTATGAAATTTAATTTTTATACTTTACAATTGTTTATAATTTGGTTATGAGTATAATTTCTTAATCAAACTAATTTTTGTTAATTTATAAATTTAAATATTATGTGTAATTATGGAGTAGACTTCTTCTGAAGTCTATAAAGTAATGATTAGACTTCATGCATGTGGAATCTACGAGTTCGACTTATAACTAAAGTCTCTTCTTTTGAAGTCTACAAAGTGATGATTAGACTTCATGCATGTGGAGTCTACGAGTTCGACTTCTAACTAAAGTCTACATATAAGATTTCTCTATTACGTTGCAGACTTCTCGAGGGTTAAAACAGTAATTGTGTGCTCCGGTTTTTTATTTGGTCATGAGGAGTATAGTTGTAATTTCACTACCCATTTGAGTTATTTTTGCCAAATATAAGATAAAGAGTGTACATTTGCATTTCAAATGAAATTTTGAGTCATTTTTAGTAAATTCCCCTAAAAATATATATACAAAGTTTTATCTTAAACTGCTGAATGTACGTGGAACAACTTCTTCTATAAAAAAAATTACCTTTCATCAAAACATATAGTGAAGAATATTTTATTTTCGAATAAATAATTTTAATAAATATATTAACATATTTTTAATTTTAGGAAAAATCATTTGAAGACGTATTATAACGTTACAAAACTCCCAAAAAAATATTTATATTCTAGAGGAATTCCTTAAAATACCACTAAAATATGTTTTTGTTCCAAACATATCATCACTTAGTTTTTTTCCAAAATACCACTAAAATTTTTATTTTTCCAAAAATACCACAAACACTAAAAATGAGTTTTAAGGGTTTATAATTTAAAATTTTGGGTTTAGGTTTAATATTTTTGGATTTAGGGTTTAGTTTTTAGGAGTTAGGATTTAGAGTTTAATTTTGAAGATTTAAAGTTTAGTTTTAATTTTGTGGTATTTTTGGGAAAAAATAAATTTTAATGATATTTTTGAGAATTGCCATATATATTCTAATACAATAATTGATGGACATTTTCTGTTTATATTTCATAGTTAGCTATCTATCCATACGAGTATACAAGTATGTAATAAGATCTTCAATTTTACAATGATCATTTCTTTTACATTGAGATCACAAGGGGGGACTTGAGAGTTTGGGTCACACTGTTTTAATTTCCAACGAAACAGTAATGCATTCTTAAAATCACAAAACCCATTTCCAGGAAAAAAAAGAATGAATAATAATTAGCACCATACTAAATAACATATTTTTATCATGTCAATATGTCAATTTGCTTATACAGTTATATAAACTTAAGAAGCCGACAAAAAAGAAAAAAACTTAAGAATATTATATATATATATATATATATATAGTAGAAATTAATTTAAAATATATAGTTTTCTTTTTGCATAAAGTAATATGAGTTTATATCTTTACAGCTTGTATTAAGTTATTAAATTTATTATTGTATACAGAAACCATTATAATATGCATTGTAATTTTATATGAATAACAATCTGTTTTTGTCAATATATAATAATACACTATTAAAAAAATTTTAAATGACATAGAAATACATAATGGAACAACGTAATAGTACTCTTGTAAATTATTTTACTAATAGCATCATCTTTATGTTTTCAGTAGTATTAAAGATTGTCCACAGTTTTACATAATGATAAAAGTCTTGTAAAAATAACTTCATTGTTACGTTTTAGTAAACCTTTGTCGGCTGTATTAGTCGCAAAATTCACAAAGTTCTCTCATATGATTTCACAAGTGATCTGCTCGAGCTTGAGGAAGAAAAATGTTAAATGACACACACGAATTTAATGATCTCACCAAAATATTCCCAAATATCAACTAAAAGAAAAGATCTACACAGAAACCCTAAAAAGCACATTTTTTTTATAACCAACATTAGCCAATCAAAAACCACTAACAAGTTTTCTGTCGTCGTGAACATATACATATCAAGTCAGTAGTCACATCGACTACGATTCCACATCGAAGTAATATGATGACATATAGTTTCCTATAGTGTCTTATATTGGAAAGATATATATATATATATATATATATATTTATAAATCCATTTATAGTTATATAAGTCAATCAAAAGCCACAATACATTTTTAAACAAGTAAAAACGAATTATAATATGAAAAATAAAAACATATAAATGAACAGCATAAATCAGCAGTGGTGCGCCAATGGTGATAATCAACTGGGAACAAGACGTAAACTCGTTGGTTTTGGAACAATTCGATTTTCAATTGAAACAATTTTTCTGATGTTGTGTCGACAGTTGATTTTGGATTTCAGCTCTGGTGTTTTACATAGTGTGTTTGTGTCCAACAAATTTGGACACCTCAAAATTAGTCGGTAAAAGTTTGGTTGAACCAGTGTAAATTTGATCATGAAGTCTATGCGCCAATATACTGATTACCAGAAGGAGAAAAAAAATCGCACCTTGAAAAATGCTATAAGTGTAATGGTTGATGAAACATCAAGTTAGAATATAATTCTTCTAACTTCTAAACCAAATTATGTAGTTAAATAATTTTTATTTTATTTTTCTCGTCTATAATTCACATATATATTCATATCTATAATTCACATATATATTCATATTTAAATGTGAATTATGACACCATAACAGTACTAATGCAAAACTATTATGCTTTATATATATACTTGTCTTAGTTGAATGACTTTCTTGTTTCTACCTAAAATAAATCAGTCACAAATATTTTTTTGAATATTTAATAAAAGATACGGAAACCTAAAACGATCCTAATAATATCCATATACAATACCCAGACAGGAAAAAACATCTATGTAAGAACATTGTGATGTGTTTTTGGCTTGCCTAAGAGATTATGATCTATACACAAGGTGATTGTGTAAATAAATTATCAGTAATATTTTATAAGATCACGTAGAATCTACTAGCAATTTTTATTAAACATACGGAATTATGATAGGTAATATGTATAGAAACATAGAAACATTTTTTAAAATTAATATTCAATAAATTAATAATTATTATAAACTAATAATTTTTTTGTCTTAGTTTGATCTGAGCCAGTTCAAAAATTAACAAATTTCATTAAGAAAATAAAATTATATATTTTTTCCAACCATAAAATCATATATTTTAGAAAACTTATATGTAGATATATGAATGTTATTTTCACAAGTGGATTCATCTATTTTTATATTTATATTACATTCCCAAAACAAAGTGCCAAAAACCATTTACAGTCATCTCTTGTTGAACATTAATTAATTAATTGTTTAAGGCGAGATACCTGAAAAAAAAAAAAAAAAAAAAAAAAAAAAACAGAAGGACGTGCAACATCTTAGCAAAAGAAGAAATAAATCTTTGTCTATATCTACAAAACTTGTAGAAATCTTGTACCTTATCTTTATAGCATCCAAAACATTAACCTTAGCTAATTAGATTGTCCTAACTTGTATCTTTCTAAAATTCTAGAGTAGAAAATAATATAGTAGATTTTAAAACAAATATTTCTTCAGGCTAATAAATATTAGTTTTATCAATTAAATAATATATATTTATAAATAATAAAATATGATGGTCGCAACAGTGTAAATTTATAGAAGTTTTATTGTATTACATAATTCTAAAACACAATTGCAAAATAAAACATGGAAAAAACATTGTATTTTAGCATTGAGATCTTCAACACTCAAACACGAAACAATAAATTATTGAATAAAACGACTTTTTAATTGAATAAACTTAAAAGTTCTATTCTATATCCATCTCATTACGTGTTATTCCACGAACTTTCTGATTCGATGTTACTAGTAATAGCCTTAAAAAAGTTTGCTTTCAAATCGAGACCTAAGTTTCTATTTGTCTTCTCTTTAACTTTCGTTTTAATTTAAAATAATTAATATGCGAATGCGAGGTTTTATGTAACGTGACATCACCTTTGTACAAAGAACAGTGAATAACATGAACAGTAAATAGACGCACTTTCGAAAGACCAACAAAAACAAGCAGAGACAATTCCAATAGGATGAAATGACAACAATGTTTTAAGAATGTCACTAGAAAATCGTAATTATTCAAAAAGGAAAATTATAATAATTAAAAACTCGCAATTGCCCGTACTTAATATCCACCACATACACATAAACCAAGTGGACAAGTAGGCTACACTAACTCGTGGCTGATCGTCTGTGTTCAATGGAACTAAACTGAATTTGAACCAAGTTTTTGATTCGAAACTGACTCGAAATTTGTTTACAATTTAATTTTTTTTCTTTTTTTTTAAATAAAATTTGGTGCATTATATTTAAAGATAACAAAAATTTACAATTGTTAGATAGAACTTTACAATTGAAAAAATATATATTTAAAACAAACATACGAGATAAGGAAGTGGAACTTGAGAATTGGCTAAGATGGAGGTTAACCATCAGATTTACCGGATCGATGACAACAATCACGAGAAGGGTTTACAATTTAATTGATATTGCTTTTAATGTATATTGAAGATATGTTCAAAATAAAAAATGTATATCTTGCATATCAACTATTGTGTAGTGTCAAAACTCGACTATGAAATAAAACCATGCAAGAGATTTACATGTGTATATAAACGCAATAATATTTTCTAAATTTTTGATATAATTAATGTACAAGTATATTTCCAGTATATCATATTTATATATTATATCTTTATATTCTTTATGTGTTTATAATCAGATAAAATAATTTTACATTATTGTTAATGTTACTATATACACGTTGGAATGTTTGTATCAAAACCGTTTCTATAATACTTATTCTACAAGATTTATTGATTCATCAATGCCAAACAAACCATATCACGTATTGTTGTATTCGTACATAGCCTTAATCAGATCTTAATACAACAATATGATTGATGCTTTAAATGCTAAACAAACCACACTTCGTCACATAATCGTTGTATTCGTCCAAACTACAAAGCCTTAGTTAGATTTTTAATAAATTACACAAGATATGATTGTGTGTATAAATTGGAACTCTTATTTTGTCACCTTGATAAAATTGGAACGATATAGACTAACATGGTCCAAATACAAGGATGACACATATTAATTGAAAAATAGTTCAAATTGTTTTGTTTATAAAAAACATTGATTTTTTTAAAATTTAAAATTTAAACACGAACTCTAAATAGTTTGAGACGTATGCATGCAATCTCTGTAAATTGGCAAAAAAACTATCGTTGTCACCTTCGGAAACATCCAATAAAATTGGAACAATATAGAGAAGATTAGTATGGTCCAAGCGTAAAAATGACACACATAAATCGAGAAATGGTCTAAATTTGTTTTTAACCAAAAAAACTAGTGTTGGTACTGATTGGAATTGACTTAAACCACCGGTTCTTTGCTTGGTGAACCAGTAAACCAATATTTTGAAAAGTAAAATGACCTTTCGTTAATTATTAGGTGAAGAGTCGTTTTAGACATTTAGTTACAAATAAACAAAGCATAATCCACTTCCCAATGGTTATAAAAGAAGCATATATAATTGCGATTATACAGACCACTGGTTATACCCTTTATAATTTATAAAAAAATATATATATACAGCTCATTAATAGTTGTCGACCGAAATGAGACATGTCACTCTACATATATATGGATTGATAAAATAACATAAATATTTATAAGAGGTGCACAATTACCAAATTTTAGCTAGGCAAAAGTTTGATAAGTTTAAAGTTAAGTATATACAAATAATCTACGGTGATTAGATAATGGATGCTAGCTGCATAAGGTGAAAATTTATCTAATTATAATTAGTAGTTGTTAATTATAATGTGAAAAGGTAATATGCGAGTGGTGTAGACGAAAGAGCCAAGTGTACTAATTGAAAAACAACGAGAACAGTAAATCAAGACCAAAAAGCTTTAGTATGGAAGAATTAGGTCATGATTTGCTTTCTATTTTTATTATTTTCCTAAATTTTCAGATAATGTGATATGTAATGATTGATCCGTTTGAGTCACCTCGTATAAGCTATGTGATTCGTTTATAGTATGAATTAATTAGTGGGTGATCAGGCGTTGTTCAATATAATAAATTAACAAATAAAAGTTAGATTTATTTTCTTACAAAAGTTATATTTTTATTTTGCTTCTAGATTACTATATAAAAACAGAGGTCATATAATTTATATTTAACACTCCAATACATGATGAATATATTAACTATACAAGCCAATAACTATACAAGACATTAAGAATAAACCAATAACTATATAATAATTATTGGTGATCTAGTGGTAACACAATATGGTTGGTTTTCTTGTTTTCCGGGTTCAATCTCTCATTAGTACAAATGGTTATTCTTTAAATCAAAATATCTAAAGTCTGACTTCGGATACCAGAGAGATTATGAGTGGAAGATCCGGAACTCTTACGATTTATAAAAAAAAAAACTATACAATAATTTTTATCATGTATACATGCTTATTCTTAATGGCTTATATAGTTAATATATTCATCATGTATGTATGTATATATTCATCATGTATGTCGGAGTATTTCATGCTCATGCATGTATTCGTTTATAATATTCTCTTTGCTTATTCTTAATGTCGAATTCGTTTGTTCTATAGCGAAAAAATGAAATAATTATACTCTTAGTTTAGTTTTAATAAAAATAATCGGTAGAAAATGAAAGTAACTCTTATTTTAAAAATAAACTACTATAAATTGTATCCACTGTTTATTTTCTTGTTTTAATCATCATTTCTTATAAATCCTTATATATGTATATATACTTATATAGTGATAAGCGAAGCCGATGATGTAATTTAACACACTTGAACAGTATGAGTGGACCTGTGCCTTTGTGGTTGATGGAGTAAGTATATATAGTGGACGAGACTGTGATGTCCTTTTTATTTTTTAGGTTTTTAATTGACCCAAAATTCATTATTTCCTATCGTTTACACAATCATTGTGCTTTCAAATTGAAAATTTCTAACGTGATTTGATTCTTATAACGAAGACATATGTATATTGAGTATTGACAGTTTGACTCAGTTAATCCTCGCAATCATGGTATCAAATAAATATACTCTCACGCCATTATAATTTTAGCATTGTAGGAAAATTTATCATTTATGTAATGTTTTGACCGTATAAATTGTCTATATGAACATCTACATTTTTGGGCTATTCTCTCTGCTCTTCTTTTCTCATGTAACTAGGAGTCATCAGTACACTAGATCTGAGAAAAATATTGGATTAGCTAGTTCATTTTGTTTGACTTGTGAGCCAGTTGTGTGCACTTTATCAGCGGTTTCTCGCCTTTTTCTACTAGGAAAATTTGGGCCAAATTTTCTCCCTATCGCGTTTTTGCGATTTTTTACTGCAGTATGCAGGTCGCCGTCGATTCTCTTTGCGGCAGTTGGTAATATCTCATCGAGTAGAGTTCCATTCTCTGAGGTCTACCTCACAGAAGCTTTGACTCTAGCATTCATCTCTCTTGAGATTGAAGGATGTGCTTTGCTTCATTAAATTTTATTATATTGGGCACATATTGCTCTGGTTACTTCTTTATGGAGGTTGACTACACTCATTTTTCTCTTGTTTTGAGTGGTTGTATTGTAGGGAGAAAAGTGTTAGAGTTTGTTTTGCTAATGGCAGAAGCTCTGCTCTGACCTGTAAACTTGCTCTGTTTCCATATACAATCTATGTTGTGGATGTGGCATTGCAAGAGGACTCTTCAATGTGTGGAATGGGATGGTGTTTCAGGAACGCAAAGAATATCTCTTTGCATCAAGTTTCCGACACTCGCAGGTTTGTATATTCGGTGTTGGTAGCAGAGACGTTTGCAATCAAAGCTGCAATTTTAGCCGTTTCAACTATAGAGATCCGACTCCTCAAATGTGTTCTCGGACTCTCTATCTCTTGTCAAATTTTTCAAGTCTGGAGGTGTTGTCAATGAGTTGAAAAGCATCCTACATGACATCTTCTGTCTTTTAAGACCCTTTTCTTCTATCTCTATCTTTCATGTATTTTGCACGACATATGTTTTAGCCGATTCCTTAGCTATGTCTTCTTTGTTAGACCTTAACATATCCTCCATTGTTGGAACTTAAATAATCTATAAAAATTTGGTTTGTTCAAAAGAAAAAAACCATCTACATTTTAGCATTGTAGTTTTCATTTTGTATGACAAACGATATGTTACTATAGAAAGCTCTAAAGTTATTATATTCAGCCACGAATTCCTTTTTTTTTTTTACATGTTATCTTTATGTGTACTTGTATTGATTTTTTTTTTTCTTATCCATCATAGAGATATAGCAAGGATGAATTACCGGATAAATCGGTCCGATCGATCCGGTTCAATCTATTAAAAGTTGGATTAATGTGGACTTGTTCTTTTATCAAAAAAAACAAAAAATGTGGACTGGTTCGAAATAGGTTGTTAAATAGTGATATAATTCAGTCTGGTCCAGTCTGTTTCATCTAGAAGAGAAAAAATATGTTTTTACTTTTAAAAGAATTTGATTAAGTTAATAAAAAAAAAATGCATGAAAACAAAAGACTTATTAAATATAATAACAAAGTATATGAAAAAACAATCATAATAGCAAATATGTTGTGGTCAGTGGCAAATTGACTTAGACAAAGAGTAATCGGGGCTTGGACAAACAATCATAATATATAGCATATATGTTGTGATCCTTCTGCCATAAGTTCATTCCCACTTGGAACAAAGTCATAGTTCATTCTGGTAATCGAGGATAATGACGATCACTCAGTCCTTGCAAAAATATGTTGAATTTTGGATCCTTCACTTAAAAATCCGGTGGACAAAACTTTTTCGATGAGTTTATTTTATCCATGGAATTAGTCGGATAATTTAAGTCAGCTAAGATTAGATTATGTTATATTCTTGAATCCTAATCTGATGATGATCCGGATCACCTAACGTTATAAAAATAAATAAATCATAATAACAAATATATCCCATCTCTAGAGGATTCGCTGGATAAACCGGTCCAGTCCGATCCGACCTATTAAAAACTCAATTAATGTAGATTAGTATGAATTAAATTTAGATTTTGATGATTTGATGAAATAGTGATCCGGCCTAACCCTAATTAAGATTGAAATAGTTTAATCTATCTATTTTGGCCCTAAACTCTAATATATACCTATTTATAAATTTTGGAAAGAATATTACATGTGATAAAATCACATTTATAAGTACAATCATCTGAAACCAAAAAGCGTGTCTGTAACTCATAAAACTAAATGGCTTAATTTAGTACTCTTATGTGGATTAATATAAAAACAGTAGTAATAGAAGAAAAAGCAACATAATCAAATCTATAGTCACCTAGTTTATTACAAACAATCGAGCCAAACTTTGGCATCAGAATCAAATCGAACGTCCAAATATTTTTATAGAAAAGCATACGCAAGATGGAAAAATTGAAATCTATCCAGCTATTTATTATAAGCTGTGAATATATGAGTTTTTTTTTATTTTTTTGATAAAAGATATTCTATTGAAAATAGATGGACGGTTACGGCATGATAAAATACAGAAATAAGAACAACTCTAGAGCTAAAGACAAAGCAAGAAAGAACAATTTGTAAGCTAAAAGGATACTAAAAGGATATTGTCACCGATTCGAAAACCAAGAAAGCACAAAAAACCCAAAAAAAATAGTGGTATAACTAATTTGTCCAAATTATGATCGGTAAAATGATAAGAAAACCCCAAATTAGACATTCAAACCAGATTTTTGAATACCGAGAAGAACAAAACGAATATATGTAAATATATGAGTTGGAGTTGGACCAATCAAATAAAATTAAAGTGGAGCTTAGGAATGGGCTAATTCAGGTTATTGTCTCCTTCAAAGGCAAATACACTGATGATGACCGAATTACACCACAATTTGTTAACCTTTAATTTTTCTTATAAAATATAATTGATTTTTCAAATTAATTTGGTACGGATGTTGATGTCTTCATAAATATTATAAAGTAAAATAAAAGAAACCAATAAATATATAGACACAAGTGAAGTGGGATCCAACTCAAGCTCCTGCGGACTTTAAAAAAAAAAAAAAATTTAAGTTAATAAAAACAAACATATTTATTAATTAATTTCACTATTGTGCAAATGGGAGACATTGTAAAGCCTATAAGTGATTTGTTCTTGATTCTCTACTGTTTTATTTTATTATTTATTGTTTGCAAAAGTTTAATTTTTTATAATGGATGTTGTTTTTTTCTTAAAAAGGTGAGGTGATTTGGTTACGTAAGAGAGAAAATTTGATAAGTAAGTGGATGGACGTAATACGAGCAATTGCTTTTCAATTCGTATCCAAATCTTTACTGATTAGTCACTTCAAAATTAAAGCTTAAAAAGTTTAATTTCTTCTTTTACTTACTCAATTACTCAGCCGATTGATTAGTTTCGATTTGAGGTTTCATCTGTAAATTTCTGAATTGTATATCAATGCTAATATTTTCTTAAACCTAGAAATTATGAGGTGTTGACATTTATATCTCTTCGGATTAGGAAGCATAATTAACAAGTTTTTGACCAAAAAAAAACATGATTTTAAGATTTTATTTTTGTTTCATAAAGAATATTATTTTGTATTTTTAATGCAGAATTTGAATAAAAATTTCAATTTTAACCATATTACTTTAATATATTAATTAGAGAAATAAATTTATTTAGTGTATTAATAAGGAGTATAATAGAATTTTTAATAGTTTTCTTAATAGATGTAAAAAATCATAAAATGACACTTTTTATGAAATGGAGAAAGTATTACATTACTTATTAGTTCTTTACCAAAAAATTACATTAGTTATTAGCTAATTAGCATATTTTGTTTTTAAAAGTACTCCAACATAGCATGTATGTGGTAAAATTCACATAGCATATGTTATCCAAATTTTAGCACTAACACAAAACTAGTATATATGACTACAAAATTTTCGAGTACTTTGGTAGAAAGAAGAGGGATATTTTTACCGCGATAGTTGATAAAATCCAACAAAGAGTCATTATTTAGTCTTCGAGATTTTTCTCTAGTCCCAGGAAGCAAGTACTCTTCAAAGCGGTGTTATCCGCAATGCCGACATACACAATGTCATGCTTCAAAATCCCCATATCGCTTTGCAATCGAATCCAATCCACTCTTACTCGTTTTTTTGGAATGACAAACCGGATAAACGAAAGATAAGTTGGATATCGTGGGAGAAACTTTGTCTTCCTAAAGGTTTGGGAGGTCTCGGTTTTTGAGATATAGAGACTTTCAATGTATCTTTTTTGGCAAAACTCTAGGAGAATTTTTGAGCAGCCGAACTCCTTGTTGGCTCGGGTTCTTTTGGGAAAATATTGCATCGGAACAAACTTTATAGATTGCTCTATGCCTTCTCGTCATCGCACGGGTGGAAAGCGTCATGGAGGATAGGAAAATGCTGAAAAAGAGCTAGACTGGATAGTAGGAGATGGAACAAATATCAGTGTGTGGGACTCCCCTTGGCTTTCGATGGCAAGCCCACAAGCTCCAATCGGACCTCCAAATTGTGATGCGCTTCATCTGAAAGTTAGTGACTTGATCCTCCAAACTTATAACAGTTGGTATTTGGTTAAAATTCGACAGTATCTACCTCAGTATGGGGGACAAATTAGACAAATCTTTCTAAGCCCTTTTATGCAAAGAGACTGTCTTGTGTGGTTAAATGATAGATCACGGGTTTCCAAAACGGGCTACAATCTTAGCAAAAGTAATCTCAGTCCTATTAACGATGAAGATTTCAAGTGGTGGGATAATATTTGAAAGGTTAATACAGCTCCAAAAGTGCAGACTTTTCTGTGGAAGGTAAAAAACAGATCTCTTCCTATTGGTGAGAAACTAGCAATCAGAGGTATCACTTCTGATCTTAGGTGCAAAAAATGCGGTGCACATAAGGACGAGCTTCATATTCTACGTAATTACTCCTTTGCAAATTGAGTATGTGATATCATGCCGGCAATCTTCAAACCTTATCGTGTCTCAACTACATCTCTGTCCCAACTTCTCTCAACGTCTCATAGTATGGTTAACCTACCTACCTCTGGAATCTTAGTGGCGTTATACCAATGGGTGTTTTGGCAGTTTTGGAAGGCTCGAAACCTTATGGTTTTCGAAAATATAGAGATTATAGAGAAAGAAATGAGCATGAAGATTCTAATGGATGCACGAAGCTGGCAAGAGGAGCATCAAGGACGTAAACTAGCCAGCAAATTGCTTCGTGGATGCAGCTTGGACCGAATCTTCTCTGAACTGCGGTCTAAGTTGGATTTTTACAAATCAGAGTATGATGACTCTGTTTCAAGGCTCTGCTACGCGTCAGTTTGTCTCATCGGAACTGGTAGCAGAAGCTCTTGCTCTTAAAGCCACCATCAGTACTGCTTCTTGGCCAAAGATCTGAGAAATTAATGCGTTCTCATATTCTCAATCTCTTGTCTTGCTTCTCACAACCAAAAGTGTGGTCAGTGAATTGAAAATCATTCTTTTTGACATCCGATGTCTCTTAAAATCCTTTTCTTCTATCCGTTTTATTCATATTCCTCTTGTGGTTAATGTGCCTGCAGACGTTTTGGCTAAAACTGCACTATAAAATCCTCTAAAAAAATATTATACAATAATATTTTAGTATTCCATCAGAATTACACATAATAATAAAAAAAAATTATGTTATAATGATCTATAGTTTCGTTTTGAGTTTTCTAGTAAATATAAGAATTTTATTAGTTACTATTCGTTAGATGTAATAGAGATCCATAATGAATCCGATGTCTGAAACTCTTTCTTTGAAGATGAGTATCTTTTTCAAGTATTTATACACAATATATCTGATTTTTCTTTTTGTGATTTATTATTTAGTTTGACTAATGACGAATATTGGTAGTTTGCCAAAGTATTCGACGTACGTAATTGGGTCCATTAGAATGAAATTTTGGTAGTTTGCCAAAGTATTCGACGTACTATAGAGTTTAATAGTTGCAATAGAATAAAATGTTGAACGAGTGTTGTTTATTAGAGTGTTGTTTCCATGGTAAATTATATGGTAAAATGAGTTTAAATTTCAATTTTTTTTTTTTTTTTTGAATATTAAGAGGTTTTGGATCTAGGTCCGTACATCCTTTTAGGCCGGGGATCAGAGCATTTTATATGGTCCCCTTCCAAATACCACTCGAACCAGCGATTTCTAGAATTTGTCTGAGATATTTTACCAGTTGAGCTAATGACTTTTGGTAACTTTTTTTTCTCTCTATAAATCGTGGAAATTTTTGAGTTTTCGGGCCATAATTTTTCCGGTGTTCGAACCATAATTTTAAAATTTATGCTGGTGCGTGCTGCTCCGACTGTTTATGCTACAACAATTCTATGAATGATATAACAGATCCATAGCTTTAAAGAAAACTATGGTAGGGTGAAAAGGCAGTTAAATTTGGGGGGGGGGGGGGGGGGGGGGGGGGGAAATGGACATAACTAATTTTACTTGGAATATGTTTGGCTTCCCAAACAGTGCTCATTTGATTCCACAATTGTAATGGACAAGATGATTGCTTTTGAAGAAGTTTTCTTTTCTTTCCTATGATAGGTAAGATTAATTTTCATTGTAACATGACATTCCATATCATTTCTTTTTTAAGTTAAATTATTTTTAAGTAGAAACCAAAAATGTCATTGTCTAACTCTTACATATATCAACCAAGAACATGCATGAATTAATGTATGCATTTACATGTGTCATGTGTGTGTATATATTGTACGTGTGTATGTTTACGTGAATCCATACACACTATTTTCATAAATTAGATCAATGGCATTAAATACTACCCATATACCGTTAAATTAAAATAAAATGGTGAAATCGATTACCGTTAGTTGTGGAGCTAGAGAATTTTGTTACCGGATTTACCGAAAAATACAATATTATCTTAAATAATTATAAGGGCAATTCTCAAAAATACCTGAAATTTTGTTTCCAAAAATACCACCATTTGTTTTATATTTCAAAGATACCACCAAAAGTTAATATTTTCCAAAAATATCACAAAACTAAAATTAAACTTTAAAATTTCAAAACAAAATTCTAAACCCTAAAACCTAAACTAAATTCTAAACATAAATTAGTTAACCCAAACCCAAAAATTTAAATTTTAAACCCTTAAAAATCACTTTTAATGGTTGTGGTATTTTTTAGAAAACATAAACTTTTGGTGGTATCTTTGGAATATAAAATAAATGGTGGTATTTTTGGAAATAAAACTTGGTATTTTAAAAAAATTCTCTAATTATAATCCACAAATTAATTTACAATCACCTTTATTGCATTACATGATTCAAAATCCATGAGTTCGAGTATTATATATGGGAAATCTAAAATATAAATATGTACATAAGAAATAAAAATAATATATATCTGAAATACAATACAAAATTGATCTATATGTTTTAGTGTCTATGGTTTGTTGTTGTTGAGAAAAAAAGCTATATGTGTTTTGCAAGAAACAAAAACCATTTCGGTAGGTTCTTAACTTAATCATATACCTCCGCTGCTGATTACGATTAATAGTATATGTGGGGTAATATACTGCCATCGATTTCAACATATATAATCAAGAATGAAAGTTAATTTCTATTAATAGATTACATTCTTTTAATTTAACGTTCCAGCGACTTCTAGGTTTACAATCAGTCAATTAGTTTACAGATCTGTAATATTTTGTTATAATTTTACATTTTTCGTTTTATTTTATAGGATGTTTGATTTTTTTTTTCAAATTTCTGTGCAAAACTTTAATTTTTTAAATATTTTTGACTATTTTTATTTTTAGTATTAGTTGATGTTTTTAATTAGGTATTAAATGATTTTTAATGTATAATAAAAAATGTGTAACTTTAATAATTTTTTAGTCTATACACTTTTAGCTAAAAATAATATCTAATAAATTGAAACGGAAAAATAATTAAATATATCATAAAAATAAAAATAAAAAAATTAAATAATTTCTGGATGACCATAACATATAGCCTAATAATTTATGTTAATGTTGTTGATTTGTCATTGCCGGAGTTTAAATTCGTATAATACATTGAAAAAGAAAAATAATTATCTAATTATATATATATATAATTCTTTCAGTATCCTCTCCTTTGGTAATATCTATTTAACATGTTTATATAGTCCATGCTTATTTATATTTCTTTTTTTTTTACTTTTAGTTCATATAAATTAAGCAAAAAAAATTAACATTAAAATTTCCTTAAAATTTTCACTTAGTCCATGCCTATTTCTATTTACTGTTACTTTAAGTTGATATAAATTCAAATAAAATTTAATGTTAAAAAAACAAATAATATATATATATATATATATTTAAAAGGCTCAAAACAGTTAGGTAAAATACATAGCAATGCTTCAACAAAAAAAAAAAAAAAATAGCAATGAAAAATGAACTTGACAAAAAATAATAATTTTATGAAAATTAAAATAAATAAAATATTGATTAGATATTAAGTAATAATTTAATAATGTATTAATAATAATAAATACAAGACTATGAAATACTTTATTGGTGATAAAATTAATTAGATTTATAACCAAAAACTATATTTAGGATTGATCTTATTCAAAATTTAGAATGTGTTTATGATTTTCAAATGTAGATAGATTTAATTGATACAATGAAAATTAATTTATATAAGTGCACATCTAACAATATTAAGAGAAAATTAAATCTAAAATTATTTTTACATTAAATTTTAATTTTTTTAATATATTATGGAAAATATAAAAGAGTTTTTGCTATTATAAGTTGTACACCTAACATTTAAAAAAAAAACATATACCGAATTCAATAATATTAATTTAACATGTTAGGGATGAATTTCGTTATCAGGTACTAATCAATTATATCGTGATATGGGAGTATAAGAAACTAACACATCTCGTTACTTAGCAAGTCTTTCGGAGATTGATCTCATCTAAGAGATCCTAAAACTTACAAGAGCAGAAAAAACTAACACATCTCGTTACTTAGCAAGAAGTGTTTCATGAAATAATATGAAAATCATCATTGCATATAAAAATCAAGATTGCTTTGATAGCGTATTTTAGGAATGCTAGCTGCGTCGAATCTATAACCCATGTGACTTTTGCAGAAGATCGACAAACGGTCTATATATCCATAATCTACCACATAATACAATGATCCGTTATCCGAATTTGATTATTAATCTGACAAATGTATGGTTTTATAAATAAAAGTTCTACGTACACTTCTTACTAAGAGATGGACAAAAAAGAAACTAATTAAAAAAGAGTGCCTACTCGATACTTCTACAACTCACATAAAATACACACATTTTGCATATGTTGTCAAATTGGCTTATCAAAATTAAAGTATTTTTTTGCCAGCAATATGTAATATACTATTAATTTGTTTTTATTTTGAATAAACGAATAAGATAGAATAATTGTAATGAAACTATATATATATATGTAATCAAGTGATTTTTGATGCAGTGTTTTCCTTAAGCGAAGATAACTCTAATTCGAGTCCACTTAGAAGGAGTATTTTTGAAGTAAATATATTAAAAGCTGTCTCCGAACACCGAAAAAAATTATAGGCCGAAAATCCAAAATTTTTACGATTTATAAATAAAAAAAACCTATATATATTTTTGTCATATACTAAATAAAAAAAATTATGTGCGACTAGCGAATTTTAGAACCAAGACATTAATAACTAGATAAATTAAAATTACTTGGTTGTAAAATTTACACGTATAAATGCATATGTGAACATCCTGTTCAATTAGATGTTTTTGTCAGTGTTCAATTCGATAATTATAATGATTTTGATATTTCGTTTTTTTGGTCCACACGAAGGAAATTGGATAAATAAAGCTGGAAAATTGAAATTTGAAAAGAAAAGAGAAGTAATGTCAGTGTCATTGATTTAAAGTAACATTAACAAAACAAAATTCACTAGAGACATGAATCAAACAAAGAGAAAAATATAGAAAATTGTAGGCATGCTTGCGTTTAATTAGGTTGTACAGAAGAAATTATTGTCGGTAGAAACTCTACATGTACATCCCAGGAAACCAGTGTTCTTAATATTTATATATATATATATGTGTGTGTGTTTTTAATTATAAAAATATAATCTAATGATCATACAAATCGTAGACTAATTTTTTTAGTTGGGGTTAATTTATGAGGAGGAAAATTAAACCATGCCTCTTATACATAAACAGTTTTCTTAAACCAATATTGTATTTATTTTTTTCACTCTAATAATTTCATTATTTTTCGAATGAAAATTTTATCATTTCTTGTCAACGAAAATTTTATCATTTATAACCGACAATATATTTAATTATCTTTAAATAGATATATGTTCTAATTTAAATAAATATGATCGCCAAGTACAATTTTATATGGAATATGACTTCTGGAAATTTAATTATATCTTTAATCTACAAAAATAATCTTATATTTTATTGTGCTTGAACTCTAAATTTGATATTATACATATTGAACAATAAATAATTACGGATATTTTGCACGCACAAAAAAAAAACTAATTCCGAATCTAAGAATTTATTCGAACTTTCAAGAATTTAAATATGTACTTATTTAGTCTACTGTCATACCTCAAGTTTTCTTAACAATAAATTTTATGAAGCTGTCCATTTTAATAAGATTTTCAAAATCATTAATTATATCTATCTCTAATCAAAGTTTTGCCTAAAAAACAAAATATATAGCCTCAGCCTGAAGCCTCAAAAGCACAAGAAGATCCTTCCAGTCACAAAACAAAAACAAAAAAAGTTGGGGGAAAATGCAAATAGATATTGGGTATTTGCATTTTCTTAGAATTAAAATTGTGCTTTCGATCGAGTATTTTTGTTTGTTTTGTCATCGTGCTTTTGAGTATTTGTTTTATAAAAATATAATTAAAAATAGATATTGGGCATTTGAGTGTCCCATGTAAAATCAGGACCGTTCAAATCATCTTCCAAACTTCTATTTATTCTCAAACTCTCTCTTCTCTCAAACATCCAAAGCTTCAACTTGCTTTCTGCTTCTTCCTTCTTTCAATTCGTCCTTTGTTATAATTCTCTCAAATCACTTCAAAAACAAAAAGAAAAAAAACACCTAAACTATAAATATTACTATTCTCTTATCAAAACTGCCATATATACAATCCCATATCACATAATGTCTTGCCTAGAGATTTATAACAAAGATGTAAGTAGTTATCAGAGTTTCTCCCTTCAATTGTTTCTTTTGCTTTGGTATAAATCAGAGTTTGAATTAATGGGTCTTTAATTTTTTATTCCTTATATAAGATTATTCTTGTTTCTTGAATTTCATATGTGAGTAAAAAAAGGAAAAATATATTAAATTAAAATGAATAAATACATAAAAATTTGGTGGCTCATGAAGAGCATGAGCGAAATAAGGGCATGCTCAGTGCAATGTAAAGTCACGATCTTTATGCGCAAAATACATTTTTAGCTCAATACTTTCTTTTTTAATACAATATTATTTTAATTAAGCTCTTATACTATTGTCTATATATACTATATAGCTAATCTTCTTTAATTTTTCCTCAACTATCTAATCTTCTTCTATGCCATAAATATATATACTGCAAATTAGTTAAAGACGAGATAATAAATCCAAATACTCTTGAAAATTGTGTATCCGAAACGAGAATACGTGGCAATGTAGAATATTAGATTCCAAACCCGGTTTAGTTTTGGGTCAGTGTAGATTCAACTAGAGAATCAAAATCATATATATATGCATCTCTCTCTGTTTGTAGATAAATATTGAAGTGTTGATGTGATTATATAAATGAAAATGTAGATAATGAAGAAGAAAGAAGGAGAAGAAGAAGAAACAAGAGATGGGACAGTGGATTTCTATGGTCGTCCTTCAATTCGTTCCAACTCAGGCCAATGGACTGCTGGAATCATTATTCTCCGTATGTCTAATTTCCACTAATCAAAATTAAAATCAAAACTATATATCAAAACGATATTTTCTTGATTTTTTTAAAAGTTAAGTATATATTTTTGCTAAGAAAACGGAGATTGGAATTAAAGATCAAACCAAACTAAAAATATTTCAACTTTAATTTGGATTTAATTGTATCGAACTAAACTAAACCGGAACATGGTCGACACCTTAAAATTGTAGAATCTTTTTGTCTTTTTTTAAACATTTGGTTCTTCATGTCGTTTTCTCAAAGATACCACATACAACTCCTCATAAGTTCTCACTTTTCACATAGGTATATTTATTACTAGGGTCCCTATATATTTGTTATCATGTCTTCTTTTTTTTTGGATTCATATAATAACTCTTAATACGTACGTGGAGACGAAAACACATGCTTACAATTATATATATGTAACGTATGTATAGATATCGATATGATGTATATCTAAAACTGTGTAGATTGATATGCATACTTATCTTTGAGGTAATAAGTTATCAGAAACTAGGAAAGTGACAATAAAACCAAATCAAAATAATAAAGAATTAAACTTCGAGTTTTACGTGAACGTGTCAAGACATATCCATGTGTTCGAACGTTGGTGGCTGCATGTTGTGGTAAAAACCCTAACCACATGAAAAAATGCATATATTGAAAAATAGTTTTTGTAAAATTAAACATATGGGTACTTTTCAATCATTTTCTCCAAAATAATAATAATAATAATTCAAACGCAACTAATATGATGTAATAGGTCGGAATGATTGAGTGTGTTTTTGAATTACAGATTTTAGTTTGTCATTTAGAATAGTTGAAAATATTGAAAACTTTCAGAGTTCTTCTATATATGGAGATAGATATTTAAGTTTTTTCAAAGACATTTTGATAAAATTTAACGAAAAAGAAGAATAAAAAAGCTATTTTGAGGAAGACGACATAAATATATTAATATAAGTGCAAGGAAAGCATGTGTTAGTGGAATTACGTTGCCTTACACGTAATTACCCATCTCGTCTTTCCATGACGTTGCCTTATGCCACGTGCACTTCTTCACATTTTTATTGGAGAAACTCCTTTGTAAACAAAATTTCAAATTTTAATTTAACAAAATTGTGTTAAAATTAAATTATTTTTTTATAAAATGATTTAGTAATTAGTTTTATTTACGTTAGTAGAATCCACGTAATAGTTGTAATTAAAATGATTAGATGGTATAGTTACCGATTTGTATTCAATTTCATTTGCTAAATTTCAATTATTTGTATAATTATATCATCAATTAAATATTAATTTCGTTAGAAGGTGGAACTATTATAAAGTAGTCATTAAATACTATCCAACCAAAAAAAAGGTTGACATCACCTTGACGAACACGTAACATACTTTCAATTATTCACAATCATTTCCCATTCATTCACCATTTCCGGTTTCTTTCAAATCAGTGATTTGGTTTAACTAACTCACTAAACCAGTTTCTAATCGAATTTTCCGGTTAACAGTGAACCAGGGATTGGCGACGCTGGCCTTCTTTGGAGTTGGAGTGAATTTGGTGTTGTTCCTAACGCGCGTTTTGCAGCAGAATAACGCAGACGCAGCTAACAACGTTAGCAAATGGACAGGAACTGTTTATATCTTCTCATTGGTCGGAGCGTTTCTAAGCGATTCTTACTGGGGGCGTTACAAGACTTGTGCTATCTTCCAAGTCGTCTTTGTCATCGTAAGTAAAATAGAAAATCAAAACATTAATCTTCAATTTTCTCGATTTGGGTATCGCGTTTTAAGTGTAAAGTTTGAAACTTTAAGTCTTTGAGCGTTTTCGCGGGTTTGGGCATTGCGGTTTTAGCTGTTTTGGTGTGAAGTTTGAAACTTTGAGCTGATTAGAACACTTCTTTTTGGATGTGAAAATGCAGGGACTTTCATCGCTATCGCTATCATCGTACATGTTCTTGATCAGACCACGAGGTTGTGGGGATGAAGTCACGCCTTGTGGTACGCATTCCACGATGGAGATCACAATGTTTTACCTCTCCATCTACTTGATCGCATTGGGGTATGGAGGTTACCAACCAAACATTGCAACGCTTGGAGCGGATCAATTCGACGAGGAGCATAATAAAGAAGGGTACTCAAAGATTGCGTTTTTCAGCTACTTCTACCTTGCTTTGAACCTCGGATCGCTCTTTTCGAACACGATCTTGGGATATTTTGAGGATGAGGGAATGTGGTCACTCGGTTTTTGGGCGTCTACTGGCTCTGCTATCGCAGCTTTGATTCTTTTCCTCGTTGGAACACCGAGATACCGATATTTCAAACCCACGGGGAATCCTCTTGCGAGGTTTTGCCAAGTTTTGGTAGCTGCAACGAAGAAATCGTCGGTGGAGGCGCCGTCAAGAGGGAGAGAGGAAATGTATGACGCAGATAGCCAAGGGAAAAATGCTTCAGGGAATACAGGGAGGAGGATAATGCATACCGATGAATTCAAGTAAGTTGCATAAAACCGCAATTTTCCTATTCCAGTGCCTTGGAAGTGTTTTTAACATGTTTCTGCTGGACTTTCAGGTTCTTGGACAAAGCGGCGTACATCTCAGCGAGAGATCTTGATGACAAGAAACAAGGCGGAGTGAATCCTTGGAGGCTCTGTCCGGTGACACAAGTCGAGGAAGTCAAGTGCATTCTCAGACTGATGCCGATTTGGCTCTGCACTGTAATCTACTCTGTCGTCTTCACCCAAATGGCTTCTCTGTTTGTCGAGCAAGGCGCAGCAATGAAGACCACTGTCTCGAATTTCAAAATCCCTCCTGCGAGTATGTCCAGCTTTGACATCCTTAGCGTCGCTTTGTTCATATTCATATACCGCAGAGTTCTCGAGCCACTAGCCAACAGATTCAAGAAGAAGGACGGATCAAAGGGAATCACCGAGCTTCACAGGATGGGAATCGGGCTTGTGATTGCCATCTTAGCTATGATCGCAGCCGGGGTTGTGGAATGCTATAGGCTTAAATATGCAGACAAGAGTTGCACTCACTGTGATGGCTCAAGCTCCTTAAGCATCTTCTGGCAGGTAATAAACACAGAACCTTAATAACCCAATCCGGTCCTAAAATCAATCACTTACAGAGGAAATTCCGAGTCCTGATAATCTTCTCCTCTTTACAGGTCCCGCAATATTCGTTCATCGGGGCATCAGAAGTGTTCATGTACGTGGGTCAGCTTGAGTTCTTCAACGCGCAGACACCAGACGGACTAAAGAGCTTCGGGAGCGCTCTGTGTATGATGTCGATGTCGATGGGGAACTTTGTGAGCAGCTTGTTGGTGACAATGGTGGTGAAGATCTCTTCAGAAGATCACATGCCTGGATGGATTCCAAGGAACCTCAACAAAGGTCACCTAGACAGATTTTACTTCCTCCTGGCTGCATTGACCAGCATTGACCTGGTGGTATACATTGCATGTGCAAGGTGGTACAAATGTATAAAACTAGAAGGGAAAGATGAGATACAAGACATGAGTGATGATGAAGATGATACCGACAGCGACGATTACGAGGAACCAATGAAGGATTCTAAAGTCTAACAATGTGTGTTTGGTTTTTCAGTTTTTTTGGTTTTCAGTTTCCGAGTGTTGTAACAGCAAACTGATTGATAAATAAATGACTAAAGTCGGATTAAGTCTTTTTCAGCAAAAAGACTGTTTCTTACTCTATACCACAAAGACTTAATGGGTTACACTTACCTATCTATAACTATCCTCCCATGACATATCATCAAAACATTTAAGTACTCACCTAAAACCAGAAAGAAAGAAAAACTTCAATAACTTAAAACATATATGGTTCTTTGATTCATTGTGAATGATTCAAACAAATATGGATCAGAGCGTGTAAGAGAAAGAAAGCTCAGTAAAGTCGAGATGTTGAAGATCAGGAAGTAAAAACATCGATCAACCTATCTTAATCTTACGGACTTGTATGAGATGTGTTGATTCTTCACGCCAGATGGGTTGCGCACCGCTTTGGACAAGAGTTACATGTTGTCCTTCCTTGAGCATATTCTCGTCCTGAGTGATATATAACGGATAAGTGTTAGCAAAACTGTTTCTGCGATTAGAGAAAATTGTAAAGATGATAGATGAGAAGGAACATGGTTAATGTACCTGTAAGAGTTTCAGAGAACGGGCATATGTATCTTCTGCATCATCAGAGAACTCCATATATATAGGCATGATACCTTGATAAAGAGCCAACCTTTGCATTATCCTTCTCCTAAAGGAAAGAAACACGCATGTCGATCAAAACCAATTCACCGATTAAAAGTTGCATACATAGGACATTTCCTGAATGGCAGATAAACAAACACTCACTGGTTTGTGAAGGCGAAAATTGTTGAGGATGGACGGTAATGGCTAAGAAGCACTGCCATGGATCCAGTTCTCGTGAATACAATTATCGGTGTGCTCAATGTATTCGCCATTATAGAAGCATGAAAAGCAAACATTTGGCCCATGCGACCCTGCAGGCAAAATGTCGTTATTAATATTCACATTTGACTAACGAACCATTTCATATTTCTGGTATGAGGAATGTGTGAGTACCTTGTAAGCACTGGTACGGATTGCTGAGGTTCTGACAGGTAGACTTGCCTCAGTCCTCAACGCAACAGTATGCATTACATTAACAGCTTTCAGCGGAAACCTGACATCAGAGAATTAAAAAATAAGAACATTTCTATGGATGGAAAAGGTAAGGGGTTTAGCTTGAAATACTAACTTTCCATGTGCAGTTTCACCCGAAAGCATGATTGCATCTGCACCTTCACGTACTGCAATTGCAATGTCAGAGACTTCAGCTCTTGTAGGCGTTGGATGATTAATCATACTCTCTAGCATGTTTGTGGCGACAATCACTGGTTTATGAATGCTCCTACACCTTCTGATTATCTCTTCCTAAATTACGGCATAATAACAAAAGCATAAATACCAACAGAGAGTCTACGGTAATGTTTCGTAAACTCAGTCTTGGATTTACCTGTAACAACGGGACCTCCTCGATGGGAAGTTCAGCTCCAAGATCACCACGAGCAACCATTGCCTGGAAAAGGATTTTGATTGTTATGTCAGCTAAGGGAAAACTCAGAATCAAGCATCAATATATTAACTTCTGATCATAGAAAAGATTCGAAACCAACCCCATCACAAGCAGATATGATAGAAGGAAGATTCTTTATAGAGTCTGCACTTTCAATTTTCACGATCACCGATATATCCGCGCTGCAGGCTATCAAAACATTTGAAAAGTTTCATTAGCTTTACAGAGATTTCACCAGTGCGATAAGAGGCTGAAGAAAAAGGGACAGACTTACTTTTGAGATAGTTCTTCAACTCATGGACAACTTTAGCATCCTTAACAAAGGAGACGGCATAGAAATCAACTTGGTTGTCAACGCCAAATTTGATGTCTTCCCAATCTTTGTCTGCAGCGAGTTAAACCAGAATATGATCATTTAAAAACATTGATTTAGAAAACCTCCTTGATGCAAGAGATTGAAGGAAACATTAGTTGATATCAACCTGTTATGGAAGGAAGAGTTGCACTCTTTCCTCGAACGTTCAAGTGACGTCTAGATTGAAGCTCTCCACCGTCAATAACTACACATTTCACCAAATCGCTCGTCTTTGATTTAACAGCTAGCGACATCATTCCACCTAGCATATAAAGACACAAGAGGCCATCTCTTGTTACCAGTAAACTAAAAATAACCACAAAGATACTCTTAGATGTAAGCTTTTACCATCAACCAAAAGTATGTCCCCAACTTCAACATCGTTAACAAAATCGTCATAATTTACGCTAACGGTGTCTTTAAGCGAAACACCTCTCTTGATAGTAAAATTAAACTCTTGACCCTCTTCTAGGAATATCGGCTGAGGTACATCCCCACTTCGAACCTCAGGACCCTTCACACAAACATAGCATACTAAATAAGGGACTTTCTGTCGAATTCTCGTTACATAAAAAAAAAAAGATTATACCTTTGTATCCAACATTATAGCAATGGCTTTGTCAACAAACTGAGAATTGTAATCTTTAACAAGATCAATAGTTTTCTGGTGAGAAGCATGATCTCCATGAGACATATTCAAACGAGCCACATTCATTCCTGCTTCAGCGAGTTTCCAAATCATTTCTCGAGAACTCGAAGAAGGTCCAATCGTACACACTATCTTAGTTTTCCTCCTCGAATCATCACTACTTCTTGTTCTTGGTTCCGCAAATTTATACGAATCAATCGAAGGATCCTCCAACACTCCCTAAACAAATGACACCCCCCCAAAAACAAAAACTCATGATTTTACAATTGAAATTCGAAAACCCACAAAACTCAGACAACAATCGAGATTGGAGCATTTGATGTAGGAATCAAAACAGAACGTGACAAACAAGAAATCAAAAATGAAGCAATATTACAAATTAGTGAAAAAAAGGCGAAACTGAGGACTCACCACATCGAAAGCGCCGTTCTCTGCATAAACCTTAACTTTCCGGCTATCTTCAGTGATCTTAATCGATCTGACGGAGAGAGAACATTGACGGAGAGCGGTATTAGGCTTCACGCCGGCGCCGATTAGCGTTCGTCGGAGAGGTGATAGGACAAGTCCAATGTTTTTGGAGGTGGATAAAGTGCGATCAACGGTCATTCCCGTGGAGATTTGACCTATCGCCGCCATGTGACAGCACCTGAGGAACAGAGAGGTATACAGAGGAGAGAGAATGAAGGTAGAGAGAGAGGGAAGGAGGGGCGGAGAAAGAGAGAGGGTTTCGACTTGTTTGTATGTTTGGTAGACAGTTACACTGACTAAACCCTCTGACTCTGAGAGAAGCAAATCATTTTCTGATATTTCTCAACTAATAATAGATCTTGTCACCACCACATTCGCATATACCATTCTATGTTTTTTTTTTTCTTTTTTTTTTTGGTCGGCCATCATTTTATTTTATTTTTTTTAATTGTTATTTTATTATAAACGATGATTAAATTTTTGGAAAAATACGATGGACAATTTCATGAACGACTCTACAAATCCAAGTCACAAAGATTTATGGTTGACGGTTTTACTTACACTACATTTACGATAAACAATTTTATCTTTATTATAGTAGACTACAATGAACTGGGACCACACTTAAAAATTTACGATAAATTTATTTCTATTAAATTTAATTTATATTTTTTTGGAATGGATTCTGAATATAATGTATTAATAAACTTTTGGTTAACCACCAGAGTCTGAAGAAAATTTCCATATTTATAAAATGAAAAGTAAATTTGTACTGTTTAATATGGTCGGTCTAAAATTAGCTGAAAACTCAACTACTAATATCGGTTTGATTTACATAATTTTCTTAAAGCGGTTGTTGTAATTTGTAAATCATTGATTAGTCAAATTTGATAAAGTTTTGTTCGAATTAAATATTAATTATCGATTAGTAGATTTAGTTTTGCAATTAAAAAAAAAAAAAAATTCTACGTCACAAATTCAAATTAATTCGTTTTTCAAATATTTTTTCTTAAATATCATTAATATATTGTAAAATATTCGTAAATCAAAATAAATTTCTACAGAATTGCATTATTTAGTCAAGTAAATAGTGATAATCGAAACTCTTTTTTGGTTGACAATTATCTGTAAAGAACAAATTTTAGTTCTGCTTTAAATGCTACAAAGAATTTTAGTTAAGAATACGATTAGACACAAACAAAACCAAACATGTGTTCTTTGTCACTTCTCAGCAACTTTCCAAATAGTATAGAGTCAAATGTTTCTCTTCTTCCTCCTCAAGCATTCCATTACCATTACCACAAAAGATTGGCAAAATCATCTGAGCAACTTCACAAGCAGATTTATCACCAGAGAGAAACACATTAGCTCTTCCATTAACCACAATCCAACTACATCCTGGTGTCTTCTTCACACCTTTTAACCCCATCTCTTTCCTCATCTCATTCTCCATTTCATGCCTCCCTAAACCCGCATACACGTTGCATAGCGCCACGTGTCCCGGTGCATTCACCGGGTCCAGCTCTAGCAACCGCATCGCAGCTCGTTCCGCTACGCATCCTGCATCTCTGTCTCTCCAGTTGAGCCCGCATAAGCCTAGCAATGCGCCGTATACTGTATGGTCTGGTGTGAAAGGCAGAGTTGATATGAATTCCTCTGCTTCTCTTAGTTTCCCGGCTCGGCCTAAAAGATCTATCATCGAGATGTAATGCTCGATCCCGGGTTGGATTGAATACGTTTCCTTCATCGCTTTGAACAGCTCTAAACCTCTGGTGATGAGTCCAGAGTGGCTACAGGCAGAGAGGACTGCGAGAAACGTTACAGAGTTCGGTTTCATCCCCGAATCAAGCATCTCTTTGAATAATTGTAAAGCTTTATCCGCTAAGCCGTGATGCGATAACCCCATGATCATGGAGTTCCATGAAACTGTATCTTTACGGACCATCTTTGAGAAAATCTCATAAGCATCGTCTATGGCTCCGCATTTTGCGTACATCGAGACAAGTGAGTTTTGAAGGATGAGATCGGGATCATAGCAAGCCGTCGTCTTTGTGATCACGCAGTGTAAATGCTTCCCTTGGTCGAGATTCGAAGTGGCACCCGCGGAACTAAGAAGAACAGAGTAAGTCGAGTTCAACGGTTTCAGTCCATGTCTCACCATATCTGACAATAGAGACGCAGCTTCTGCAAAAAGCTCGTTTCGGACAAGACCTGAGATCATAACTGTCCATGTAACCACGTCCTTATCGTGAAGTTTCTGAAACAGATCAAAGGCTCTCGATACATCGCCCGCGTCTAGATACCCATTGATCATCGATGTCCAAGATACTTTGTCTTGTAAGCTCTCGACTTTCTTGAACAGAGCTTGCGCTCGTCCAAAATCCCCAATTCTTAAATAACAGTTGATCATAATGTTACAAGACTGCAAATCGAAGCTTTCATTGAGCACAGAATGAGCTGAAGCAATCAAACCAGATGATGCATACATATGAACAAGACTTTTCGCCAACCTTCCATCGTGATCGACACTTTCCCAACCGTTAAATATAACTTGTGCGTGCAATTGCCCGCCAAGACGGCGAAATCCAACACCAAGACCACCACAAGCATAAGCAAGAGAGATGAGAGTCTCCCCATTTGGTGATATTGCATCAAGATCCTTCTTCATTTCAAGAAAAAGCAGCAATGCTTCTCTATACAACTCATTCCAAGCAAACCCACTAATCATAGCGGTCCAAGAAACGACATTTCTCTCAGGCATTTCACAGAACAATCTGTAAGCTTCTTGAACATCTCCGTATCGGCAATAACCATATACCATGCTCGTCCAAGTAACTACATTTTTCCCACTCATATTCTCAAACAAGAGTTTCGCCTCGTCCATTCCATCATTCTCAATATACCCTTTAATCATACCGTTCCACGACACAATATCTCGGCTAGGCATAGCATCGAAAACCTGTCTCGCCTTCTCCATATCCCCATTCCTAATCAAACCCGTGACCAATGTGTTCCACGAAACCACGTTTCTCTCAGGCATTTCATCGAACAACTCGACTGCATCTTCGCATCTTCCATCTTCACAAAGCGCAGTAAGCATCACAGTCCACGAAACAACGTTCTTCGGCATTTCCCGGAACAATGTCCAAGCCTCGTTCAATCTCCTGCATTTGACATAACCCGTCAACATCGCATTGCAAGTGACGATATTCTTCTCCGGCATAACTTCAAACAAAACCCTTGCTTCGTCCAAGTATCCAGCTTTCGTGTACTTCGTAAGAAGCGAAGTCCAGTAAACGACACGGCTAATATTTCCTCTCTGAGGAATTCTGTCGAGCAGGTGGCGTGCATGTACGAGACCTCCTTCAGATAAGCGTCGGAGAATAAGAGCTTCTTCTGGAGAGAAACCTCGACGATGGCTTCCGTAATTCGATGTCGCATCTCCAAAAAAGCGAAAGAAACGATGACAACGAATCGGAGAATTGAAAGATAGTTTGGAGAGAAAGCAACCAACTTTCTTGACACACAGAGCTCGCATTCAAACAACTTTAGAAATAATGCTTTTTTTTCCCGTCAACCTTTGGAAATTTACCTGCTGTCAATAGGAAGCGCAGCACATGATTATTTGTGTAACATATCATTTTGAGATATTTTATATAACAGAAAATTTACATGAAATGGTGTTATATACCATTTATGTTTAGTTGTGCAACATTAACTAAATATTATATATATATATATATATTGTGTAACATTTACTAAATATCATTTATGTTTGTACATAAAAATACTTGCAGAGTAGAGGTGTCAATCTAAGCTATTAGTTCACGAACTGACTCAACTCAGCTCGGATTTTCACGAGTCCAGACTATATTTTCTAGACTCATTTAATAAATGAGTTAATGGATCAAGCTTAAATGAGTTGGCAAGTTATGTGAGCCAGCTCTAATGAGTCGCGAACTAACTCACGAACAATTTCTTTTTTACGATTTAAAATATTATACTTATATGTTGTAAATGTATTTTGTTTAAGTACCTCTTAAACTCTAAGCATACCATAACATTTAGAAAAATAGCGATTGCCATTAGTATGTTTCATCATATTTAGTTTTTCTAACATATACTTGTTTCTTATAACTTACGGATAAGATGATGAGCATGATGAGCAAGTAATTTCTAGATCATCTGAAGATTCTCAAGTAGAATAGATTCAGCAATCATTCGAATGATTATTGCATTATTTTATTTTATTTTTATTATTAGACATTGGATTTAATTTAGCATTGGATAACAATATATTTGGATTTGTTTTTAATATTTAACAATTAAAGTAAATTTTAGATTTTATAATAGTTTAATTTTTAATTATTTAATTATTATATTTATTTCGTATTAACTCGCGAGTTAGCTCATTTAGATCACGATCTAGATTATCTGAGTTCGGGTTTATGAATATAAACTCATATAATAAATGAGCTGAACCGAGCTGAGCTATAAAATACTCTAACTCATCATGAACTGAACTGAACTGAACCGAACGAGCTAGCTCAGATTGACACTTCTACTTGCGAGTCTTTCGTAAACCTAGTCCTATATTCTTATTTCTTTCGGTACCAGTAGCTGCATAGTTTTGTATGTTTTGTTTTATATATTTTTTAAAGATAATGTCATGATTTATGTTTCTTGTTCGCTTATATGCAAAAAAAAAAATTAAAAATTTGTTTATGACATGGTTTTAGTTGCAGAAATTCTCGTTTTTGTTCCGTCCCATTATTGTCCCATCCCGTCCCGTGTCTAAAATAAGACTAAAAAGGGGAAAGCTATTTCATTCCAAATTGGTATTCCTTGCATGTTCCCGCAAAATTCCGACCTCAATTTATATTTAATTTGCACTTCTCCTATATGCAATAACTTGTTTTATAATAATTAACATTTGTTTAAGGCTTTATTTTAGTTGCAGAAATTCTCGTTTTTGGCCCATCCCATTATTGCCCCGTCCCACGTCTGAAATAAGACTAAAATGGAAAAAAACAATTTCATTCCAAATTTGTGTTTCTTGTATGTTCCCGCAAAATTCCGACCTCAATTTATATTTGCACATCTCCTATGTGTAACAATTTGTTTTGTAATAATTTGTATTATTATATTGTTATTACTTATTAGTACAATAAAACTTCATAGAAGGTATTTTCAAGTGTAAAGTTGTAGAAGATATTGAATTCGCATTATGATAAATATTTTTTTAAGGAAAAACAATATGATAAGAGGATCATCTCCGATCAAGTTATTTGGTACATTTGGAGATGTTTATATAGATTCCGTTGAGGAAGTGAGCACCTGGTACCCGAATCATCTCGCAGTCTTTGGACAATGAGAAATCGTAAGTAGTAACAAGATGATGAAGAAAAATAGACATATGAAGCCTAGCAAACTCTGCACCAGAACACTGTCTGATTCCAGCTCCAAACACCATGAACGTTTTAGACCCAGACCGCAACTCTTTTCCCTGCCCACCAGATTCATTATCAATAATGTTATAATTGAGAATTGATTAAAAAAAAAATTACATAGACTAAAGTAAGTGTAACAATATACATACCTCCCATCTCCATGGATTAAACTCAAAAGGGTTTTCATAGATTTCATGATCAAAATGAAGCAGTGAATGTACAACCATCACCATCCAACCTGCTGGAATCGTGTATCCTGTTGCTACAAATATTTCCACAATAATGTCAACTTTTTTTCTCCGTATTACTGTAATAACTTTGGAATCCATCAAAATGAATTTTTAAAAAAAAATCTATATACAATTTAGTAGTGATGTGCTACATGAGTACTACTTGCCTTTGATTTTCACATCCTTCGTCGCCTTTCTAAACATCATAGGAGCCATGTTTGCTAATCGAAGCGACTCATTGATAACCTAGAGAATTTACATAAAAGGCGCACCATGTTAATCTGACTATATATATTGTATACTAGCCTTAGACGAAAAAGCAAATTGAAGTTACCATGTTGGTGAAAGTCATCTTGTGTCTGTATTCTTCCCAAGTAACTCCACCTTCTTTATCTTCTCTGCTCCCGAGGATCGCCTCATGCTCTCTCTGCCAAATTACATATATATACATATGAGCTTGACAAAATTTGTGTGCTTATTTAATAGGACCAAGACTACCATTACTTGACTTGGTTAGATGCTATTTTTACTACCTTCAACTCTGCGAGAACTTTTGGGTTTTCGGATAGGAATTTGACAGCCAAGCAAGTGGCCTTAGAGGTGAGTTCTTGAGCCACACAGGAAAGACTGAAGATGAGGGTTACAATATCATCTTCGTTCACAAAGCTTCCTTCTTTCTCTAACTCTTCTATCGCCTTGTCGAGGAAGTCATCGTACTTCTCTCTTGACGTTTTCCTCCTCGTGTAAACATCCCTTACCATCTGCATCGCCTCTCTGCATGCCTGCATATAATATATTATAGAAATAACGGTTTCGTGGTACTCTTCGAGAAAATCAAAAAAAATATTAAAAAAAGTTCTCACCCGAAGGGTCTTGTAGAGACCTCTCCCGGCAGAGACAGTAAATGATGTCTGAAACCAATCAAAGTTGAAGGCGTTGAACTTCTCCATAAGCTTTGTTTGAGTCTCTGGTTTGAGATTACTTATCATCTTTGGTGTCAAGTAGGCTGTTATCAACTACACAAAAATCGAGTGTGAGACTAGCACGCAACAGCATCGAAACTGAAATTGGTCAAAGACAAGAAGAAAAAAGAAAGGTAAGAGTACACTTGAAACTGCTGCCCTAACGTTGAAACTTCCTTGGCCAGCTTTCAAACTAAGATGCTCGCTTGTGACGCGGTCCATGTCTTTTAAAATCCTCTGCTTCAAATTCTCGGAGCCCAAAAGAAGAAGACTGATTTGTTTGATGTTCTTGTGGATGTTTCCTGTCTTGAAGAACATGCTATCTTTTCCTAATGGCTTCACTAAACCATCTGGATAACTGAAAATGAAAGACTCGTTCTCTTGTCGTAAAATATCCATGTTCACGTCCATATCCGTCGAAATCACGGTTTTTACTCCAAGAATGTTCGTCCGAAACATAGGTCCATGCCTGAAACACTCACACAACACACAAACATATATAGACAAACATAAAAAATTTCATCTCTGTAAATTAATAACACATATATATATATATAGAGAGAAAGAGAAAAAGAGGAGATTGGAATCTGACCTTAACATCTTCTTCTTGAGAAATGGGGAGATCTCGTAGAATCCATGAGACTTAAAGAAACCGAATGTCTCTCCGATGATCGGGAAGCCCATTGATCCCGGAGGTAACTTGCCATTACACTTGGGGTTTGACCATCGGTACCACCAATGGCTAATCCTCACAACCACTAAGGCAACACACAATCCTGTGATCCACATAAGGCTCATGTTGTTGTGCCCTTCAACTATGAATTCGTGGGTCTTAAATAAATACGATGAATCATACAATTTAAAAAAAATGGACGATAAAAAAACTATTGAACTTTCATTAAGATAGAATAAAGTCTTTATTAAAAAAATTTCTTAGCAACTTGACAATTCTCATACTTTTTTATAGCAAATTTTAAATTTATTTGATCATTCTCTAATATTTTTCATGATTGATTGAATTATTTTTAGTTAAATATTAGACGATGTCTTTTGGATAGAAGAACTCAAGAAAACCTTTATTAAAAAATTTCTTTAACAACTTGACATTTCCCTTTCTTATAAATATATAAAAGTAATAACCACTCTATTTATTGTAAATTGATTTTCAAAATGTAACGATGAACATTCACAATAAGTCAATAATAATGATACTAACTAAGATGAAGGAAGATGACATGCATTTAATAATAAACCTGACCGATCAGTCTAGCTAGCCCATGGACAGATCGGTCCATCATTGTTTTTGATGAAGAATTATACGAAAATGCTTGACCGATCGGTCCAACCCCCAAAACCGATCAGTTCCATTTGAATGTCGAAGGTAGAACATACATGAATCTTGGACCGACTGATCCTTTCCCAGATCAATAGATCCCTACTCCACGACCCAAATTTATGTCAAGTCGGCCTAACTTGCAGGATCCGTCCATGTTACGATTTTACATGTTTTTATATCCTAGAATATTCGATTTTTGAGAGACTATCTTCTATTCTACTCCGTTTTAGATTTGGATTTTGCAATTGTAAGTTTAAATCCTCTATGGTTATAGAATGTTTTTAGAGAAGGTTTTTAAACCTTTGAATAATTCATTTCAACTGCATAATATTTTCTTTCATAAATCAGATAAATTAACACATCAAAAGTGTGTTGAATTACCTAAAAATATATATATGAGCAAAATTTTCCTAACCAATGAAAGTTGATGTTAGGGTGTTTTGTGAACTTATCAAACTTGAGATTAATGCATGTTTAATTTTTTGATTTCAAACGACGGTTTATAATTTTTGGGATTTTTAAACACATAAATTGATTTTCTAAAAGAATGTTAATTTTGATATCGATATTTGAGTTATATAACGGTCTTAAATTTTTTCATGGTTTATTTATACGGTCTTAAATTTTTAATCCCTGTGAATTATTTGATGTCCAATGTCTTAATTCATATTTACAAACCGTTTAATCTAATTTCTTATTTGTTTGCTTTAGCATATAAATCAATGAAAACTTGATTTACACTGTTCACTCGCAGTATTTTATTTCGGTTAAAACTTGAGCCATCACGAATGATTCTACAATAAACAGTTTTACTGCATCATAAGAATCTACGATAGATTGTTTTACTTGCACCATAAGAATTCATGATAAACTGTTCACCTACATCACGTTTACGATGAACAATTTTTCTTTAACACACGGAGTACGGCGAACATCTTTACCTATACCACATTAAAAATTTCCAGTGTACGATATTTTGTGTTTTATGTAAATCGAACCCAAACATATATAGAAACAATAAATCATTGGATAACTACATTTTATGTTTTTTAAATAATTACACATTAATTCTATGTGAAGATACATTTATTTAATTTGATATTTATCTAATCTATATTCACATTTTTTATTTTATTTTATTGTGTTGTAATTTTATTTGTTTTATAATTTATGTTTTTTGTGAATTAGTTTTTTTATTCAATTATTGTGAATTAATTTAATCATTAAGTTTATTTTAATATTCTTATTTACTTTTTTGATGATGTGGACACCCTAGATAGAGAGAGAACTCTCTAATTATATATATTACCTCTGATCTTAGGTGCAAAAAATGCGGTGCACATGAGGTTGAGCTACATATTCTACTAAACTGCTCCTTCGCAAATAAAGTTTGGGACCTCCTGCCGGCAATTTTCAAGCCTCAGCGTGATTCAACTTCGTCCCTGTCTCTGCTTCTCTCAACGGCTCGTCGTATGGTTAATCTACCTCCCTTTGGAATTTTAGTACCGCTATATCCATGGGTGTTTTGGCAGCTTTGGAAGGTTCAAAACCTTGTGGTTTTCGAGAATAGAGAGATCACAGAAAAAGAAGTGAGCTTGAAGATCTTATTGGATGCACGAAGCTGGCAAGAGGTGCAACAAAGACGTAAAAAATGGCCAGCAGCATCTCGACCATGCCTCGCTCACAAGAGCCAATTCAAAACGCAATAAATTGCTTCGTTGACGCAGCTTGGACCGAAGCTTCTTTGAACTGCGGGTTAAGTCGATTTTTACAAATCAGAGTAGGGTTACTCTGTTTCAAGGCTCTGCTACACGACAGTTTGTCTCATCGGCACTGATAGCAGAAGCGCTTGCTTTTAAAACCGCCATCAGTGCTGCTTCTTCATCAGAGATCCAAGAAGTTAACATCTTCTCTGATTCTCAATCTCTTGTCTCGCTCCTCACTTCTGGATGAGTGGTCAATGAGTTAAAAAACATTCTTTTTGACATCCGATGTCTCTTAAGATCCTTTTCTTCTATCCGTTTTATTCACATCCCTCGTTTGGCTAATGTGCCTGCAGATGCCTTGCAGATGCCTTGGCAAAAGCTGCATTATTATCTTTGAATGTCTTCTCCATTAATGGAGCTTAATTTAAGTAATGAAGTTTGGTTTGTTAAAAAAAAAAGGATTATCCCGGACCTACCTAGGGGTCGACTCATTTCTTTCAAATTGTTTCGAATTATGTGGTGAGATACTCAACAAAAATGATCCGGACGATTTTTTGTGGCAGAGTATTCGATTGTCCCGATATATGCTTTACTCCCGGTGATGAAACTCGAACTGGATTTCAATTTCAAAACGACACTCGTTTAAAATTCCGGATGAACGTGGAGGAAAAAGCACAAAATGACAAAAGCTGTTGAATTGTTTTAACTAATTTTTCATAAATTTATTTAATTATTCGTTTTTCAAAAACTCAGCTAAATTCAGCCGTTACCATTTAAGTTTTAAATTATTCAGCCAGATTCCGCAAGAATCACCAAAAATTCAGTCAGGTTCTGCAATTCAGCCATATTCAGTCGGCACTATTTAGATCCTATATATTCTAATTTATATATATATATATATATATATATATATATATTTCAATTTTTTATATAAATCAAAATTATATTTGAATACTCTAATGCACATGCTAACGATTTTTCTTATTAATATTTTTATTAGGAGTCAAGCCTCGAAATAGTTGTCAATTATTCTAGACACTAATTTATATTTTCCATTTTATAATATAAGATGTTTTGGAGATTTATTTTTATTTCAAAATATAAGATGTTTTCATATTTCTATGTAATTTTTAACTTGATTAAATATTGTTTGACCAATAGTATTTTGCAGTTTTTTTCATGATTGGTTGAATTGTTTTTTTATATATTAAATAATACTTTAAAAAAAAAAAATTTAATATACGTATTTTTAACCAAAATATTTTATATTATGAAAAGGAGGAAGTATATATTTAATTTTTTTCCTTAATATAAAAAATCATATTCAAATACTTTAATTTTTTTCCTAAATATAAAAAATCATTTACGAAGTCTTCTTTAGAAGCATCAAAACGGTTGGTCTATCAGCATCGCCATGACGTGGCCTGGCACATGTTGGAGAGTTGACTAAAAAAACTAAAACCAGTAAACAAAATGTGAAAAACAAACCACGAGCACTGAAATTAATAAACAAACTTGTTTTGGTGTTAAAACTGCAAATCACATTTTTTTCTGTTTTAGTGTGAAATTCTATTTTGGTGATAAAACTTGAGAATTTGTTTTCTCGTGAAAACCATAGAATCATGTTTCTTTTGTCAAATTATAGAATTGCATTTTTTCACTAAAACTGCAAAATTTTATTTTGACACGAAAATTAGAAGCTTGTTAATTTCAGTGCTTGAAAATTTATAGAATTATGTATCGTGTAATTATTTAATTGGTGAGTCCACTTGGCTCGTCACCTAGGTGGAGTGGCGTTTTCCCAGAGGGATTCATCCTGTTCACCTAGCTTATCACTAAGGCGAGTTGGATAGGCATGACCAAAATCAAACCGTAACCGTATTTTGAACCGTAATCATATCCTTTTTAAGCTGTAACCAGACCGTAATCGTATAAAACTGTTAAAAACCGTAACCGTTAACCGTAAAAATATTTTAATTATGGTTAAGAAAATTATTAATCGTAACCGTTAATTAACCGTAATCATATTAAAACCGTACGGTTAAAGTTTTAAATTTTAACCGTAACCCTTTTTAATTAACATAAAATGTACTAATAATTAATTATATATAAGTGTAACTAAGATGACATAGTTTAATAAAATATTTATAACTAATAAAATAACTAAGATGACATGATGTATAATTAATAGTTACTAATCCAAAAATATTTATAACTAATAAAATTATATTAATTAAAAGTGAATATGCTAAAACCGTGATTTAATTGGTTTAATGTCCCACTAGATCCACTCCACATAACCACTAGGCACTATTCTTTTTTTATTATTAAAAGCATTCTTAATTTGCATAGTTTAATAAAATTCATGGATATTTAGTTAATTCACCACATAAATATTTGAATCATATAATCACGTTATTCATATTATAAATTTTATATTTATAGTAATAAATATTAGTTGATATATCATCGGTTAATTTTTTCTATGAAAATTAAATAAATTTATGGATATTTCACTAATATTAACCGTATCATAATTATCATATAACCATAACCGTATTTAACCGTAACCGTAATAACCGGAACCGTATTAACCGTAACCGTTTTAACCGTATATTAAATGGTTAAGGTTAAGATTAAAATAAATTTGTAACCGTAACCGTGATAACCGGTGGTTAAAAAACCATAACCGTGATAACCGTAACTGTGGTCATGTTGGGACATGCTGAAATATTTTGTGGGCATGCGCCACACCAGACGTTTTCTCAAAGAGTTTATGAATTTTCTGATACTTTGCGGAAGAAGGTCGGTCGGGTTTTGGAAATGGCGTAATTTGAGAGTTTCATTGCAAAATGTTTCTTCTTTTTCCAATTCCTTCTACTATGCTATTGTTTGTTGTTGATGTGATAAGCCTTAGAGTCGTTAGAGATGGTCGAAAATGGAACAACTTTACTCTCTCTTACCTCGTTGATTCACAGGGTTTAGCTACAAAACTCGCATAATCAAATCTCAAGGAAAGTAAATTTTACGGATAATGGAAATCTTGATTCCGTTTTAAATCTTCTTAAAAGTCATGGGTTTGGAGATTCTCAAATCTCCATCATCATTACTGATTATCCACTATTGCTTATAACAGATGCTGAGAAATCTTTTGGTCCTAAGCTTAAGTTTTTTAGTCAAGAGGAGCTTCAAGCTCTGAGGTCATTGAGATTGTTTCAAAAGTTCCTTCGTCTCTATGACTATCGAAAAAGAAGATAGGGAACACCATTGTAACGTTTCTAGAGCTAGGATTACGCCTTGTAGAAGAGGACTGTCCCAAGGTGTAATGTAATCAAAATCTCTTATGTCAAAAGGATTGCTCGGTGGAGACCGAGGAAGTGAACTCCCTCCACTCTCGTCTGTTTTGGCGATTACCGATCAAGCTTTCTTAAACAAGTATGTGATGAAGCATGATGACAAGCAACTAGTGCCCGAGTTAATCGCTATCTTCACACTTTGCACACTTCTATACACTGAAACGAGAGTCGACCACATACAAGCATTCATTCATACATACACTTAGAAACAAATACCCTAAAACTCATGAAAATCCAATCATATCAGTTCTTGTAACTAATCAGCTGATCGATTCGTCCCAACAAAAGGTTTTCGTTTCGAAGCATCCATCGAACTGGGAAGTGGTAAAAAGGCTGAGACTTTGAGCATGAAAACCAATGATGATGAATTTGTGTGTCTTTTTAAATGAAGCTGTAATAGTCGTCATTGCCGTCTCCGATGCAAACGTAAGACAGAATAGCGACTAGGAAGACAATGTAGGACGAGAGATCAAAGGCTAACGCGCCCCATCCGATGAGTCCAGCGTGCTTTAAAATCGAAGGTATTGCGATGCTTCCAACTGCTGATGCACCAGTCAAGAACTTGGCTGCATTGATCCAACTGACAAAAACAAAATGTTAATGAAGTTTCCCGCAAGTTTTGAAAATATGTAAAGACTTAGAAAGAGGTATATGGCTTCACTTTTTCATCAAATATTTTTGCAAAGTTCAAACGCAGACGGGAGTTTCTCCTTCCGTTTGCATTCGACCTTTACGATTACAATTAAAAAATGAATTTTTGCTTTAGGATGATTAAGGTTGTTGGTTCATCTGGGTGATATACACACTAAATGTAAATGTAAATGTAAATGAAAACGCAAACACATGCGCAAACAGAAGCAAACGATCGAGAGCTATATATAAATTCCGCACCTATTATCTGACTCGTTGTAGAGTGATGTACTGTCTGATCCAGCGAAGAAGAGCAAAGGCATTGGGAGAAGCACATACATTATCACTACCAACAACAACAAAAAAAGATTTAGAATAATCACAAGCAAGAAGTTCAACGCCATTACCATTGATATAAAAAACGGAGTTTTCAAGTTCCCCGACAAATTCTTACATAACCAAAAAAGATTTAAAACACCATCGCGATTCGAATGGTTAAAACCGATATAAAACGCAGTTTTTTCCCAAGTCCAACTAACTGTCAAAACGGTTTAAGATCAAGCCAATCAAGTTATATTCCCCGACAAACAGATATCGAGTAGGCGAGCGAGAGAAACAACTCACCACTTAGCATTGGCCACCAATTATTGAACAGAGCACAAGCCTGGAACAAAATTAGCAAAAAAGGAGTTTAAACACAAGTATGAATCTAATAAAGCATAAACAGAACAGTAAGACTTTGTAAGAATTTCTCGGGATACCAGAATCTGCAACACGATCCCTCCCGATACTAGGATTGCTAAGAAAGCTATCTTCCCCATATCCAAACAAGTTCGAAGGTATCCAGGTAAGTCTGCCATTGGATAAGTAATCTTCTCAAGCTTTTTTTTTTTTTTTTCCTTCCACAAGAAAGCTGAAGGACCAAACGAAAATCAAAAGGGCAAATACTCAGAGCCAATCTACGAAAGTCAAAAACATAAAAATCAATGAGACAATCTTCAATTAACTGAAGAACACATCAAAACAACTCCAAGAAAGTATCATCAAAGATTCAAAATTCGACATCAGACTTCAATTTCTACTTCGATTTTTTTAACTAATTCCGTGAAATTCGACGAAAAATCGGATTTTGATGAAACCAACCACACCAATCGCCAGAATCAATTTCAATCGGATCCGAAGTTTTGAAAAAAAAAGAAGCGAAATTCAAACAAAAATAGCGTGAATTTTGGAAGGGTTTGGACCAGAAACACGTACCGACAAAGGATGGCGATACAAAAAACCCTTCCCGATCAAATCTTTTTCACGAACTCGGCTTCAAAATATCAAAAAGTTTCAGACATTGCCTATTTAAAGTGATTAAACAATTGTTAGTTTTGTTGTAATATCGGAACTTTCTATCACCAGTGGTCGAGCTCATCGTAATCATGGTACACCCGATGATAATGACGGCCATGTGTGTCAACCAAACCCGAGACGGTTTGAAGATATTTAGTCCGGTCTGATTTGAACCAAAATTCCGGGGATAAAACCAGATTTTCTTAATGGCTGAATAAATACGATTTAATAAGTTTAGCTCAAGCTATAGTTTAAAAAAATAAAATCCGGTTTGATAAAATATTAGTTTTTATGAAATCAAATATTAGATAAATTTGTTTTTAAGCTAACTATTTATGTAGGCTGTAAAGATAAATTTTGTAACTAATGTAATTATTAGTGCGGATTAAAAAAGTTAGTGGAGTTATTGACTAGAAAGAAAATTCATTATGAAAAAATTAAATAATGATTAAGTTAGAATTCAAAAATAACTGTGAAAGATTAAGAAACTCTAAAATTTAAATAATGGTTAAGAGGTTAAATTTTAATGGAATGTATAATGTATTTATACATGTATTTTTGATTTTTTTTATTTTTATTACTTTATAATTTATTAAATGTACCATAAATAAATAACAAAATAATAAATAGATATAAAAAAAAAGTTTGGAATAGAGAAAATTAAGTAATATTAAAAACTTAGTATAAGAATTTTTATTTACTTTTTGAAGAGAAAACATATTTTATAACTTTGAAAGATATCCACAGATAATATAAAGATTTGGATTTTTAGTAAATTACAAACAACAATCAAAATTTTTAATTTTTATTCCATTCCACACAAAACTAATTTTTATTGCCGACAGAAAAAAATAAAGATTTTTCATTTTATATAATTCGAAGACACGTAGACGTAGTTGGGCTCCTGACAATGAGAAAGGCCCCATATCTTGGATTGTCCATTTTCAAATTTTAAAATGCCAGCTGTCATTTCCTAAAAGCCCATCCTTCGATTATTCTCCTCCTTCATCTCGACGACGACGAGAAACCATCAAAACCTTTGCGCGAAGATCGAAGAATCATCTGAAACATTCTCCGTAAGTTTCAATCATCTTCTCATCCTCTCAATCTCTTCCTTCGATCCCGTAATTTCGATTCACCGATTCGTCTCGTTGTCCTCCGATCTGAAACTATTCTTCGTTCGTTGATTTTTTGTTTTTACGAGAAAAGTTTCGTCGAATCATGTTTCGGCCTTAGATTACGAGTTTTCGTTGTGATTTGATGTTAGTATCTTCCGTTTCTATGTCGATTTGAGAAGATTGATTGGTTTACCTCGCGTTCTCAGCTATATTCGTTGAATCTTTGATTTCGATAACATTTCTAGGTCACCGAAATCAACCAGGAGTTAGTTTTGATGATAATCCGGAAAGAAGTTACCATTGATCTTCTTTTGGCATACGAAGTCGTAGAATTGAGTTTTTGATTTTTTTTTTCGTGGCTGTTGTTTTTGTATTGTAGGATAATTCTTCGGACTGATGAATTAAGGGGAAAAATCTGAGTAAAGCATATAGCGGTTGAGTCGTTACGGAACAAAAAATGGCTTGTAGAGGTTGTTTGGAGTGTTTGCTGAAGTTACTAAACTTTCTGCTGGCTGTTGTTGGCCTTGGCATGGTTGGTTATGGTATCTACTTATTTGTTGAGTACAAGAGAGCAACCGATAATTCTGTTACATTGGATCCGGTAAATGGCGATCAAAGTTACGTTTCGTTTGGGAGGCCCATGCTTATGGCTGTGGCTTTGTCCTCGAATGTGCTTGACAATCTTCCCAAAGCTTGGTATGTATCTCCCTACTTGGTTTGTTTCACTTCTTTGGTTATTGTGGTCTTTGAATTTGATGATGTTAGGTTTTGTTTTATCACGTAAATGCAGGTTCATTTACTTGTTCATTGGTATCGGCGTGGCTCTGTTTGTTATCTCATGCTGCGGCTGTGTTGGTACTTGTTCAAGGAGCGTCTGTTGCTTATCTTGTGTATCCTGATTGATGAGTTTGATTTTCTTAGTCCAACATTTCGTTTTACGTAAATATTTGTGAATCTATCATAAATACCTTCTTGCTTTTAAGCCGACACGCCTTTGCTTATTATGATTTGATCATTTAGCAAACTTAAAATCTTATGTTTCCTTAATTGAGAATAGTACTCTCTGCTTCTGATATTGTTGATCTTGGCGGAGCTTGGATTCGCAGCATTTATATTCTTCGACAACAGCTGGAGAGATGTGAGTTATGTCTCTATGTGTGTTTATTTCGTTTGCCAGATTTCCTGTTGAATTCTAACTTGACATGATCTGAAGACAGGGAATGTCCACGTACTTAGCTAACCATTTTCTTGTAAATGTTCGCTAGGAAATTCCTTCTGACAGGACTGGAAACTTCGATACAATATATAATTTCCTGAGAGAGAACTGGAAGATTGTAAGATGGGTAGCTCTAGGAGCAGTTGTTTTCGAGGTAAGAGCAAGCTAACTTTCAGTCATTCCTTCTCTTCTCATTTGTTCAGTTGTAAAAACGAAAGGTAAAACACCTATGAATTAAAGTTGTCTGCAAACTATTTTGAAAAGTTAAATATCTCAGGGAAAGTGCTTGTAGACTGCTGTATGGTGTTTATATTATAATACCACTCAAAAGAAGAAACTCTTAATGCTGTCTTGTTTACTCTCGCAGGCTTTGCTTTTCTTGCTTGCCCTTATGGTTAGGTCCGCTAATTCACCACCCGAGTATGACAGTGATGATGAGTTTATTGCTCCAAGACAACAAATCAGGCAGCCATTCATCAACCGCCAGCCCGCCGCTGTCACTGGTGTCCCAGTTGCTCCTACTTTGGACCAACGCCCGAGCCGCAGTGACCCTTGGAGTGCCCGTATGAGGGAAAAGGTAACATGACTAAAAACATTTGAAAGCTATGGAAATTAAAAAAAAAAAGCATTAATCAGAGAAAGCGTAACCAAGATTCACTGATGGTTTTTTTATTGTGAAACAGTATGGGCTTGACACATCTGAGTTCACATACAATCCCTCAGAGTCACACCGGTTCCAGCAAATGCCGACGCAACCAAACGAAGAAAAAAGCCGATGCACCATCATGTGAGTCCATTTTTAAAAGTCTTAAAATGTTCAGCCGATTCTCTTGTCCTGTGTTTTTGTTTTTTCTGTGTGTAACAAATCAAGAGTGTCGGTTAAAATTAGGGGTATTTGTTTCTGGGTTGATGATAGACTGTGGCATTGGAGATCTCTAATCATCAGCCTAGTCACGGTTGTCAAAACTCTTTGTTGTGTCTGTTTCAGTCCTATGTTTCTTGTGATATATAGATTCACTTGCTTCATGTCGTCCATTTTACACCCAGAAATTTCTATTGTTCTATATTATAAAACCGCAGCCGAATAGTAAAGAGGCGGATTAGGTCTTATTTTAGAAACTGTAACATCCAATGTGAGAAAGTTTGGTTACGGCATAAGGTTTGCTATCCAAATTCACCGCGGCCTGGTCATGGTTAGAAATTTTATATTTCCTACTTGGTTTTATCTCGATCCGCTCTCATGAAACTGTGATCGGAACCTTTCAGATAGATTATGCAGTATGTTATTACTATGGTTATTGAGCTTTGCGCAAGCTGTTGATGTTTTGATTGCGATGCATCAGACAGAGTTGGTGAACACATAAGAATAAAATCACAAATTTATTGTGTGGGTTGCAAAGTAAGCGATTACCAAAGAAAGTAGTATATTACATTGCTGATCCATTTGGTAAGCTACAATATTTAAGAGTCATCGGTGTGTAGCTCCCCCGGAAGTTTCGTTAATTAGGATTGAAAACGTAGATTTCTTAAACAGATTCCGGTCCAAGATATTTAACAAAGAGATGCAACTCAATAATTAGAACATTAAATCAACAAAAATTGTTCACGAGATTTGACCTATGTAGTCTAAACATGTTACCTTGAACGCCAGTGTATTCCGCATCTATGAAAATCCAACATTAGTTACTCTATCAACCAAATTTTGCTCATCCTCTTCTAAAGATTTTTTTCCAACATAAACCATGAATGTTGAATTCTCACTTTTTAAATTTTAACCGTATAACTTTCCAGTATGGTACTGATGGATTGTCATAATTACCGGTATGCTAATGTTGGATTCTCATAGATGCGGAGTACACTGGCCTGTAACATATTTAGACTTGGTTTAATGTTCTAATTATTGAATTGTATCTCTTTGTTAAGTATTTTGGACCGGAATCTGTTTAAGAAATCTACGTTTTCAATCCTAATTATGATTACAGATCTGTTAAGTTATCCCTGTGAAAATTGGTTGTAGAGGAAGAACATAAGGAAGCATGATGCAACAATAGCAGAATAAGAAGAGAGACATAAACAACAAATTCAGAGTTGATTCCCATAAATTCTGTTGATAAAGGGTATATGAGAAGGTTTTGAGGAGATGGAGAAACGTCTTAACACAAGAGTTGGAAACCTTTTCTTAAAATTGAGTACTAGCCACTTTTTTTTGTCTCTATTTTTCAATTAGAAAGATTATTTTCTTACTATTTTTTAGAGATTTGGTCATTGGACATGTTACAATTAAATGGTTTGCTAAAATTTAGTTACTCGTTCAATAAAGCTAAACACACAATTACGCAAGAACCAATACTGTTCTTGTAAAAAAAAAAAAAAAAATTTGATTATGCAAATGGGCTCAACAATAAAAATGGATTTAAATAAAACTTAATGATTTTGTCAAATATACACTCCTTATATTTTCAAGACATGTTATAAAAACTGTGAATATAGTGAAAAATAAAAAAAGGTTATCCGGTATAAAATAACAAATAAGATATCTACTATATATAAAATGTTAAAATATTAGTTGATAAAGAAATTTATAGAAAAAATTCAGGCCGTATGCGCAAGTACTAACCTAGTGTTTTTAATTTAAGATGGTTCTCTTTAATTTAAGATGGAAAAGCCAAGAGGAGAAATTTGTTCCGAATAAATCATAATATTAAATCATAAATTATTTGTCTATGATTTACCGGAACAAGTGTCTCTTCCTGGCATTCCATGTTAAATTAAATATCCAAGGTAATCTTATAAATTTGTTACAGTTCTAGAATCTGCTCCAAGTATAATCGCTCGTCTTTAGTCGTCTCAGAGAAAAACCAAATTAGTAAAGGTTTCTGTGAAAGCCAACTACATGCCGTTTCTTTATTGGAAAAGCAAACTGCGTGCCAACACAATTTACCATAAAATCAATTCGTTTAGCTTTCTCAACTATGATATAGGGAATCTTACGGGAGTAAATTACTGTTACGCTAATTATTTTCGGTATATGATTAAAGAAGATTTTGATTAAGGATTAAAAACTTTCTTAAAACCAAAAATCTTTATTTTGAAAAAAAAAAAAAAAAGAATCTGGGACATCAGTTCTCCAAGGTGAATAAGCATCAATGTAATTTCAGTCGCAAATTACCCATTTGTTTTATGAGATTCATCATATGCCCAGTGATCCAATACAACAGAAGAAGAAGAAAACAAAAACAAACTTTCAATCGAAAATCATTGGATGGTTTTTGAGTAGATCAGAACCTGTCGAGATATCACAATAACATCACTCAATGTTGTCAGTAGATTGACAGACTGTGAATTTTTTATCGTCACTTCGAACACAAAAACCCTAAATTTCATTAGAAAAAAGAAACACGATTTTATTCATCAGAGCAGCTACTGATATTAATTGAAGATAAAACGAAATCGAAAATCAAAAAAGAAAATTAGAGAGACCAATCGGACAAAACTTTTTGTCAAACTTTGATGTAAAAGACTATATTTATATGCAAAGACGGGGCTCAAGTAAAGCCCTAATTTATGCTGGCTCCTAGGGTTTCTCTCAAGGCGGCAGAAATATCCTAAATTTATGTGTGATTCTTTTTATTTTCAATTTTTAATTTAATATCGAGAAAAAGGTTATTTTTTTTATTTTCAATTTTTAATTTAATATCGAGAAAAAAATTATAAAAACATGAATTTTCAAATTTCGACTATTTAAAACATGAACTTTCAAATTTCAACTATTTAAAACACAGAATCACGGAGAGAAATCGACAGAGATCGAGAGAAGAAGAGAGAAGTCGAATTGGAGATTTTGTAAAATTAGGGTTTGTATTGTCTAATTCGTGTTTTGTATAGGAAGAAGAGACGGCGACGTTTCACTTAACAAGATTATTAAACGGATGTTTAACTCCGTTTTGGTGTTCTATTAATTAATTTAACGATGAGCTCAATCAACGAAAATTGATGATTTAAAACGAAAGTTAATATAAATTTATGATTTAAACGGTTTACGTCAAAATTCGTATTTTAAATGGCCGAAAGTTAATGTTTGTTATTCCCATTTAATATTCTTTCTGTTTTAGACTTCTTTTTTTTTTTTTTCTGCTGCCATTTCATTAATATGAGCCCAAAGGGCTAAAAACAGTGGGTACAAACTTTAGGCCCAACATGCAAATGATAAACACAAAAAGAAACGTGTAAGACTTAGAACAACTGCTTCTACCACGTGGCATGTTGTGATTAACGAATGAACGACATCGGAATAGCCTCCACCGCCGTTGGCCTAACTTTCGGCAACATCCGCCAGCGAAGATTATCCGTCCATCTCCACCGTGAAGCTTCTTCTAACCTTCAAAGATCTTGTACCTACTGTTCGATTTTTAAGCTTCTTCCACCTTCACCGGAGGCTACCTCATCGGAAAAGCCATAAACCACCAGAGAAAAAAATCAAGGAAATCTCAAAACAACCGGAGAAGACCCTTTGTCGGACCGCCTTTCTCCCGAGAAAAACGCTAATGCTGCTGAATCTACTCCAAATTGGCCGAAGAAATCCAACAACACCATCCTTCTTTCAATCGGAGAAACTTTACTTCTATGCCGTATTAACGGCCCATCAAGGATGAGTAAAGATTGACTCTCCTAGAAAGAGATATGAGCAAATCGATGAAAGAGGAATCCGATCAAAACAAAAACTACACATAATAGTCGGACATCGCCGGTGATCAAAACAAAGGAGAAGCTATCTATCTCTAAAAATATATGAAAGAGAGAAGAGAAAGGCCGTCGATGATCACGAATTGTCTTTTTCTGTTTTAGACTTCTTTTTTTTTTTTTGGCTTGGAAGAGATTATCGTTTTGTAAATTTGATTAAAACTATATCTTTTTGTCGTTTTATTTTCATTAAAGCCCATAGAAAGCGCATTTGATCTACAATGGTTTTTGAGAAACCCCAATTCAAATACAATATTGATTAAGCCCAAATCCCAACATCATATCTATTAGAGATAATGTTGAACTAAAAAGAAACACGTGTACACTATGTGGTTGTATCTGAAATTATCCGATGAGTCTTTTTCACCAAGCTCCGTCGCCGGACCACCGTGTCAGAACCATCGGAAGCAAAATCTGATGAAAAAGATAGGCATCACCGCCATATCTCATCGACTCCGCCGAGACTCCTCAACTAGACCACTGTAGAAAGCTTTGGACAGATCAAAACCGAAATGCATAAGTAAATCCACTTCCGTCTTCTACCAATAACCTCATCTCTGATCACCTCCAACCATCAGATATTTCGCTCCACTCCACAACCTATAGTAAAGCCTATGACCATCCATTTATAAGCGGGTTTCGCGGGGAGAGGTATTTAAAATGAGATTTTTTGCAGGTAAACCCCACGGATTTGAGGGTTACCCGCGATTTTTTTAAAAATTAAAAATATATTAATATTAAATATTTATTTTTCTAATGTTACTAAATTATTAAAATATTATATAATATATATAAATTAAGTAACAAAATTTATTTTTTCAAAGAAAATTATGTATTAATTTTTTATAATATTTAAATTTTATTATTAAATTAATTAAAATATATATAAATTATTTTTTTTTGTTTTTTTTTAAATCTTCGCGGGTTATCCGCGGGATCCGCAAAATTAAGCGGGACGGGTGCGGGTTCAATATTTTTTTGACCTGTGAATTTTGCGGGGCAGGTCGGGCGGGTCAAAAAAATCTAAACATGTTGCGGGACGGGTCTAGCAGGGCGGGTTGACCCGCTTGACAGCCCTAATCATTAGAAATAATTTGAGACATGAATACTAAAGAGATTATGTTTAGACCAAATTCTAACTACAGTTTTTCAGAAATAATATGGCTACAAATGATGATTAATGTGTTGCTACAGATTTTTGCTCTACCACAAGACTTTGTTTGTGTGTGTATGTGATTCATTTGATATTTTTGATAGAATCATCAATGAAAAAAGAGTCTCAAAGACGTAAACTATATTTGATCTTTCTGAGACTATATTTGATCTTTTTGATAGAATCATTAATGAAACACATTCACAAAAGAGAAACAAATCTAAAAATTTTTTCTCTTGTAACGAAATTGGTATCGATTCATAAAATCTGAAGATATTGTTTGTTAAGAACTCAATCTATCCAAAACTAAAATACCAGAAATTTGAGAAACTAGTAAGGATCTCTTAGTAATGGGCATATTGCTCTTTACATAACAGAACAAGAAAGTGAAGGGGAAGCCGAAGAGACATATATTCCCTTAGATTTAATTTCACTGGTTACACGGATTGAGCAAGCGGAATATGATGAGAGTCGTATCCACCAACTCTACCATCCTTTGATTGGCTCTGGGATTGGGCTAGGCACAAAGAGGTAGCTCACAACGCTGCAGAAACATTGTAAAACCCTCTCAACCTTTTGGACTATCAACCTGAATCAAGTTTTAAATTAGAGTCACCTGAAAAAACTTGATTCAGGTTGATAATCAAAAGAGTTGAGAGGGTTTCGCAGTGTCTTTGTAGTGTTTTGAACCACCTCTTTGCGCCTATCCCTATCCCAGAGTCAATCAAAGGCTGATAGAGTTGGTAGATACGGAGCTCACCAAAGTCGGACGACCAAATCGATCTTTCTCGCCATTGATGAGGAGATTTGTGAAACTGTTTTGTTTTGTAACTTGTAGGAAAAGATTCTGTTATAATTCTTGAAAGCCAGAGTGTGAATTTATTCTTGTGGATGTATCCCCTTTATATAGCCATTGGAAGGAAATGCAATTGTCATTTCTTCTCACACAAATTACAAAAATTGTTAGACGTTTATTTTTATTTTTTCTTACTTTAATTGATAATGCATTCTATAACTTTTTTAGGAAAGAATGTATATTCGGTTGTAGACTTCAAAACTTAATACTAAAAACAACTAACTCATTAGTAAAAGTTAATAACGCTCCAAAATAAATTATTAATAGAAATAAATTATGCGTTAAAATAATTTATTAACAAAATATAAATAACGCGCCAAAAGTTTAAATTGACTAAATAACAAAATATGTTGACTTCAAATTTAATTGATAATACACCATATAGCTTTTTAGGAAAGAGTGTAAACGTACCAAAATAATTTATTAATAAAACTAAATTACGCGCCAAAATAACTTATTAACAGAAATAAATAAAGCGCCAAAAATTTAAATTGACTAATTAGTAAAATATATTGACTGAATTTATAAATTTTCAATTTACTACCTAAAAACATAAATTTTTTTTTTTCATTTTTACTTTAAAATTTTTATATTATTTTGTTGATAAAATAATATTAAATTTTTTGGATATAAATACGTGAAGTTTTAGAAAAAAAATTCATTGAATCCAGAAATATGAGAAAATAAGTGTTAATACTTTCTCCCTCTCAACCACACGAGACTCGTGGCTTCTTCTTATTATTTTTTCATAAAAAAATACAAAAGTTAAAAATAAATCAATTTCAAGAGAGACCCAATTTTACGTTGTTCAACTATAGTCCTTTATTGACTTCTTTATTGCATTTCTTCAAAAAAAATTCTCAAAGTTTCAGTTTTTTTTTCTTTATACCTGATGACATTCCTTTTTCACAAAATTTTGATTTTTTTTATTTAAAACATAATTGTTTATTATTTTAATCATAACTTGAACTACTAGAATTTTGTGTGTTAGTTATTTGAGCATTATAATTTTTACCATTTATATGTCAATTTTGATATCAATTTCATGATATATTATTTAATTTTAACTATTTTCTAAAAAAACATGTATTCAAATCATTTAAATATACAAAATTCGGATCGAGATGTATGGATCTATGTGTCTATATATATGTTGATGGATTAACGAAAACCTATAGATTTAGGTTTAGTAATTTAAAAAAAATAAACAAAATGCATGCACGACTGTAGATAAACACAAAAGTCATAATTAACATGTGATTTTTAATTAAAAATTGAAAAAAAAAATCAAACCCAAAAAATTATTTCCATTATTACCATTTTTTTCTTCATACTTGTCTAAATTTGATATTTTTATTTTATTTCTTAATATCTATGACGTTTTCTACACATATTCCCATCTATATACATGTGGTCTTGTCTTATTTTGTATATCTATATATCTCCCTTTAACCATAATATATATACTAATATTAATGTCCAACGTGCGAAAATAATATGCAATTCGTGAATCCATATTATAGATTTCAATGTCGTTTGTGTTAGCAAATTTTTAAAATCCAACAAAAATGTTCTCATACTTCTTTTTTTTCTTTTTCAAAACAAGAACAGTTTTAATTGAAACTTAAAGATTTGTTCACACAATCGACATTGAAATCCATAATAAGCTATGTTAGGTTTCTTAAGGATTCATGAATTTGATGCAGCGATATATTTAGAATATTTTCAAAATATCTATAATATTTATTTTATTTTTTAGATAATTTCCTTATATTGTTTTAGGGTTTTTCTATGGTTTTATGATTTATAAAATAGAGTTTTGAGAAAAGAGCGTTCTCTAACCCTTGTTTTCAGTAGATCTTGAGAGATTTCAACGAATCCAGGAAAACATTGATTCTTAGGTATACTCATACTAAATAAGATCTTTCGCTACATCAGTTGGTATCAGAGCCAGCACTTTGATTTTTTAATCAGAGTTCGATTCTATTTCCATACACCATGAGTTTCGAAGGTTTGTAATATTCCACGGACACATATCCATTTGTTTCATCTGAAGATTTGTGTGAAGAGTTCAGAGAAATTATTGGCGATCCAATTTATGATATATATGATGAAGAGAACGAAAACTTCATCGAAGAACAAGTATCACTAGACGTCGTCGTGCATCATACTCAAGGCAGAAGACGTCAATCCAATAAAAGATGGTGTGCTTGTGAGATGTGTGGAGAATCGTGCTCCAATAATACGAAGGCAGAACGTGATGGTCGACATTATATATGATTATATCTATAACCACAAGGAGGTGAAGATTCAATTGGTGGTAACATGTTTTGTGAAGACAGGAGGAGACCCAATAAGAACGATAGAATACGTGGGTAAAAGTAATCAATCCTATATGTGTTTTATAGTTTGTTACCAGAAGATTAAAGAGGACACAAAGATTTATCAATGGAAGAGAAAGAAAAAGAAGAATAAAAGGTTAAACTATCTCCGAGTTCAAGATTCGAGGACGAATCTTTTCGTCGCCGGAGAGGATGATGGAGCGAGATATTTAGAATATTTTCAAAATATCTATAATATTTATTTTATTATTTAGATAATTTCCTTATATAAATTATCAAAAAAAGAAGAAGATAATTTCTTTATATTGTTTTAGGATTTTTCTATGGTTTTATGATTTATAAAATAGAGTTTGAGTTTTTGAGAGAAGAGTATTCTCTAACCGTTGTTTTCGGTAGATCTTGAGAGATCTCAACGAATTCAGAAAGGCTTTGATTCTTACGTATTGTCAGATTAAATAAGATCTTTGCATCTATCTTTGCTTCCGCTACGTCAGAATTGCATGTTGGTTTTGTATGTTGGATATTGGTCTATGTATTAGTGTTAGAGAGAGAAAGAAAGATATACCAAATAAGCTAAGAGAGACTACAAGTATAAGATGGGAGTGTGTAGAAAACATCACGATAATTAGTGAAAAAAAAAATATATATATCAAATTTAGAAAAGTGTTGAAAAAAATTGTAACAATGAAAATATTTTTTTGGGTTTGAAAATTTATTTCAATTTGTAATTTTAAAAATCACATGTTAATGATCGACTTTTATATTTATTCTACGTTATGCATGCATTTTATGATTTTTTTAAAAGATAATTAAACTTAAATCTATATGATTATATATATATTAAGCACAATTTTAAGACATAGTATTAAAGTATCAGTCTTATGAGTGACAACTAAAAAAAAATTAACAAGTGGAAATATTTAAAGTTAGTTATTTAGCATATATGGAGGTATGTGTTAGGGGTGGAATTATTATCTGGGATCCGAGATCCGATCCGGGATCCGCTCCGATCCGCTCCAAAAATTAGGATATCTGGAGTGTCCGGATCCGGATAAAGATAGTAAAATCTCGGATCCGTGATAAATGGATCCGGATAGTAAAATTTCAAAATCCGGATATCCGGACGCATTAAATATATTAAAAACATATATTAAATTATTTATATATATATATAAATATAGATAAATTGAATTTAGTTTTTTCTAATATATCATATGTATTTTGAAAAATATTATTCAAAATTTTAAATTACAACTTTAAAAAAAAAAAAAATTAGTATTTTAATTTAGTTATTTTAATTATTTTTTTATTTTTCGGATCCGGATCCGGATATTTTTGCCACAGATCCGACGGATTTGGAATCGTCCCACCCCTATTATGTGTATATGTGAGTATATAACTGTTGAGGTAATTTTTGATTGATCCAACCGTGACACGTAGATTACATTATATAAGATTGTAAGAATCGTCTTCGAAAAGATAAAAAATACCCGGATATAAGATGTGAAATGAAGAATTATGATAAAGAGACACAATTCATGATCCATCTATGATAAACGATTATAAGTGAAAAATATACAAAATAAAAAGTTATAGTAAAGAGGCACGGTCCGTCAAAGCATTGTTTAGGAGTGTTGAAAATGATTTTTTCAACAATAATAAATTATGTCGGAATCGAATTTGGGTGGTGACGCAATGACGCTACTAAAATAAATCATTAGGGTATATTCTTGGTGGAGTGTTGAAAATATTTGTAAGTGAAATTATTATAAAATAAAAAGTTATGAATTACGATTAAAAGAAAACACGATATTTTGTATTAGAATTAAAACGGTTATAAATGAAAAAGTAAATATTGAAAGTGATAATTACGAGAAAAAAAAAACAGACCCAACTAAGATAATGGTGTAATTATTCAAACCCAAATCGATGGGTTGGTATTTCTCATTTAGATTGATCGGTTTTTTTTTGGCTTCGAAGAGATAATCGTTTTGTAAATTTGATTAAAAATATATCTAATTTCCCAGTATTTATAACTAATAAAACGTAAAATGAAATACCGTAGTACTTGAATAATCAATTTGTTTTTTAGAAATATTATAAAATATTAAACTTAAATTTTTAATTTACATAGTTATATTAAAACGTAGAGAGAATTGATTAGATGTGTAATTTTGTAAAAGAAGTATTTGTTCATACAAGAAAAATCTTGAGAATTTAAAAATTCTAAACAAATCATGAGAAAATAATGTTTAAAACATGGTGTAATTATTAATCGGAAATTTCAAATTTTATGTTATAACTCTAAACTAGAAAGGACAAAAATGCTCGGACAAGTGACAAGTTTGAGTGAGAAAGAGAAACAAAACATGGGTTAGGCTAGAAACTGTGAATAAGAAGAAGAAAAGAGGAACTTAAACCGATCCTAGGCCGAACATTAAACCGGTTAACAAAAACCAAGAAGCATCAAAGGAAAATGCTACTAACGGAGCTATCATCGTGAACACGCCAAATGGTCTCACCAAGAAGATTAGCCACCGACAAAATCGTTAACTGCGGGAAGTAATTCTTCTCCGCTACGGGTAAAGTATTCGTCACTATCACTTCTTGCAGCAAACCGCTTGATAACCGCTCTATCGCAGGCGGGCTGCGACATTGATTCATTCAAGAAAATTAAATGAGTTCTTGTGTTTGATTGTTTCATTCAGAAAATAACGGGAAAAAAAGATGGCGAAATCGAGCTAACGAGTTTACCTGAAAACCGCGTGCGTGCAGCAAGCGTAAACCTCCCGCGCACCTTCATCATGTAAAAGAGCTGCTCCTTTCACAATGGTTCCTGCAAATGAAAAACAAGTTCTTAGTAATGTTGTTTCGGTCTCCAAATCACAGAACAGAGTTTTGAAGGGGTTTTTTCAGTAACATGTTAATCGAAAATGAAAATTCGGATGGTGTTTTACTAACCAGCGGTATCAATCATGTCATCCACCATCACTGCTACTTTTCCTTTTACATCACCGATTAGATTCATGACCTGTGTGAAAGAGTATTATTATTAACACTTGTGTGAAGGCAAGAAACTGAATATTTAATGGAAAGTTTCAAATTTTACCTCAGCAACATTGTGGCCATGACGCCTTTTATCGACAATGGCAAGTGGGGCATCAGATAGTTTCTTGGCAAATGCGCGTGCCCTGGCAACTCCACCAACATCAGGAGAAACCACTACCAAATCCTCTGAGGAAATTGACTTGCTAGCAAGATAATCAAGAATCACAGGCTGAAATGTAAACACAGGTATTGGGTAAGAAGATTTTAATGGTCATAAAAACGGTGACGCCCATCTCTCAAGAACATTGAGATAGACGTACCTGGCAATAAACATGGTCCACCGGTATGTCAAAGTAACCCATAGACTGTCCTGAATGAAGATCACATGCAAGAACCCGATCTGCACCAGCTTCGGTTATAAGGTTTGCAACAAGTTTAGCAGCAATGGATTCACGCCCTTGTGTCTAGAAGTATCAAAAGGTATACATAAAGATGAATTTTCATTACGCAAAGACATTAAAGATCTATTCACAAAGAGACCTCTACCTTCCTATCAGCTCTTGCGTAACCAAAATAAGGAATCACGGCTGTTACTTTCTTAGCTGATGCTCTTCGGCAAGCATCAATCATGATCAATAGCTCCATGAGATTCTCATTTGTTGGAGTGCAAGTAGGCTGCACCAAGAAAACGTCGCAACCTCTAACACTCTCTTTAAGCTGAACATAAATCTCTCCATCAGCAAATCTCTTAATGCTAATCTTCCCAAGCTCCAGACCCATATACCAAGCAATTTCCTTCAACAAAATTTCCCGAAATTTAACGACATTTTCACAAGTCGAAAACTCGATTATAAAAGACGAACCAAAAGATTCTCGAGAAACTACCTGAGAAAGTGCTGGATTTGCAGTACCAGAGAACAGCTTGAGCTTTGTATTGGCTCTACTGACCGATTTCTCCAACCGGGAAGAATCAAACAGCTTTGGAATTGTCGTCTCATTGATAATCGGAACACGAACGTTCCCGTTTCCAACATTCAATGCCTTTGGCAAATTGCATTTCTTGAAAACAAAAAACAAAAACACAAAAGGCAATGATTTGTGAAACCAAATTCACAAGATTGGTCACAAACACAGATTAACCAAAGATTCATATAGTTTCCAATTTCTTCAAACGAATTGCTTAGAAACATCCATAAAGCGCCTCAACAAACAAATCCAGGAAATCTCACACAGATCAAAGCAGAGAATCAATCAAAAACTTTTGAAATTTTCAATATCATCCAAAATTTATACACCAAATGTATACGTAATGTAAATAGCTCACCGCACAACCAGAAACGCAGATTCGGGAGCGAGACTCAGTGGTTCCGACGGAAATCGAGGAGCGAGAGAAGAGAGACGAAGAAGACGAGGCTAGGTACGACGGAAACTTAACGCCGGGAGGAGAAGACAAAGCCAGCGACGCCATTTGTATAAATATAAACGCCGGCGATACGTCGGAGAATCTCTGAATCACTCACGCAGTATTCAGACTCTTCGCCGTAATGGAAATTACGAGAAGAGATCTGATCGAATAAAATTAGGGTTAGGGTTTGTGGAGAGTGAGAAACGAAGAAGAAGAAACTCTCTGGTTTGTGAATTTGTTGTCTTCTCCGAGAATCTCAGGCGGTGCGGCGAAAAGTTTTCTCTCTTCCTCGAATTTTGTAAATTTCAAATTTTTTTTTTTTATTTTGTAAATAAATAAATTGGAAACTGTATTTTTTTTCCTAACGGTGTCGTTTTATATGGAAGCCAACTGGTCTCTGCAGGTGGCTTTCAGCTTACGTGTCATGTAAGGATTTTCGAAAAAAAAAAAAAAAAGTTTTTGTTTTGAATGTTCAATTTAGTCTTATTTCTTTGTGTTTCTATATTTGTGAAAATTATATATTACTACATTTTAATCCAATCGGATGATTACATGAGTATATATAATATTTGAGAAATTTTGATTCCAATTATTGGATTCTATTATATATAATAATTTGGAAATATTTTTTACTTCTTTATTAACTTTTTTCTTATGATAAATAACTACGAATTATTGACATCTTCATCATATATACTAAAAAAATATAGTGTTATTAAATTTAATCTAACTAATCATATATTTGATATCAGATGATTTTAGTTTTATTATACCTAGCAACTTGAAAATTTTGTTTTTTGAAAAATATATAATTTTTTTCTATAAACCTACGACAAAAGATGTTGGTAATAAATAATGTTATCAAGTTAAATCCATCAAATGATTACACGTTGTATATTTGATTTAATTAGAGAAAAAATCAGGAATTTTTTTTTTCAAAACTACTAAATCTTATCAAATACCACCAAAATATAAATATATATATTGTAATTATGAATAGGCTGAAAAGTTTAAGAACCGTTTTATCAAAATATCAAACAAAAAATGAGATGAATACAAACACAAATTCTAAAGAATCTCATACTTGTCTGATTCTTCATGCCACTTGTTTCTAAAAAAAACTTTAATATTCTTTTTTAAGTTTAACCATTCTTTTCACCAAAAAAAAAACTAAAAAGAGAGAAAAAGGAGACCATTCGTTTTTGTTTGGTTCTTTTTTGGCTATACAAGTAGATTGGGTCACATCATTAATATTGGCCATTGGAAACATCTAAAAGTGCACATTTCTAAAAGAAAAGTCAAAAACTTTAAAGTGAAGATGTGATTCTTCTCCTAAACAAAAACAAAAAGACTACGAAACACATTGCCGAAAGGCTTGTTTTGACACGTCAAAGAACGCCAAATGCAGAACATTTGGAGTCAAAATAATTTTTGCATGGGATCAGAAATAAGAGAATATTTATGGATTATGAAGATTGTAACCCCAATGTATGTGTAATTGAAGCATTCCAATTGGGCTATTTGTGTTAAGAAAATTTTAAGTTTGTATAAAAATTGGACTCTATAATTTTTTAAACACTTTTTTTAACACACTAAATGTTCCCTCGGTTTTCGAACACAAACAAGCTCCCTCTAAGTACTCATGTGACGAGATACATGAGAGAATGACAAACGGGTTATGTATATTTTGTGAAGAACAAGATACCCATTGTCATCAGTTGAAGCACAAGAGATTACATATTTTTATGACGGAGTGTGATGACGATCGACCCTCTGATGATAAAGAGTCGGTAAAACTTGCTTTTGAGGCACCTAATGCTCTCTTGTTGCCAAATGGAAAGGACACTTCACGGTCTGCGATTGGGTTCAAAGTAGAAGTGATGGAAACAAATTTGTCATATGATTCTTTTGTGACATTGTTATCTTTGTTGATGTGCAGTTTCACATGAAAAATGACTCAGTATGTACGTTGTTGGAACTGGTTGATTTTTCGGCTAACACAAGGGAAGCTAAGTTATAAACAATTTTAAAGGACAAAGACACATTCCGAAGGCCATTGGAAGCTTCTTACAGGGTGTGTTCACATGATTATATGGTTCTAAGGGTGCTGGAACTGATCAAGGACATAGATATTTGCATTGTGCATCACACTCCATTTAAAGATTTCAAGTTAAAAATTACTAAGAATATGGGTTGGTTGATTGTTATTTGTGTGTTATGTTGGTTGGGCACACTATGTTAGATTCCAAATTCAAGAAAAAGATAGCTTCGCAAGAATTGGTGGTCAAGTACAAGCTCAACACATGGCTTAGTAAAGCGTTTCGTTTCTGGAGGAAGAGCACATATGAAAAACTGCAGAGAGCTTCCAAACATAAGATTTGTGAACTGATTTGTAGGATCCGAAAGACAGGCTATTGTGTTGCACAAAAGAACGAAGCTGAAGATGAGGAGGTTCAAGTACAAAGACATGAGAGAAACAAGAGTGAGACACAACAACAGATTCTCAAGATTAAGTTGGAACAAAGGAGATACTACAACAACATACTCTCAAGATCAAGTTGAAACAAAGGAGATTAATAAGGTCCCAAAAGCATAAGAAGAAAACATTTTCTTTTACAGATAAATTCTACCCCTTTCTCATTGCTTCTCTGATGGTTAAATAGAAAAAGAATCAATACGGTTGGGATCTCAATCCCACAAAATAGGAAATTTCAAAAATGTGGAAGAAACTTCCACGACTTCCATTCTTCATTGCCACGTCATCATCTTCTTCCTCACGTTTGTATCCCATCAGAGATCAAGCCTTTCATTCTTGTTAAAGACAAGAATGTACTCAAGAGGGGAGTATTGTTAGAGGATAAACCGGTTAATAACCTGGTTTGTCTCTCTGAATTATGGTTTAATTGTTTGGTTTAATTAATTCATATTTGTCGCCACTTTATGTAGGGCTTTTAGCCATTCTTGAGAAATCAATCAAAATAAACAATAATCTTCTTTACACTCTTTTCTCTTTATTGATCATCATCATCATCTTTCACTGTTGAATTTTTATTCTTTGAGTTGATCATCCACCACCACTGTTTCACCTTCCGGCGGCGCCATATTCCTGTAACGATTGAAAGATTGAGCGTGGCGGGTCATGGGACTAGAGAATAGGAAGTTGGAATCAGAAAGAAGTTTGGAGACGACTGTGTCGCTGTATGGAGAGATTCGAAGAAGAAGATAAAATTGCAGAATTATGATTTTACTAAAGTAGAGAGATCAAAAACTGTAAATGGATAAGTTTAGATGGGTAACGAAGAGAAAGTGAAGTTGGAGGGTATAGAGAATACACACGATAAAAGTGTGTTTGCTTCTAAAAGTATCTTTAAACGTAAAAAGTTGTATACAAGTGTCTATACATGTAACAAAAATATTTTATTAATTTATATAGATATTAATTGTATGAAAAAACCAACTTAGGACCGGAAAAATTTATTAATTTATCGAGTTATTAATTTAACGAATATTAATTTATCGAGTTTCTATTGTTGTAAAAAGGTTTAAGACAATAATTTTTCTTTACTGCGTTGTTTTGGCAATGAATTACCAATGTTTACTACTTGATAAGATAGCTTCTGAGAGAAAATTTTAGTATCACCACATATGTAAAGAGTTTGTATTTTGATGATGACCTCTTGATATTATTTGATGGCTATGTTAAATCTGTGAAAAATGTGCTCCTAATTGTTTCAAAAGAGTTTTAGGATGTATCTTGAGTTGCAATCAGTTTGTCAAAAACAAACAAAAGTTCTACAAGAATACTGAAAAAACAGCAATTACAAGGAATCTTCGACACAAGGAAGGGAAAGGAAGATCAAAGATCGAACAGAACACTGAACGATAAAAAGAAGTTTTCCAAGTAAAATTTTTGGTATTGTCGGACTCAAATCCTTTAATAAAAATCCATTTTCTTATTTCTTTGTTATATGTTCTTCTAGTCATAATTTGGTTTTTTTACCATATATTGGAGATAGCTTAGAGGAACCTGCAACGAAAATAGAAAATGATACAATGGTGGATTATGGTAGTACTAGTGAACAATATATTTGGGATGGCTTAGAAGAAGGTGCAACGGAAATAAAAACTGTAGGTCATGTTCAGATGGTTCACGATGCGTTTCGTGTAAGTATACCATCGGTTGCTGAGTGTGGAGATAGAGGTGAAAAATCTAAATTAGAAACCCGGAGTTTTTTTATATGTTAGATGCTGTTAAACATCCGTTATATGATGGTTGTAGAGGTGGACATTCTCCATTATCAACTACCACTAGGATGATGGGTTTAGATGTCCAGTAAGGTTACTAATCGAACCGAAACTAAGAGGGGATAGAAATTACGGTAAGCCCATTATAATAATTTAAACATAAGGTTAGAAAACTGTAACGGAATGACAAGATCAATACACAACCAAACCAAATAATGATGAGTGACGAAAGGAGTATAAAGATGGAGAAGAACAAGAGGGGAAGGGATATATCAAAATACACACAAGAGCAATACACTCTTTTCAACTAAAAAACTATCTTGTTCTTTACCCCCGAGCTCAATCTCTTTGTAGTTACATTTGTTATATTGATCCCGTACTCAAATCCTTTAATAAAAATCCATTTCTTATTTCTTTTTGTTATATATTCTTCTAGTCATAATTCGATTTCTTACCATATATATATATACATACTCGATCCCTAGATTATTTTATGTTTCTAAATATTTGATTGTTGAATATTTAATACCAACAATAATAATTTGCATTTTTTGGTCTCGTTTGTGATATGGTAATATGACACCAGAGTTCGGCTTCATCTCCTGTAACTAGTTTAAAACACCAACAATAACAAAAGCAAGAAACATGGGATGGATTCCAATAGCATCAGTTATAAATCAGCAAACAAGAACTACAACTAAAGTGGTGCAGATGTGTGTTTGTGTTATTTTCTATCTCTGTTTATTTGTTCTTCAAGTTAACACACGGGAGATCAAACTTGTGTGAGAGTTTTGCAAACAAAGTTAGAAAAGATTTAAACTTTCTTCACATCCTCTTATATTGAGAGATCTTTTAGATCTTTTTACAAGTGAGTTGTTTGAAAGACAAAACATAAGAGAGAAAGAAAAACCAATACTTATTTTTGTTTTCTTTCTTCTTTTTATAAAGAAAAAAACATCATGAATTGCGGATAGTTGATGTCGCCACGACAAGATGGACATGAATGCTTGCGGCGTAGCCAGGAGAAAATACAATCCCTATGAAAATTGTGGCCACAACGCAACTTCAAGATCTTCTTCATCTTCTGCTCACTCGACGACGACAACTCTTCTAGACAGATGAGGCATTCTTGTTCTATCGGCCTTTCTCGATATTCAGGGTCACACTCATCGAAGGATAACCAGTTTTTCCACAATGTTTGTTCAACATGTTCAGCTTCAGCTTCAACAATGAAACCTTTTTCTTCTTCTTCTTCTCCACGAAGGCGGTTCATAGTAATGGCTTCTTTGGAGATGTTAGGAACGACGCATTGCTGAATCAAGCTATCGACCCCTGCCTTGGACAACACGTTAGCAACAAATCTATTGCATATTTCTTCTCCATCAAGGAAAGCAGGTGGTATCTCATATACAATTTTCTCTTCTCCTATGTTTCTTAGTCGAATTAGAGTTTCACGACCCCAAGGATTCCGCACAATAACCCGCTCAATTTCTCGGATCTTTAGTGAGAAAGATCCTGAAACTTTGGAATCGATCATATGCTTCTTGGATTCATAGTTTACGATCAATTTCACGGCGAGGTATTCATCTAATTCACTGCGCATCGCCGGTCTGCTCCCCATATATATATCGTAAACCGAAAAAGCTTTATACAGCTAGTGATTATTATTTGATGCTCAATTAGGCCAAGAACAAAACTTGTTTTGTCTCTCTGTCTTCTTATGATCCATGTTCTCGTGTTTATTTATAATTTTATAAGACGTCCATCAGAGTTTCCATCTTCAGCTAGGATTCGGAAAAATAGAAACCGACAATATTTTGTTATGTGATCGGGTTGCTTGTGTTGTACGTCATTCTAGATAGTGTTTACAAAAGAAGAAACCGAAAGTCAAAACACCTAAAAGGAAACCGAAAGTCAAAACACCTAAAAGGAAACCGAATCTTATAAAAAAACTAAAACACCTAAAACTAATTTGTAATATTAGTTAATAACTTTATTTACATGTCTTTGTTTCCTTTTTCTTCATGTCTTTTGTACATTATTAAAGGACTCGGATTTGTCCAACCGATGTTTCCTTGTCCTTCTCGCTGTTCCAAGTGAGTTGTTCTCAGCCTTAATATACTCTATATTTTACTGTTTTTAGTATGAATTTTCTCCAAAATAGATAGTTTTCTTGTACAACTTGCACTTCTGGCATCTCTAAATGTTGATTTGGATTCAGTGGCTTACACGGCTCATGACCATGTTGTCTCTCTCTTAGGCGACCAATGCCAAGACGCTGTACCTCTCGGATATTCCAAGTTTGGTGGAGCTTCCTTTCTCTCTTTGGAAACTCAATAAACTTGCGGAGTTGGGAATTACAAACTGCAAAAATCTGGAGACTCTTCCAATAGGAATCAACCTTGAATCTCTCAATGTCCTCAATCTCAGTGGATGCTCACGGGCACGGCTGAGGAGTATTCCTGATATTTCACATAACATCTCAACACTCTTACTAGACCAAACAGGGATTGAAGAAGTTCCTTGGTGGATCGAGAAGTTCTCTAGGCTCAAATTCCTTCGTATGACGGAATGCAACAAGCTTAAATATGTCTCCCTAAACATTTCTAAACTGAAACATCTTGAGAAGGTTGATTTTTCAGATTGCCAAGCATTGACTGAAGAAAAAGCAGCAGACTCCGAGGAGGCCTCCTCTTCTCTCCCAAAAGCCGAGCTCATATTCGTAAACTGCTTTAGATTAGATCGAGAAGCTTTCCTTCAACAACAATCAGTTTTCGAGAGACTGGTCTTGTCAGGTGAAGACGTACCTTCATATTTCACTCACCGCACTACTCAAACCTCCTCTCTGACCATCCCTCTATTTTACACCTCTCTCTCTCAACAATTCTTAGAGTTTTAGGGCTTGCCTCGCGCTTGATGATAAATCTCTGTCAACAAGTTTTTACTATATAGATATCAAAGTACGTTGTCGGTTCAGAGACGGACTTGGGAACCACTTTGAATCTGCTGACCGGCGACATAGCTTCTTGACATCTAAGAAGGGTAGTCATCTGATTGTATTCGACTGTCGTTTCTCTCTTAACAAAGACGGTGCTCCTCTAGCTGAACACAACTATGATCACGTGTATATTCAGTTTCATCTCACAGATGCCCGCTTTAAGTTCACAATAAAAGGATGTGGTATACGACTTACTCCATCTCCGGCAAACCGAACTGGTAATCCAAGTATTGTCTGTAAAAGCAACATAGAGAATGAGACTGAACACGGTGAAGTGTATGGAGACAGCAGTGTAGAGACAGAGAGAAGCAGGAAGCGAATAAAGGTCATGAACTGAGCAGATTATTGTTAGTTCCTTTTTCAAGATTAAATCAAATTATTTTTTATAATAAAGATCAAATTGGATTGTTTCTGCAGACAATGTGAAGTACAACTCAAGAAACGACGGACTACCGACTTATGAGAAGAATACATACACAGATTCTAAAGAATCTCATGCTCCTCTGATTCTTCATGCCACTTTGTGGATTCTCCTAAACCATCATTATGAACAGAAAATTCATATAAAAAACACTATCAATATTATTCTTTTTTAGAATGAGACCATTCTTTTAAGTTATCAACTAAACTAAAAGCCAGGAAAAAGGAGACCAGTTGTTTTTTGGGTTCTATTTCGCTATACAGGTAGATTGGGTCACATCAATAATAGTGGCCATTTAAAACATCGACAAGTGAATATTTTTAAATAACAAGTCAAAAACTCAAAAGTGAAGATGTGATTCTTCTCCTAAATTTTAAAAAAAAAGAAACAAAAAAAAAAACGATACAGAACAGATATGTACCTGTCTTGGGAGATAACTACTTGCCATTTGTCTGAAATGTTCAAATGGCCTCTGGAGATTGATTGTCCTATTGAGGAAACCGAAGAAAAGTACAGAACAAATATGATAACCCCGTCGCTTAATGGAAGATGTAACAGAATGAAGAAACCCATTGTTGCAAATTAGAGATTGAGTTTGTACCTCAGGGGAAATATTAGATTGTCGAAGAGCACGAAGCTGTGTGCTTTCCATGTTTTCAAGTAATTGAGTTACTGTGTTTAGACGAACGCCGCTGTATAGAAAAATGAAACTTGAGTTAGAACACAACAGCCACAGACATGACAGTATTAGAATTTTTATAATTAAAGAGACCAATCTCTTATCAGAATCCTCAGTCATTTGGTTTTGAAGCTATCCATTAGATTTCAACACAACGTGCAGATCAACAAAGAGAACATGATACAGGCTCTGTTGATTAAAATTGTATGCCGTTCAAAATCGGGTAATTCTTGCATGTCAAAAGGAGATCGAACCTGTGCAATCCGCTTTCTATATGGGCATCCAGAGATAAAATCACTTGAGGAAGCTGCGCCAACGCCTTTAAAAATGGGAAAATACATAAGAAATCAATCATTATATATGTCATACATGCTACACCAGAATTTACATACTTGTCCAGTTGCCTTAGTCAGAGAAGCTTTGGCCAAAAGATTCTTTGGGAGTTTGGCCAACTGAGCCTGCATACAGAAAAATATCAAAATTGGAGATAAGCCACTTTCAGTGGATCCATGACACGGTATCACCAAAAAGTATAGAAAATCCGAAGCTCTTCCTTATACAACTTATTAGATACTTCTTTATTAACCTCACACAGTGATTCACAGTAGCATATTAGCATGAAACAAGAGGAGATAACTGAGTTTACAATAAAATAGAAGTCATCTTCTGCTTAGAACAACAACAAAAAACTGTTGCAGTAACAACCAGTCATTCGTCTTCGTGTGTGAGTCTGCCTTTTGATATGTATTCATCTAATCTTTACATGAATGCAGTCTAACCAATCATTTACTGAAATTTGTGTCTATTGTCTGAAAATATTCACCAAAACCCCACATTTTCTATCATCAGAATCAGCACAAAGGTCTTCATCAGACCAACATTATAGTGAAATCCGACCAAATATACAAAACAGTTTAGTTTGACTATAATCAAACTAAGCCATAAACAAACCTACTAAAACCAATACATAGAGCAAAATAAGTTTATCAAGTTATCAAAATCAACAAGAACCTAAAACTCAAATCTCCCACAAGCCCAACTACTAAAATTTTGTCCACAATTAGGGTTTTTTGGAATTGATGAACCAAAATCCTAATTCATCCAATCCGACTCACAAATCGCACGATCTACACCAGTGCGTAAAAGGGTTTGAAGAGGGTTTACCTGAGAAGAAGACGATTGACGCATCAGATGGAGAAGATTAGCAGTAGAATTAACGGCTTGCGAGATCTGATCGGCGACGATTGCTTTCGCCGTTCTATCACCTCCGCCGATTCCTCTTCCGTTTTCCGATGTCGTCGCCATTTTTCTTTCCAATTTCTGGTTTTTGTTCACTTCTCTTTTTAAAAACAAAGCAAATTAATATTTTATAAAAAAAACTCTTCCTCGCTTCCCTCTACTATCGATTGATATCATATTATTTCCAATATTTTATTTTCTATCAATTGACACCTCATTTCAAACCGGAATTGGTTTCCGGTTCATAATTCGGTTCAAGAAAACAAAACTGCATCAACGTCGGTTCTTGAAGCTGTGTTCTGCATGGACATTTTTTTTTCACGAAAACAATTTATTAAATAAATAAATAAATTGTTTGTATCATTAAACTAATAATGATATACTGTAAATGCCTATAAAAAAAAAAAATTAACTTTTGAACACGTGTATTCCGTGCTAGTAAATCGGCATTCGTATTCTTATAAAAAAAAAACATTATTAATCTCTGGTTTGTATATAAGTATCGTACATACATTTACTACAATCTTCAACATCTGGTATTTGTATAGCCTATTCTACTAAAGAATTACAACAAAACAAATTTAGGTAACCAAAACAAAGTTTAAATTAGTAGCCTCCTTGTTGCCGGTATTCGAACTCGTGATCTTGAATACTATCGCCTTTCTGAGTTTAGCTAACAAGAATGATGAATTTGACGCGAAAACGAATGAAATTTTAGTCAGAAACTAGAATCTAATTTCGTTGTTGATGTATCATCCCAAGCCAATTTCACATTCTTGGGATCTATCCTACCGAGTAAGTTCCTCTAACGCAATACAGCTTTCTGTTTGGTAATGTCCTCTTGTGATCTTCAAATTGACATTCTCCAGAAATCTCAATATGTATCTTAATCTCTTCTTTCTGTCCATCTTCTTCTTCTTGATCGTTTCCGGTCTTAACTACTATCGAATGTCCGGTAGAATGAGACCTCCAAAACCGCAGATTCGATGCTTTCATTCTACTTTCATAGCTTTCGATTTCGTCTGTCTGCTCTAAACTACCAATAGTAGTGGGATGCTCTTCGTGAACGATGATTGTCACCGTGTCGCGCGACAAAGACTGGTGATCATCCTGATCGATTTCAAGAACAACCGGCGGCTTTTCTACCGAGGTCTGGTCTTGGTCAAGCTCACGGCGGCATACAGGGCAAGTCTTGTGCAATTCAAACCAAAGATCGATGCAAATTGTGTGGAAGGAGTGGTTACAAGTACTAATGAGCCTAATGGTGTCATCATCCATAAACTCTGCTAAGCAAATAGAACATTGATCCGTTCCATGATCTTTCACCGAATAAGGAAACTCTGGGAAAGATTGAATGATCTTGGAGTCGAGACCCGCGTTTTCGGGTGGGTTAGACGGTTGGATTAGGTTACCGGGAGGGTTGCGGTTTCGATGGTTGTTCCAAATGGTCAAGAGTTTCCTAAGACAACATCCACAGAAGAAGAAGGAGAAGAAACCGGTGAAAACGATGAAAAGAAGACTACCGGTCAAAACTATGGTGACCGGCGTGGAAACGAGGGTGTGGACTGGTTTGATTCCGTTCGTGGATGTAGACATTTTGAAGACCGTGAAGTGAAAACGGTCGGGTAAGAAAATAGTGTGACTGGTTTCATAGATTGCTTGAGGAAGAAGAAAAGGGTTTGTTTCTTAGGTTGCGTGTGTGAAGGGTAATGTCAGTGAGGAAGAGAGAAATGTGGAGAAAGGTAAGGTTATGTGTTGGAAGCTTTAGAGTTTTGAGCGAGTCGTTGGTGAGAAAAGCTAGGTTCTCTTTACGGCCAATTAAATATTTTTATTTTATTTTTTATTTATAATTAGAAACAATTCAAATAAATGTGATAAATTAAAAATTCAAGAGAAGAAAATTTGGATTGGTGAAAATTCCACCTTTGTGTTATTTTTATTTTAGTAGAGAATTTTATTATCTCTTCAAAAACTAGTATTATGAATTATGATATTTGTTAAAATTGTTTTTGGATTTTGTTTGATTGGGTTAGTAAGTTGGTAAAAATGTTATGCTCTTGAAGATGTATTATGCATCCTAGTTTTTATGATGCCTTATTTTGTTTTAAGGAATTTATCTTCTAACTTCTGATAACTTGGAGATTTTGGATCAAAACTCGATTAATCCTTTAAAGATGAATGTAACCGTCGAATAGTTCATTTATTAGATTTTTTAATAAACTTAAAGCGTGATACTATTTTGATTGGTCAAATAGAAATGAAAAAACAATGATTTTTTAATTAAGAATACATATAATAGTAAAAAAAAATGGTTTAAAATGATATTTAAACCAATATCTTATAAAAGTATGTGAAAATATTCAAAGTCTAGATCATATTAAATTTGTTGAACGAGTCCCTTAAACGTTTGTAAGCTTTTTAGTACAAACCGAAAGTGGTCCGGTTTACAAGTTCAGAACATATTCGGCACGGTACGGTTCAGTACAAAGATTGCATTTTAGGATTGGCAAAAAGTGGAAATGATACAAACAGAAGAAAGTTGAGATTTTCAACTTCTTAAAAGTCATAATCTACAACAACAACAAAACAAGCATTACACATAGATACAAAAACTCTACAAACTGTACCACCCATCACCGGAGTTTCAAGCCGGAAAACTAAAACCCGAACTTATAAAAAAAAGAAGAGAGACTGTAATTTTCTTACCGGTTATCTAACCGATTTGAGTGAAAAAGAAAAGGAGATAACTTTATTCAATATCGTCGATCCAATCACCGTATATCCGACTGATTTTCGCCGGTCCTTTCCATTTCTGATGAGTTCTGATACCGGGCTTCTGTGTAACCGCACTAGACGCTCGTTGCAGTGCGCTTCCACCGTGGTAACCAGCGTCTGCGTGATGAGTAACTCCCGGAGATATAAGTGGTGTTGTGTCGGAATGTCCTTTCGGGTTTGGTCCTGTTTGCTTTATGTCCGGATTTGGCGATACTCCGTCTTTGCCTTCTCCTTCTACAAGTCCTCCGCCAAATCTATGCAATTCTGCAAATCATAAAGACCCAAACTTTAAAGCTACACTTACTTTCAGAACTTTCTATGTCATAAAGTTCAACAAATCTAAGACTTTAACTCAAAAATTCCACATACAACTTGCCTTTTTTAGAAATTTAAGACGGATTAGTAATTAAAGTTCCGAGATTTCAAGCAACTTAACTCAGCCCTGACTCTAAGAATCAACTTGCATCAAGAACTCGTCCATTTTAGTACAATATAAGATCACTACATCTCTCAGTGCTTTTCCACAGTCCCGTATGCTTCATGCTATCTTCATAGTTTTATTGTAACACTCAATCCATTAGATAGACTCCTACATAACCTTTAATACCTTTCTCACTAGTCCATTCATGAAGCACCATTGATTAAAACTTCCACTACTCTATCTTAACTAACAGAAAGCTAACCGACTAAATGGCAACCACACAGTCCACCAAAAAACCCAAAGAAAGCAGTGTCATAAAATACAAAAACCCGACAAACTCGGCAAATAAGCTAGTCTTTGAGCTTAACCATAGCCCTCAGCTTAGAGCTCCAGCATCCAAATAATCTATACTAACATTCTAACATAACCAATGCGCCAAGCAACATTGGTTTAAAGTTTGATTAAACCTACAAAAAGTCACTAAGCTAACCACAAGAGACCTATGAACTCAATCCAGTCCTTATGCTCAAGCCTAACCATATCATTCATCAATCTATAGCAAACCAAATCGAAGAAAAGCCGGTATCTTTACCTGCAGCTCCATGAGCAAAGTGACACTTAGCACCAAACGGACAATACCCAGTAATCTCCCATTTATTGCAAATCCTTGTCTTCCAATTCGAAGGCTTCACAATATGAGCTCCATTTCCACTTCCATTTCCACCACCACCACCACCAAGTACTACTACGTTACTACCACCACCACCACCACCACCACCAGAACCACCGCCACTTCCACCACCACCACCACCGTAACCACCAGGGCCTAAACTAATCGCAACGCTTTCTCTATTCCTCGACGCCTCATCGTGCAAAAAAGTACAGCTTTCTCCATAAGGACATCCTTCTTCAGTGTAAAACTTCTTGCAATGTCTTCCTTTAAAAGATCTCCCACTCTCTGCCGACGATGAGACCAAAGATGGGATCTGAAACTCCTCTCGTGGCTCAGGGGTTCTCTCTTCCTCGTGAGCCGCCACGATCTCTTGCCAATTCGGCGGTGGACGACGAAGCTCCTCGACGGTGTGAGCGAAATTGCAATTCGTTACATACGGACAAGTCCCGGCTCGGAATTTGCAGCATAGCTTCGTCTTGAAGAACATTTTACCGATCGCTTTGGTACGATTGCTCGCGGCGGAGGCGGAAGTAGTAGCGGTTGCGGATGATGACGACGGAGAGCCTCGTGTCTTCTTGTTCGGCGGACCATTATCGCCGTCGTGATTTATATCCCAGACGCGATTGTAGTCATCTTCCGTCGCCCAAACGGCGCTATCGCCGAGATTCGGAAACCAATTTTCCGGCGGAGGGTTGTTTGTGGGTATCACGTGAACTACATCTCCGCCGGAATCTCGCCGGTGACTCATCGTTGTGATGAAATCGAAGAAACTTTCCCAAACCCTAATTTTTTTGGTGCCAATCAGTTTGTGAGAATCAAAAATCTTTGAAATTTCAACCAAAATCACGGAAAAGCCGAGAAATTTCGTGAATTCCAGAGATGGGTGATCTCGAAAAACATGAAATTCGTCGATTAACGACAAATTTTGAGAAACCCAAGAAAATTATAAATTGAAAAGCGATAATTTAGAAAATGAATATGAGAAGTGAGAGCAGATAAACACAGATGAAGAAAATAAGAAGTGTGAAATAGTACTAAGCCACGAGATTGAAAGATCAGAAGAAGAAGAAGATATTTCGAAAAATCATGTTCGCCCAAAAAAAAAATGAAACAGAAATATTCTGAGATTGAAAGTGAGAATATAAAGGGAAATCAAAAATCAAACGTGTGGATTTGGATAAGATCTTTATTAGGACAATAATTTAAGTGAAGCTGCGCAGCAAACAAGTAGAAGTAGTAACTAAAATTGGTAATATTCAGTGAAAATTTAAATTTACAAGTCACTGTAATAAAAGAAGATTAATTTTGTAGATTTGAGAATTGAAATCAGAAACTATAAATTTTCTTACACTGTAGTATTAAATTATCACTCGGCATCCACATATGATGAGTTAGTACAGGGAGTTCTGGTATTTGGGTCGTTTTCCATTCGATTTTTTGATTTTTAGATATTTCGGATATATAAATTTATGAACCGTTAGGTATTTTAGAATTTTGGGTTGGTTTCGATTTGATATTTTCGGGTTCCAGGTTGGTTTGGATAGGTTTGTTGAGAACCGACTAATAACCGAAAAAAATTCGTGTTTTCGATTCGGTTCTATAATTGAAATTATCCGAAAATTCCAGAAAAAAACCGAACATACCCGACCTATAATCAAAATATCTTTAGATTACTTTATGTTTCGGATATCCGTTCGGTTCTCGGTTTGGTTCGGATACCTGAAATTTGAAAATATAGGAATCGTTCGGGTGATTTGGCATTCTCAATTTGGATTTTTTTTATTGGTTTCGGTTAGATTTTTCGGTTCTGGATAATATGCTCAGGACTATGATGAGTGTTACTCATTCAATGGATTTCTAAGAGCATCTGTAAGAGATACTTCAAATTTGAGGTTTAAGGGTGTTGTCCTCTAATGGTAAAACCTCAAATTTAACCTTAAAAAAGAAAATTTTGTATTTTAGTCCTTCCTATTAATCAAAATTAATAAAAATCATATAACTTTTATAAAGAGCTATACATCCATTAAATATATAATACAAATAACATTAATTGATAAACCATTACATTAGAATATAAAATTAGATATAAATAATAATAAAACACACATAATAAACTATATATTACAAATAAAATACTAAATTACTCAATAAAATTATTTCCGTAATGCTTCCAAATATGATCAATCAATGCATTTCGAAGTGATAAATGAGCCTCTTTATTATTTAATTTTATATGTATAAATTAAATTTATAAAATATATGTAAAATATTTATGAGACATAAATTTGTAAAGATTAAAATGATAAAATAAATAAATTAATAAAATTATTTTTAAGATATATGTAATTATAGGGACTAAAATACAAGAAAAAGATGAAACCTTAAATTTTGAGGTTTTGAATAAAAAAACCTCAAATTTGAGGTTTCACTATTCAAAACTTCAAAATTTGAAGTTTTGAAGTTACTCTTCGAGAACCAAAAACTTCAAATTTGAAGTTTTGAGATGTCTCTTGCTTTAATAAATAAATAAAAATTTATACTTGAGTCTACGTTGGTCTAATTAATAGTAAGTTGTCTATTGTTGCCTAGCTCTTGTAGCTCACTGGTCTGCGATGGTACAGTAACGTGCAACGTGTGACGAGTTCGAAGCTCGAGCAAAGGCACTTTAAGTTAAAGATAGAGAAATAGCAGAAACAGTGTTTAACCTTTAACCATTTGAGGTATTCTTAAATATCTCTTTTTTTTTTTTTTTGGGTCAGCATCTCCCAATTTATATGATAGAAATAAAGAATAGACATGTAATCTAATCATTATAACTTCGTGGTGTAATGAAAATATTATGAAAACATATTTTCTCAAATACATTAATTAGTTTATATGAATTGTATTGATCACTCGAGATTAAAAAATCCAACATAATTAAACAGTCGGGAGTCGGGTGTATAAACTATAGTCTATCTATATACATGTGCTTCACATATTATAGTCCAAAATATTAAATTTAAGGTTGTGTTTATTTGTGGTAATTTTTTTTATTTAAAAAAACTTAAAAATTAGTTATAAAAAACAAACACTTACAATTTAGTCAAAATATCCTATCATATATCTTTAATAATTTATGTGAAATAACATTGTTCTTTTTCAAACCGTTTTACTTTTGTGTCAGAAACTGATAAACATATGTTAGAATACAGTAATTGCAACCAAATAAAAAGAACTATACATTTTTATTTTATTTTTAATTTTTTTTTAAAACATATCGTGTTTGCTTGGAATAATTGACTGCATAATCTTGTTTTTTATATATCTTAAACTGAAATCCGGACTAATTTCCAAATTTATTAAAAACAGATTTTTCCTTTTATATGGACAAAGAAAGATTCACAACAATTTTTCCTAGACAATAAAACTTTGATGGCTTTGACTCACAACCCATTTTACAAAACAAGGACCACACGTTTTCCATTTCAAAATTTTGTTTTTTTTCTTCTAATTAAATAAAATTTAGCATGTTACTAGTTTTCCTTATTAAACATGTTAATTGTACTCATTATATTAAATTAAAACAAAAAAAAAATTTGCTAACAAGACACAAACCACTAAATATTCTTTTAAATTCTAGAAGATAATTGTTTGACCAAAAATATTAACATTTGCGTAAATAAAATACCTACCGAAGGCATGACGCCTAACCCTTGTAGCTCATCTGGTCAGCGAAGGCACTCCATGTGCAACGTCTGACCGGTTCGACTCTTGGGCAAGGCACAAAAGAGAGACAGAGACAAAGAGAGAGATCAAGATGAAGAACACGAATGTAATCCATAAACATATGAGATATTCTAAAATATCTCTTTTTTTAATATATATATATATAAAAAGCTCACTTTTTTTTTTGAAAAAAGGAAAAAAAGAAGAAGAAGAAGCTCACTTCTCTAAAGTTGTTACGTGAAAAATAAGTAATTAGGTATGGAAACTAATCATTACAATTTTGTGGTTCACAAATTATAAAATGATTACGAAATAAAAACCATATATTAGAAAAAGTGTTAACTGTCCAAGGCTTTTGTGAAGGAGTAGAATCTCTGATTCTTCCCAGCGATTTTCACTTGGATATTTGACAACATAAAATCTTTTCATGATATATTTTTTCAAAAACTTTAACAAAAAAATATTTCAAAAATATTATTCACCTAAACATCAAGATATTCGTGGATATCTAAATCCATAAAAAACTTAAAAAATTAAGAAACTATATATAATTAAAACAAAATATTAATAAATCTTTTGGAAAATATTAGAAAATCAAAAATTATTATAGAATAAATTTTTTGAAATAATATACAAAATATAGCTTTTTGTTTTTGGCATCACTGGGCCACAACGTGTCGGTCTAATAGTCTTTCATCCCTATATTTACAGGATAATGAATTCGATCCCCGGTGAGATGTACCTGCTCTCTGTAAACTTATAAATGCCATTAGACTAATGTCATTTAATGCCCAACTGTCCGTTTTACGCCAAAACATATACCATCTTTTTAATGAGTCAAACAATATACAAAGTTATGTTGACCGAGCAAAATTAGGTATAAAATTAGTCAACTTTAACATCCCTTTAAGGACCATTAAACTCCATTTATTGTGAACGTTAACATCCGTTTAAAGCAAAATGATGTCGTTTTCAGAACAGAAAAAAAAAAACGTTAACATGTTTCTTCTTCACCGGAACAGGAACAGTTGCAGCCGCCGCTTTTGGAAATGAGGAATTAGCCGACGAAATCTTAAACGAGGCTTTAACCTTCACAAGTTTCTCAGAAGGAACGAGTCTCTTCCAATTGAGAAGCAAAAGCTTCATGAATGTTGGAGGATTATAGTTTTATCAATGTAGATTCTAAACTCTGGTCTTCCTAATGGGTTCTTCAATTTCTCATCTTTCGCGTCTCATTCGAATAGGAGACTCACTAACAAGAGAAACCAACACCGATTCAATTTGCCCATCTCCAAATTTCGGTACTATCTCGCTTTAATTCTCCGGGTTTCGGCTCATTTCGGAGAGCCTTCGAGGCGACGAAATTCACTGAAGAAGAAGATTATCAGGATGAGAATTGGCGTTCGAATCCGATTCCGGAGGAAGAAGATTAAGTGATGACAGTCAGAGAACAATAAAAAAGTAATGACAGAGGAATCAATAAGAGATTTCGAAGGAGAGAGAGACTTAAAGATAATTGTGTTCTTCAAAAAAGAAAATTGAGATTTCTGGATTTTAGGGATCAATTTGAATGTTTGATTTCTAGAAACAAAAAGCGAGAAGAAGAACTATAAAACAATGTCAGACTTGGACAATTCAGCACCATCAGCAGATTCAATTCCACCGCCGAATAATTCGTCGAAGAAATATGCTCCTACACCGTCTGATTCATCATTCCCTCCAATCCCACCATCTGACTCATCACAACCACCACCGTCAGACCATCGCGTCCTCCTACCGATTCAAAGCTTCCTCTGCCACCTTCAATTCTACCTCCATTAACGGACACTCCACCTCCACCTTCGGATTCACCACCGCCCGATTCTCCATCGCCATCGATATCAACTAAATCCCCTTCTCCCCTCCTCCTCCTCCTCCCAACGTCAAACATCGATTGCAGCGGATAATGACTTATGTGACACTAAATCATCGATTTCAGAGGGAAGAACGATGTCGAGATTTTTTTTTTTTTGATGACAAGGTATCAATTATCAATTTGAGATTTTTTTTTTCTCTATTTTTAAAATGACGTTGTTTTGCCTTAACGTCCACAATAAACTGAGTTTAATGATTCTTAAACGGATGTTAATTTTATATCTAATTTGGCTCGATCAACATAACTTATATATATTTTGACTCATTAAAAAGATGGTATATATTTTGGCGCAAAAGAGACAGTTGAACATTAAAATAACAGTTTTTTCCGTTTTATATTATAGACCTAAAAATCATAATGTTTTTGAATCCAAATCCGTCAAAATCCGAGATTTACTATCTAAATCAATATCCAAAAAAATTAAATATCTGAATTTTTAAAGTAAATTAAAGCGGATGTTAGAACAAACACAAATCATCAAGTAATTTCACATGCATGACCTTTTTTACTTTTCCACGAACAGAAAAAACCAATGAAACGTGTCAAACATTGCCTCTGTCCTCATTCATCCTCCAAGAAACTTTGAATTTGACCCAAATTATTTGACCCAAATTAGTAGTCATCACTCGTATATATAAATTCTTCTCTTCACAATTTTATCTCCAACATAAACAGTCTGAAAAGAGAAAAAAACACCTAAAACCATTTTTCATTTTTAAGTATTTCAACTTTTACACCAAAACTCATCGATATTACAATCACTCCCCAACTGTTGTCACTCATGTCATCTAGATGGATTTACCGTACTCTTCGACCGGTTCTATCATCTTCGGTACAATCTTCCGGTTTAGGTACTGGACCGGGATTAAGGGGACACGTCATCAGCCACTTGCCTACCGTTCGGGTTTTCAGCTCCGACACGTCATCTCCGGTGACTGGGAATAATAACCAGCCGGAAAATCCTGTCCGAACGGTCGACGGCGAAGTGATATCCACTTATTGGGGTATACCTCCGGCTAAGATTACTAAACCGGACGGTTCAGCTTGGAAGTGGAATTGTTTTCAGCCATGGGATTCATATAAACCGGACGTGTCCATTGATGTAACCAAACATCATAAACCGTCCAATTTCACTGACAAATTCGCATATTTGACCGTCCAAACTCTGAAAATACCGGTTCAATTATTTTTCCAGGTAATTTAATCAAAAGTTATAAATTGTTCTATCAATATTATTCAGACAAATGTTCAAAAATATGTTAGCCAACAATCGAATGTTCGAACGATCTAAAAAAAAATGATATTTTCAAAATTTTAAAATTTTTGATATTTAATTAATGAAAAAAATAAGAAATATACCAAACCGGGTTTCTGATAAACCAACTTCTTAACCGATTATACGGACACTTTAGACCATGTAAAATTGTATGTAAAGATTAAAATATATTTTAATAACAAAATAAATTCGATAATTGATTTTTGTGTATAGAGGAAGCATATGTGCCATGCGATGTTGCTGGAGACGGTGGCGGCGGTGCCGGGGATGGTCGGAGGGATGCTTTTGCATTTGAAATCTCTCCGGAGATTCGAACATAGCGGCGGATGGATCAAAGCGTTGCTCGAAGAGGCCGAGAACGAGCGTATGCATCTCATGACCTTCATCGAACTCTCACAACCCAAATGGTATGTGTTTGGTACCTTTCTGATCCAAAATAAAGTTTTGGTCCCTTTTCGAACTATATTTTCTATACTAAATGTGGTCACTTTGGTTTGGTTATTCGTTTAGTTCGATTTGGTTTTGATATAGACGAATAACAAAATCGGTTTGATTTTTCTTCTTCTTATTGGTTCTGTTTTCGAATAAGTTTCGGTTTGACTTGGACCGGTTATCTAATTGACAATAGGAAAGCATACATTTTTAGAATTGTGTAATTTATTTATCATTTAAACCGGTTTTGTTTTAAAGGTACGAACGGGCGATTGTGTTCACGGTCCAAGGCGTTTTCTTCAACGCATATTTCTTGGCTTATATAATTTCTCCAAAACTTGCTCATCGTATAACCGGCTACTTAGAAGAAGAAGCTGTGACTTCTTACACCGAATTTCTCAAAGACATTGATGCCGGAAAATTCGAAAACTCGCCAGCTCCGGCAATCGCAATCGATTACTGGCGGTTGCCTAAAGACGCAACGCTAAGAGACGTGGTTTTTGTTATCCGAGCCGACGAAGCTCACCACCGAGATATTAACCATTATGCTTCGGTAAGTAAAATGATGTAGTACAGTATTAGGGGTGAGAATGTGACATATGCTAAATAATGGGGTTATGTGTGCAGGATATACAATTTCAAGGACGCGAACTCAAGGAAGCTCCGGCTCCGATTGGATATCACTAAAGATCATGTGACATAACTTATATACATGTATGAAGAATATGTGTGGTTGTGTCTCCATTATATATTTATTTTATTTTAAATTTTATTATGTGTATAGCCTGAGAGATATTGTGACGTGTTTAATTTGTCAATAAAGAAATCCGTTTAAAAAAAAAAAAAATTCTAATATATCACATTTTTAAATTTTTGTTTTAAATTCGGGTTAACTGAACTAGATGTAATAAAAATAATTAAAGTAACACCATAGACGTGCCAATATGACTACTAAATTACTAATGACACCCACAATCCCTTATTGAAATAATCCCTAGTAAACTCTAAAAATTATACATTTTTGTGAAGACAAAGTCTTGCTATACAATTGCCAAGAAACAAAGTCATCTACAAATTGTCACGTTAGCGATATAATATATATATATATATATATATATATATATATATATATATATATATATATATAACTAGATTAGGACCCGCGTAATACGCGGGGTTTTAATTATAACTTATTTATAAATGATAAAAAATAAAATAAAACGTGTCGGTAATCGATTAAATTTAATAAAGATAAAACTTATGAAAATGTAATAAATATATGTTAAATCTTGTTGATGTAAATATTTAGATTTTGATTGTTACTCGCACACTTATTTTAGATGTTGATTAGTAACTTTGTTTCAAACTGAATTTCAACTCCACGTATTTCATCTCGCAATACAACTCATGTATTTCATCTATAATATTAAAACCATATTTTTACTCCATGCATTCCTTATCAATCAATAATATCCAAAATTTTCATATCAAAATAATATATGCATAATGCATTATATCAAATTTATGTCTATATATGTCATTAGTGTTAAACAAATAGTAAGAAAATTAACAAAATATATTAGTAAATAAATTTAAAAGTATTAACAAAACATGTCGTAATCTCATGAATATCAATTTTTTATATGCCGCACTAATACTTTTAGAAATTGGAAATAATTTGTCTTATTTTCCCTTTTTAATTTTTTTATTTAGTATTCCCTTTTAATTTTTTAATAATATGTCTTATTTTCTTTTTTGACTATTATTTCATTTTAGTTACACTACAATTATAAATAATTTGTCTTATTTCCCTTTTTTTAGTCTTTTTGATTTACTATTTTCTTTTAATTTTTTTTAATAACATGTCTTATTTTTTTTAGACTATTATTTCCTTTTAGTTACACTACACTTTGATTTAAGAAATAAATAATGTAGAAAAAGAAAATTTATATTTTTATATTAATATATTGACACGTGTCACAATTTCAATTAAAATTAACACATGTCACGATCTGGTGAGTTACGATTTTGCCTACGTGTCGCACTCACGTTGGGCAAAATTTAAAGTAAAATAGCTTTGATCGATTTGTGGAACTCTCGAATTCATGATTTGCTTGAATGATGTCTTTTTTTTCTTTTCTTTCTCGATTAGTTATGACGTTTTTTTTTTAAACGTATTGACATGAAACAAATTTTCCTTTTTTAATTTTTTTTTTTTTTACAAATTTTCCCTTTTACTTTTTTTTAATAACATTTTTTACAAATTTTCCCATTTACCTTTATTTAATGACATTTTTTTTTACAAATTTTTCCGACGATGTATTTTTTTTCCTTTCTTTCTCGATTAATTATGGCATTTTTCCTTTTTTTTTGTTTTTAAACGTATTGACATGAAATAAAATTTTCCTCTTTTTTAATGATATTTTTTACAAATTTTCTCTTTTACCTTTTTTAATGACATTTTTTACAAATTTTCCTTTTACCTTTTTAGTGACATTTTGTTTACAAATTTTCCTTCTTTTTAATGACAATTTTTTTTACATAAGGACATTGATTTTTTTTTTGTTATATTAGGACTTTTTTTTTTGGCGATGATATATTATATTTTTATATTAATATATTGAAACGTGTCACAATCTCAATTAAAATTAACACATGTCACGATCTGGCGAGTTACGATTTTGCCTACGTGTCACACTCACGTTGGGCAAAATTTAAAGTAAAATAGCTTTGATCGATTTGTGGAACTCTCGAATCCTTTTTAATGATATTTTTTTTTTACAAATTTTCTCTTTTACTTTTTTTTAATAACAATTTTTACAAATTTTTCCATATACCTTTATTTAATGACATTTTTTTTACAAATTTTTCCGATGATGTATTTTTTTTTCTTTCTTTCTCGATTAGTTATGACAGTTTTTCTTTTTTTGTTTATAAACGTATTGACATGAAACAAAATTTTCCTCTTTTTTAATGATATTTTTTACAAATTTTCTCTTCTACCTTTTTTAATGACATTTTTTACAAATTTTCCTTTTACCATTTTAGTGACATTTTGTTTACCAATTTTCCTTTTTTTAATGACAATTTTTTTTACAGAAGAACATTGAATTTTTTTTGTTACGTTAGGACATTTTTTTTTTTTTGGATGATGTATTTTTCTTTTAATTTTTAGATAAAAAGGAAATATTATTTAAATTAAAATTAATTTTATAATAAGATATATTAACACGTGTCATCATCTCAATTAAAATGACACATGTTATGAGTTATAATTTTGAGTGCATTCTCCTTTATATAATAAGATAACCAAAAACTGACTAGCTTTTGTAATCTTTTAATATATAGAGTACTATCTATAGCTTTTGTAATCTTTTAATAAATGTTATCAACATTTTAACAAAAAAAAGGAGTGATTATAAATATTTAACCTCAAGGATGTCCCCGAAGAAAAAAAACCTCAAGGATTAGCACCGTACCATCGGCTTTCTCTCCGTCGAAACCAGAGGTCCGTTCTCTATCTCTTTCTCATTTCATTTCTTCATATACCATAGTTCATATTTACATTTTTTCCTGAATAAATTACATCCAAACTATTTAATTAGAATCGGTCATTTTTTGTTCATTTAATTAATAAAACCAAATTATCAAAATTTTCCCCTTTTTCTTAAAGTTTACTATCTCCGCGTGAAACAATACATAATAATATTTCAAAATGTAGTTTTCTTCAACATATTTGTTTATACTCGATAATATCAGATATATACAAGGATCGATCAAGCGAATCTGTGACATAAATTAAAGAAAATATGTCTCAAAAGGTGGCAAAGGGAGGAGTTGTTTGGGACGATGGCCTTCAATATCGTATAAAGAAATTGTTTGTAGGAAGAGATGATGCTTGTGTGACTTTTGTCAAGTTCGAATATGACAATAGGAATGGTACAGTGGAGTCACGTAAGCATGGCACCAAGAACCAAAAGCCACAAGAGGTACCTAATCCTACAAGAGAGATTTTGGAAAAATATCCTAAATTATTGTTGATTTTTAGGATAAAACACTATTTTGTTATATCTACCTAAAGATTATAGGGTTTAAGTTTTATGGTTTATTAGATTTAGGATCTGGATTTGTAAACTAATATTTTATAACCTTTAAAAAAAAAACAAACACTTATGGAAAACAAAATTAGATTATCCGTTAAAGTAAATAAAATAAAAGTGAGAACGCTGATGCGAAACCACTGATTGAAAAACCTGAAAATTATCTATTTATTTTGATTATTTCATTATTTGATTCCCAAATAAATTTGTCACATATTTTCAAATTATTAGTTTTTCTATTTTTATTTGAATTAGGTTTACCTGTTAAGGTTGATGGATGTTAAACGTTGGAGCAAATCGAAGAAGAGACAAAGAAGGAGATTAAATGAAGAAGGATATGGGATGAATTCAAATCGAAGTAGGAGAGGAGAAGAAGAATAAGATGCGTCGACAATTAGGTTTAGACTTTAGACATAAGGTGGAGGAGTTTTGGTTTTTACTAAGGTGGTGTTTTTCGATTAACCGTTCGGTTCTATTGAACCGAACCGAAATAACCGAAAACCGAATATAATTTTATTTCTTGTCGATCGGTTCAACGAACATAACCGAACCTAAACCGAACTATCTAAACATTGGTTCGGTTCGGTTCGGTTTATAATCCCATGCCTAGATTTGGGCATCACACGTTGGATTTCAATTATCCGATTATATTTGATGTGTATTTTATTTAATATACTAATGGCATGCTCTTTTGTATTAGTTATTAGGAAAGAATTCCTTCAGGGTGCGTCTCTCCCACCAGCGTATCCTACGACGGTTATATACCGCTATGGTGGAATTTTGCTGGAAGTTCCTCTTTATCATAATTTCTTTATCTCTCTATATGGGAGATATCTTAAACCATTTATGGGTTTATCCCTTCGTGGTGTTTACTTACCGTATGAACATTCATTCTTTCACTTGTGATATGCTTTTAGGCGATTGTGTTATCATGGGGAGAACAAAGGACGACGGGAAGAAGTCACAATCTTCAAAGACCAAGAAAACGTACATACTAAGTGGTGATATTAGCACGCGTAAAGGGTACCCAAAACCGCGACAATCTTCTAAGAAGCCAATTACCTACACCGACTATCTCACCGCTCTCAAACAATGCTCTAGACATCCTACGAGATACGCGGATATTCCAACTCTCGAAAAGCTTGGCATTCTCGAAGATGTGCGCAATATCCTCCACAACATAGGAATGGAAAGGTTTTTAACAATGAACTCACCCGCCTACTTCACCCCCACTCTCCAACTCCTCGCCTCAATCACCATACACTTTGGAGAAGAGGAACCAAAGACTCCCGAGAATCTTGGCCACATCGCTTTCCGCATTAATGCCACTGATAGAAAAACTTTAAAATTATTTATTTATTTTGATTCCCCCACTTTTCTTATATTATTTAATTTTTTATTTCTATCTGAATTATGTTTACATTTTATTATGTAACTACTCATATTTTTTTTTTTCAAAATCTTGATGAATTAATTTTCATATTTCTATTTAAATTCACTCATGTTTTTTTAATCATATTTGACTTCTTTTTTTTTTTCTTCTGAATCGAAATATTACATTTTTTCCAATGAAAAACGAGTTATAAGTATTTCATCACTTAATTTCTTATTTTCTATAATTTCACAACATGAAAATTTTCAATATAAATTATTGACGGTTGACATGTGTCACGATCGTGTTAATTACAACATTTGAGACATCAAACTTTATATAATAAGATATGTACTTGAGTTCTTAGACCTTAATATTAAGTTTTTAAAATTTAAATTTATAGAGTTTAGAGCTTTAGACTAGTTTGTTACTTAAAAAAACCTATTTCAAAATTTTGATATATGTGATGCAGTTTGAGCTCCAACCATTCGAATACATCAAATCGGTGGAAGGAACCTATGCTAATCCCATTTCCGCCACAGTGATTACAAGTCTTGTCTTTAAAACATCCCTCGGGAGAACATCTCCGACATTCGGGAACCAGAGATTCGTGCTGGCGAACAACGGGCAGAAACTTGTTGGGTTCCATGGGAGGGTCGCTCCCGGTCGTCTTGACGCCCTCGGAGCTTATTTTGTACCGGAACCTCTACCCGACCCAGCTCCGGTCAAAGTTTGGCTTCCACCTAAGAAGCTCGAGGCTCAGGGTGGTCAAGGAGGAGACAAATGGGACGATGGAATTTACAATGATGTAAGAAAAGTTTATGTCGGAAGAGACGAGGCTTGTGTGACGAGCATTATGTTCGATTATGTCAAGGACTACGTCGATGAAACACGAGCGCATGGGATCTTAAACGAAGAGCTACAAGAGGTCTTTCCCTCACAACTCTCTTTATTATACTAGCTAGTATATATATACTATTATATAAATTATCATCGTCTTAAGTTTTAGGGGTGGAATGTCCATAAGAATATTCAAATTTATGTGGCTTAGATATAAGACGCTCCACAAAAATATTTAAATTTTAAAAACTTTTATTATACTAGCTAGTATATATATACTATTATATAAATTATCATCGTCTTAAGTTTTAGGGGTGGAATGTCCATAAGAATATTCAAATTTATGTGGCTTAGATATAAGACGCTCCACAAAAATATTTAAATTTTAAAAACTTTTATTATACTAGCTAGTATATATATACTATTATATAAATTATCATCGTCTTAAGTTTTAGGGGTGGAATGTCCATAAGAATATTCAAATTTATGTGGCTTAGATATAAGACGCTCCACAAAAATATTTAAATTTTAAAAACTTATAGAAAATATGGTTTTGATATAAGAAAGTGAAATACCCTAAAATAGTATAAAAAAATAGTTTTGTTTCAAACCTAGCAGACTAAATATATATAAAATTTCAAAAATAGCACAAATTATGATATTTTAGGGTTAAAACTCTGTGTATCATCAAACTATGGCCCTTTTGATCGATACAGAAACCAACGTATCAAACAATACACTTACATTTGCAACAAAAAAAAAATTGGTTGCAGTTTCTACTTGATCAAAGGGAACATATCATATCTGTGGAGGGAACGTACGGTAATGTGCATCGTTTCACCAGCCCGGTCGTGACGAGCCTTGTCTTCAAAAAGTCAAATGGAAGGACTTCTCCAACATTTGGTGCTACTAAGTTTGTGCTCGAAGACAATGATCGTCAGCTTGTTGGCTTCCATGGACGGTCTGGAACTGCTCTTGATGCTATCGGAGCACATTTTATTCCCCGTAGGTCGTTACTGAATGGGGAATGTTGTATTTCGTGAAAGATTCGCAAATTTCATGTTAAAGTCAATTGATAAATAAAAAACAAACCTTTCAAAATTTTCAGTAATAATGATAGTTGTTGTTTTGTCTATATCATGAAATGTGTGTATGCATAATTATTTTGGATCTTAAGATGATGTTACATAAAATGAAATGTGCACATCTAAAGAAAGATGAACTCATATCTTTGTCAAACAATTATACATATAGAAATTGGACCTTACATATTAAACATTTTGTTATGTTTTATAAATGGGCTTCTGATTCAAAATCAATTGGTAATGAATGAATTAACTCATCTCTTTTATACGTAGATCTCATCTCCACTTTTGATGTAGAATTCCTAACATACTCCCTCAAGATGTTCACTCTTCTTTCAATTTATCGCCGTTCCTAGTTGATTTACGGTTTTCAGATTCCGGAGAATCGGTTGTGACGTAATAGAACTCTCCTGATCCTTGAATTTATCAAGGAAAATCCTGCAATGTTAGTGACATTTTACATCCTTAGATCTTGTTATTGATGCAACTGCAAGAAGCGGTTCTTAAGTAACTGATTTGACTTAGGATGAGCATCACATCGGGTTTCTTAAGAGCAGGGATGTTGGAGACAATATCTGTTCTGCTTCGTAATCATTACCTACAAGAGAAGATTCAGATTTCAGACCACACACAAACAAAAATTTCTCTCAGAGAATGTTTCAAGAAACCTCCATGGAAGATCCATTCTTGTTTGTTCGCTTTGTTTGAGAGAATTCAACTATATGATCAGTAACAGAAAGAAGCTGAAAGATTTGTGATTGCGTTTCATAATGCCAAAGCAGACGAATCTCCTTTGCCTCCTCGTGACATGTCTTCTCCTAGAAGCAATTTCGCAGACCTTTCTTTCATCTGCTTCTTAACTTCCTGTCACATAATGCAAAATAACACGAGTTTTCTCTAATGAAATCTCTGCTACCTTCTTAGCTTGCAACCCAAGAAACCTCAAGATAACTTATTCTGCAACGAGTCTCTCATTTGCAGTCTTAGCTTGCGACCCACGAAAATTCAACATATAATGCAATAAAAAAAACAACATTAAAATGTGAAATTTGTCAACATATAAAATCCTAATTAAAATGTGAAATTTGGATGAAAAGTTCCAAATTTTATGGTATTATTAATGAAAACGATTCTGAGGCGATGATGAAGATTTAAATTAGAAGTATGGTCTTTTTTCTTTTTCTTTTTTTTGGTTCTTTTTAATTTCATAAACCCTAAACCTATATATATATATATGTATAAGAGTCTCTGTATTCATTTATCTCTCTCGCCGTCTGATCAGCAAATGAAATGATCATCTTCGAACGAAACTTCAGATTCCATCCCGATTGATCTCATTATAGAGATATTGTCGAGATTGCCTGCAACGCCAATCGCGAGGTTTCGTTGCGTATCGAAGCTATGGGGATCTATGCTTCACCGTCCATATTTCACCGAGTTGTTCTTGACCAGGTCACGGGCTCGTCCACGTATCTTATTCGCCATCAAATTAAGACAGGGTGGGTGGCGTTTCTACTCGTCGCTTCAGCCTCATAATCCATATGAGAAGTCGTCGTCTCTTGAAGTAGCCGCAGATTTTCATACCAAGTTCTCTGAAAACCAAAATATGTCCATCTATCCTACTTGGAGACCACAAGTTTCATGTAGATATGCCTCTGGTTTGGTCTATATCTCTCGTATGCGGATCTCAAAGGAGGATGGCGATGCAGTGCCTGTGATATGTAACCCTAGCACGGGACAGTATGCGATTTTACCTGAAACGAGAAGCAATTCAAGGTACACATACTCGCATAACTTTTTAGGGTTTGATCCTATTGACAAGCAATACAAGGTATTGTTGTTCACGAGTCATCCCCATAGTAATGATAGGGATAGTAAAATTCTGACATTAGGAACTGGAACTATGATGTGGAGGAATATCGAATGTCCCTTCGCCCATTCTCTTTATTATTCGTTACTAGAAACATGGATATGCATCAATGGGGTTTTGTATTACTTAGTTGAACAAGTTAGTGACATGTCTCTTGTGATAGTTTGCTTTGATATTAGGTCTGAGAAATTCAAGTTTATTGAAGCGGATTCCTTTTGTCGCCCTTCTCTTAAATTGATGAACTATAAGGGTAATTTAGGTGGGATTGGTTGTGGGTATGTTGACGTTGGTGGAAGGCGTACCCTTGAGTTACGTATGTGGGTTCTAGAGGATGTCGAGAAACAAGAATGGTCGAAGCATGTCTATACTACGCCGGAGATTAAAGTCTTTGATGGCTGCCTAGCTTGTTTCCGTTGCTGGAGTGATAGCTACAGGTGAAATTGTTTTGTCGATGGGATATAGATATAAAAAACCGTTTTACGTTTTCTACTTCAATCCCAAAAAGAACACTCTCCAAACTGTTGAAATCCAAGGTGTTGGAGAATACCATGAAACGTTTGAGAATCGTAGTAGCTTTAAAGTCTTTGTAGACCATGTAGAGGATCTCAACTTCATAACATAGATTATAGCTATTTTGGCTGTAATGCGACTTTTCATCTACAGAAGTTTCGTTGTGAGCTCAATCATTTTCTTGGCTTATCATATTTTCTTTCAGGTTTTCATCTCCATGCTCTAATTGTATTGCACGTACGTTTCTTGAAAGCAAAATAATGTTTGATCGCACATTAATGGGGTTTTCGTAAAATTCCTCTTTTCGTAATGATAAAGTTTAAAGGTTTCTTTTAAGACCTCTTATAGTGAATGTCTAATATGCTCGTAAGCCTTAACATCATTTTATATCTAATGGAGGAAATGTCTGACATTGGTGAAGAGAAGACTATGATGTAAATCAGTTTCTTATTTATCCGGTCAAATATATATCAGTTTATCATATGATATGTTAAGTTTCCATATTGTATAGGGTTGGTTAACCTTAGGTCATTAACGATGATGTATATATATATAATTATATATCTTATAATTAGGTGGAATGAAAGAGGCAGAGCCGTATTCTATCAAACTTGTTAATCTCTCATACTTCCTCATGGTTTTGCAATCACTCATATCCCTTTCAAAACGATGACTTTTCTGTTCCATTTGGAATTCAATTCTATTTAAGGACTGACAATAAATTTTATTCTGACCACTCACATGCCATGGTCAAATTTTTTCGGGTCTGATACCATATTAAATTTCATATGTTTTCAACTCAAAACTAATTTCCAATAACTGGATTGATTTATGTCCCTTATATATTATTTACATCACTATCTCAACTTTTGAAATAAGATTCTTAACACATTTGAATAAGAAGTTAAATAGTCGGACATTTATATATAGAAAAAGAACTTAAAATTTGGATATAAATATGATGGCATATGATAAACTGATAAATTTTACCGGATAAATAAATAAATAAATAAAATTTAATGGTGTGATTAAAATAACCTAAAAATTAATATAGATTTTAATTGGAAACCAAATTCTTCGGAGTGAAAATATATGTGTCGATGTCCTTGCAAAAGAAGCACGAGCACGTGGTTACCTTTTTCCATGTAAGTCAGATAGTATCAGAATGGCTTGTCTCCCGAGATATTCACCATTCCGTTTACACTCGATTTGATCTATGGAACTCGTCGACAAAAAAAAAAAAAAATTGAAACCAAATAATAAAAAAACGAGAGAATTAAAATAAATAAATAATTAAATGGGATTCTCTCTCGGTGATTTCGTGTCGGTATTCTCAATCTATTTTTCTTATTCACATGTGATCTAATTTTATTTTCCACTTTTTCGGATTTTTTTTTATTTTTCACGGATTATAAAATATTAAATTATAAATCTGCGTATACATAAATTCTAATCTAGTTACATAGATAGCACCTACGTGACTGACTACGTTTAAAACTAATACAATTATAATCCATAGTTTGAAATCGAAATTTGGAGCTTAATGTTATCCTGTTATATATAATCTTGAGTTTTAAATACGATAGCGATAGCGTGTAGGATAAAAGAAAACTAATTGTTATGAATTTCTGTATTGGGCCGTCTCGTATCGAAGGCCCAATTTGGGTCCATCCGGCAATTTTGACCCAACTTCTGAGTCCGAAGCTCTATAAATTCGGTTTTGAAGCTTCCTTTCGGTCCGACAACTGAGTTGCCTCTGGTCCCACATCCCTCCACGAAAAGACCAAACTGACGCAGTTGAAGAAATCACGACCACCGCTACATCCGCCGTGACGGCGGAGACGGTGTGAGATTGTGAAAATCCAGTTAACGATCATCCACAATCAGGGCATCATCAGCAGGAAGACATGACTTCCACGGATCGGTCTTCTTCTGCTGCTTCGCCGTCTACTTCTCAGCCAAAACCTCACCGGCGCGGCCGTGGATCAGATTCAAAACCTCGTTTCGTGGATCATCCACAATCGGAGCATCATCAGGAGGAAGACATGACTTCCACGGATCGGTCTTCTGCTGCTTCGCCGTCAACTTCTCAGCCAAAACCTCACCGGAATCGAAGGTCGGTGACTCGGAGTCGGCGCGGCCGTGGATCAGATTCAAAACCGGAGGTGGGTTTTTCTGTACCCGATTCTGCGGATTGCTTGGCTGATGAGTTGAGTAGCTTAAAGCTGCAACAGAATTCGAATTCGGATTCGATTACGGAGGAGAAGACTCATCTCATTTCTGGTGATCATTCGAATTGCGAGGAATCGGAGGCGAAGAGTGGTGAAAAGGAAGATATTTTGTTGACTATTCTGAACGATTTGAGATCTTGCGTCAGTGAGCCAGAGCTAACAGAGGAGCAGCTAAAGATGAATGATCAATCTCAGGAAGATGAGGTAAACGAAACGAGCTACAGAAAGTTTTCGACTTTGTGGATATTAAAAATCTAAGCTTTAAAGTGTAGAGTTTGAATTAAACCGAGCATTAGATATGATATTTCCGGTTTAAAGTTGAGGTTTTTCAATGCTATTAGCAGATTCGTTTGTTTGTTTTTGCTTAAAAATTGTGGTTTAGATTGTGTCTTTGACGGTTAATGGCTTTGTCGAAGATACCAATTTGTTGTGGTTGAAAATTATGTCTATGGTTTACAATGCTATTCTCGTTGTTTCTGATTACTCTGTTTACATAGATTTGCTAGTTGTTTGAAATTCTTGCAGCTTCTGGCACTGGGGTACATCTATGGAGGAAACATGTTCATCCTTGACCGGTATAAGGATATGCGATACTTTCAGGTCAGGAATAAGCTTTCGGACTTGCGGGTTTCATATCGGTAATGTGACGTAGCAAATGTTGTAATAGTCGGGGAAACCTTTATTGATTTTTTCAGATTCATGTAAACGTTGAAGCTACTAGTGAATATACCGTCTCTGCGAAGCTTGACTTACAAGCTGATTCAAGCGAAGATTCTGATGGTTTCCTCTACTCATTCAAGGCTCAGCACCTTCCGCCGATTGTGTTGACATGTTTATTACCAAATGCTTATCCAAGCCACTTACCGCCTTATTTCATTATAAGTGTTCAGTGGATGCACCCTGATAAGATTTCAAGTCTCTGCTCCATGCTGGATTCGATATGGACAGAACAGCCAGGGCAAGAAGTCATGTACCCGTGGTTGGACTGGCTACAGAACTCGTCAATTTCTCATCTCGGCTTTGATAATGAGATTGTTCTTGGTCCTTATGGCGTTACATGTTCCAGAGATAAGCGGGCTTTATCTGGAAGTTGTTCCCCGGATGCAGATATTCCTTATATTAGGAGTTATGACGATGAAAAACGCCGTGAGAGCTTCCTTAAGAGCTTACACGAGTGTTGTATATGTTACTCTGAATCTGCAGGTAAACCTTCGTTCTTCTTTGTAGCTGCTGCTTGCTTCAAGTCCTTTCCTCATGCTTGACACTTGTTCGCTGTATTTCTTTCCCTCCTCGACAGGTTTCGACTTTGTTAAGTTACCATGTCAGCATTTCTTTTGTATGAAATGTATGAAGACCTATACAGACATACATGTCTCTGAAGGCACGGTTAACAAGCTTAAGTGTCCAGACACGAAATGTGGAGAAATTGTTCCCCCAGGTATATTGAAGAGATTGTTGGGAGATGAAGCTTATCAACGTTGGGAAACTCTAATGTTACAGAAAACACTGGAATCCATGACTGACGTTGCTTACTGTCCTAGATGCGAAACCCCGTGCATAGAGGACGAGGAACAGCTTGCTTTATGCTTCAAGTGCTACTACAGTTTCTGTACGCTTTGCAAGGAAAAGCGACACGTGGGTGTGGCTTGTGTGAGCCCGGAACTGAGACTTCAACTCTTGCAGGTATCATTACCGACCCTCTGAGCAATCACTACATTTCAGTTTGTTATACCCGAGAAAGCTTAAACCGGACTCTTTCTGACATGTTACACTATTCAGGAGCGTCAAGAGTCTTCTAGTCTTGGAGATGAACAAAGGCGAAAAGAAAAAGAAATGATCAATGAGATTATCAGTGTGAAGATGATAATGAAATACTCTAAGCAATGCCCGTCGTGCAAAATGGCCATCTCAAGAACAGGAGGTTGTAACAAAATGGTCTGCAAGAACTGTGGCCAATTCTTTTGTTACCTTTGCAACAAAGCTATCACTGGTTATGAACATTACAGGTTTGTGGTTTTACATACATACATAAATTGTTACATGTATATATCTTGGAACTAAAATAAAAACCTGTTTTTTGGGAAAAGAGAGGGAGCATGTGATCTGTTCCCACAAGACGTGATCCTAGATTGGGATCGAAGGGTGAATGAGGGAATGAATGAGCGACAAGTCTTTGGACAGATTCGAGCTCAACTGTTTGCAGACCGTCAGTTTCAGCAGATCGGTCAGTTTTGTCCTAATTGCCGCCAGTTCAACGCAAAGGTAAAACTAATACGGTTTCATCGGGCCAGCTAAAGCCGTTGAATTTCTGGTTATTGTGGTTAATGAGTTGATTCCTGAGTTGGTTATTGTATGTAGGTGGGAAACAACAATCACTTGTTTTGCTGGGCATGTCAAGCACATTTCTGTTACCTTTGCAAGAAAGTTGTGAAGCGATGTGCTCAGCATTATGGACCAAAGGGTTGCAAGCAGCACACAGATGGGTAAAGATCAACCACCGGTTCTGTTTTCCTTCTCCAGAGGTTATCAGTATCACTTGTTTTAAGGTCCAAAGAAACATTGATAGATTTGATTCATTTTTCGACTTGGGTTTCAATATATAATTTTATTTATATGCTCTTCTTATTATGTCTTCTCATTTGCTTAAAGGTTCAATAAAAACATTGATGGGTTTGGTTCGTTCTATGAAGATAACCCTTATGTTCTTACGTTTCCTAGATTCTATTCGTATTTTGACAAAATGAAATCTTAAAAAAAAAAAAAACCCTTTGTCGACTGAGAGAAACGTCAGCTTCAAGACTGCTATGCTTTCTCGGTGTGTCCTTCGCCTTCCTTAATTTTATTTTCTTCTTATCCTTGAAGCCGATGTTATTTACATCGGAGGCCATGAGACTGAAGAATCAAGAAGCGAATACGGGTTTAAAAGCATTTTGCAGATAACGTGAAAGACTTAACTCAAGAATCTACTGATATAACGTTTAATCTCATTCGGTTCGGTTCTATTCCATCATTATTTTATCCGAAAATATCCGAAAAATAATAATAAAAAATCTACAAAAATACCCGAAAATACTCGAATTAACCGAAAAAATAACAAATAAAAAATTATAAAATTTACCCGAATTACCCAAACATATCCAGCATAAAACCAAAATATCCATGGATTAAATTATATTTCGAATATTTCGGATACCCATTCGGTTCTCGGGTAGAAACCGGAACTGAACCGATAATCGTAAGTATAAAAATGCAGGATCCAATGAAATAAAACAGCTAGAACCGAATCCGATTCGAACCGGTTTTTCGAATCCATTCCAGATTCAGATTTTCGGATCCGGATTTTTTTCTCCGGTCTATCTCTAATTCAGACCAAAGCTTTGTATAATCTTCTCTTCACCTCTACTTTTTTTTTGGATCGTTATTAATTCTCTAAGTTAATATATATTATTTTTTTGGCAGTGTTAATCATTTTGTTCAAATCTAGAATAGTCCTTTTGCAATGATTTATAAAGAAACTCCTCAGTCTAATCAATAATAATTCAAACATTAACTTGCCTTCTACTTTTGTTAGGAAAATTATTTAAAAAAAATATATCCTTTTTTAATGATTAAATTTTTTTTTTTTCCCAAAAATTTGGTTTGCTGTATCATCCCACACCGCAAAAAAAAGCAGATCGCCAGAGCCAATAGTAAAATGACACGTAAGCAAATCCCGTTTACAAGACTCCACTTTTTATAGACAAAAAGCGCAAAATGTCTATTTCCGTAATTTCGGAATAGGTCTCTCGTCGTCTCTCTCTTTCTCTCTTTCGCCTTCTTCATCAATCAAAAAGTCCCTCAGATTTCTCTCTCTCTCTCTGGTTTTGGTCTCTGAGATTCTCTATATCTTCACCGGAATTCTAATCGGAGTTCTCTAACCCCGAGATAACTCCTATAACGCTCTCTGGGTTTCTCAGTTCCTGAAACCCTTAGGTTTCGCAAATCCCATTGTTTGACTAGCAAACAAAAATCGGAATGGATGGGGCTAAAAGCGGTAATAGCAGCGGAGGAGACGGTGGAGGAGGAGGAGGAGGATCCGTAACCATGGAATCACCGGAGATTCAGCCTCCTCAACCTCAACCTGTGGCGGTTCTAACTGCAAATGCGCCTCCTCCGTTTTTGAGCAAGACGTATGACATGGTTGACGATCCCTCCACGGATTCGATTGTGTCGTGGAGCTCTAGTAACAACAGTTTTATCGTTTGGGATCCACCTGAGTTTGCAAGAGATCTTCTTCCCAAGAACTTCAAACACAATAATTTCTCCAGCTTCGTGAGGCAGCTAAATACCTACGTATTTCCTCTTCCCCCCTCACTTTTCCCGTAGTTTTCTCAATTCTGAAGTATACAATGGCATATTAGGTTTTATGGATTTTTTGTTCTGCCTAAGTTTCTGCAGTGGGTATTCTTGATGCTAACTGGCTGAGCAATGGGAGAGTTTCTAGCTTCTGTTATGTTTCAGGTCGTCATATCTATTGAAATAATGGTTTAGCCCTTAGAGAATTGGATAATTAGCTTTCAAAGTATGCTTTTCAGAGTCTTAATTACTCGTTGCCCTTTGGTAAATAGTTATTATACCTTATGAGTGTTTGATTCAGAACCTCACGGCTTTGGAATTTCGATAGCTCTAACAGAAAGAGACTCAATAGCTTTCTTGTTACGACGATTAGGAATAAACTATAGGTTCTGTTTGTCAGGACACGAACCACGGCATGGGTGACGCAGATTTGCAATTGAAATCAGTCTAGCAGTTTTCTTGTGGAATGCAGATTCGGGGTGTAGAGTTAATGGTGTAGATGACATGATAGATTTGTAAGGCACAGCTATATAGTACATTCAAAGTTAGGAAGATAAGAATAGCTGAATGAAGTCTCTTGCCTGATTTGAGTGTTACTGATTGGATTTAGTGTTCCAGATGTTTCCTTTTAATATCTGTCCACCTATTGTTTTAACTTGGAGATGTGAAACTGAGATAAAGATGTATCCTTTAATGTCTTCAACTTGGTCATGGTCAGGTGTAGTAATAGCCTAAAATAGTAATAATAAACCTTCTGAATTTTCTCAGCAATTTAAGGAGAAGAAAGAAGAAAATGGAAAAGAGAGCAAGTCTCGTGATGACCTGAGTGCAAGGTTATCAACTCTCTGTTTCACTATGTATCATCTTGTTGTAAATGAGTTAAGATTTAATGGAGACAGCACTCCTTTTTGAAAACCTAAAAGAGCAATGGGATTGACAGTGCCTATAGTAGAATGCAGTTCATAAGTAGATATATGGTTGTCTGGTGTCGCAATCTCTGTGCTGTTATTAGTCTGACTTTGCATCTTTTAGCTGGCATGTCAGTTGCGGGAATCATAGATTTGCTCTTAATGCTGCAGGATGTATGGAGCTTAGACTGCTTAATAATATTTAGAGTAGGGATGCTAATAGTGCTGCAAGATGGTGAATGCGCTTATATAAGCTGGATATTTCCACAGGCAATTCTTGCTTTTTGTGCCGTTAGTTTTGTATGGAACGTGCTGCATTCCCAAATATTATTGTTTCTTAGATGTTTTTTGTAGTCCAAGCAATACACAATCTTTATTAGCTGATTGCATGCGGATTCTGACATAAAACTGGTATATCATAGAAACCTTATCCTCTCGTAGTTTTCTGTGATCCCTATTGGATCTTTTGGATTTTCCTTTGGTTTGGCTGGTAGGTAAGACCCATAATAGGAACATGTATTTAGCAGTTTTCATGCTTTGCTGTTGAGCAGATCAGATCGAGCACTATTGGTCTGCTACGGTTACTAGCCTTCTGAATGAAAATTGCTCATGAGCATTTTATTCCAACTAACAACTGTCTATGTCTGTGTGAATCTGTGAGTAGTTGGCATTTAAATGTTGCATTGAAGTTATTAGATTGGCAACTCCTGTTTTTTTGTCCTATCGGTCAGCTTCTTTCTCATTTGTTTTGGTCGAATCCGTGCTCATTCCATTTTACATGCCTTTTCTTGAAACAGGGTTTCCGGAAAGTTGACCCAGATAGATGGGAATTTGCGAATGAAGGTTTCTTAAGAGGTCAGAAGCACTTGCTAAAGACAATAACTAGGCGAAAATCTGCCCATGGACATGGACATCAGCAATCTCAACATTCGAATGGACAAAACTCATCTGTTAGTGCGTGTGTTGAAGTTGGCAAATTTGGTCTCGAAGAAGAAGTTGAGAGGCTTAAAAGAGATAAGAACGTCCTTATGCAAGAACTCGTCAGATTAAGACAGCAGCAACAATCCACTGATAACCAACTTCAAACAATGGTCCAGCGTCTTCAAGGCATGGAGCAACGGCAACAACAATTAATGTCATTCCTCGCAAAGGCAGTACAAAGCCCGCATTTTCTATCACAGTTCTTACAGCAACAGAATCAGCAAAACGAGAGTAGCAGGCGTATCAGCGATACCAACAAGAAGCGTAGATTCAAGCGTGATGGGATTACCGGTAATAAAAATTCTGCTGCTTCTCCTGATGGACAGATAGTGAAATATCAACCTCCAATGCATGAGCAAGCAAAAGCAATGTTCAGACAGCTTATGAAGATGGAACCTTACAAAACCGACGATGATGGTTTCCTTCTAGATAACGGTACTCCTACTACAGAAGGAACAGAGATGGAGATTTCATCAAATAACGTATCGGGTATAACACTTCATGAGATGCCAACAGCTTCTGATTTACAATCATCATCACCAAGTGGAGCAACTCCTGATAATGTTACAGTAGCTGAGTTTCCATCACGTGAAGCAGCAATTCCTTCACCTGACGATCTAACTCTACCCGAATTTGCTGATATGCTACCAGAAAACATCGCCGATATGCGTCCAGAGAGTTTCGTGGAACTAAACATGGGAGGATCTAGTCCTTTCCTAGACCCAGATCTGTTAAATGATTCTTTAAACTTTGACATCGACGACATTCCAATGGATCCCGATTTAGAACCTTTTGCTGATTACGCTTCACTCGAAGATTATCTCATGTCAAGCATGGTTCCAGATGATATGGATCTAACACCATTGGATCTTAAAACCGAAGACAACGAGACAGAGCAGAAACAAAATGGATGGGAAAAAACTAAACATGTGGATAAGCTTACAAATGGGTCTCCTCTCTCCTGAAACCATAGATCTCTCAAGGTAATCAAAGATAACAATCAGACAAAACTCTAATAAGTTAAACTAGATTTGCTTATATTATCCTCATAATGTTTGTTTCATTCAGGCAAAATCCGTGATTTCTCGGGAGTTTTAAAGTCTTTCGAGGTAAAAAGGCTTACTCTTGTCCCTGAGACTGCAGCACATTCATTTGGTGCATTGATCATTAATTTTTCTTTCTTTTTTTATCGAATTGGTATAAGACTCTTACTTTACTTGCACACACTATCAAGGTGTGTCAAAGTTTCAATCTCTTGTTGAATTTTCCCTTGAAAACACCTTTTTTTCTTTGAAACCTATCCATTTGTTAGAAGAAGAGTAATGTTAATTTATGAGGCCAACACAATATCTTAGTTTGGACCTCTTTTTCTTTATCCCGGGAAAACCTAATACCAAGACCTAATGTCATGAACCAAGCATGGACTTGCGGTTTTCCAAAAATCAGGACCAAGACCCTTTCTAGCTTGCGGTCTTCTAAAACTCAAGGCCGATTCTATCTTGCAATTATCTAATAAAAAACAAAGTGGAAAAAAAGCAAAACAAAAAGAAGAAAACTTGTGTGAAAAGAGACTACTTGTCTCTCTTTCTGACAAAAGGATGAAGAAGAAGCTCTTCCACAGTGCCTCTCTTCCTCCAATCTTTCTCCAGACATCTTTCAACAAACCCTCTAAACTCCGGCGAACCACTCACCGGAATTCCCACTTTGTCACTAGAACAAATCGCACAAATCAGAGCTGCCCAATCCGGTTTATCCCCAACTTTGATCAATGGATACCTTCCAAGATAACACTCAAGAACCACAACTCCTAAAGACCACACATCTCCTTCAAATCCAACTTCTCCAAAACCCCATTCCTCTTGATCCACACGTTCTGGACTCATATACGCACATGTCCCATTCGACCCATAATCTCCTCCGGCTATAATCCTGCTCGCTCCGAAATCCGCAATCTTGACTTCTCCTTTAACGTTAATTAAGAGATTCGAAGGCTTTATATCTCCATGAACTATTCTCATTTCTTGTAGATAACGTAACCCTTGGAGGATTCTATAAGCGAGATTGGATATCTCTTGCTCGGAGAAAACGTGTTTCGCAAGCAACGCGTCGTATAAAGATCCTTTCTCCATTAGCTCCATCACGAAGCAAATATCCGATGAGTTAACAAAAATTGCGTCGCATTTCACAATAAAACTTGATTCGATTTGTTTCAAGATGTCTGCTTCGACGGTGGTTGCTGCTCCGGTGGTGAGATATGACCGGAGGACTTTTAACGCGTAGAGCGTTTTGGTTCTCCGGTGACGGGTTTTGTAGACTGTCCCACCGCTTCCATGTCCCAAAACACTCAGTTTTTCAAGATCGTCTAAGGTTTCAACCGGCGATACGTCAGGGCTTGATGATGATGAAAACGACGACGGAGTGGAGTCTCCGGTGACGGAGAAGGCGGTGAGGTGGTAATGTGATGGTGGTATAGAGAGTGTGAGTGGTTTTTGGTGACGTCGCTCTCTCACAAGTTTCATCTATTTTTTTTGTTTCACTTGTGGTTTTTCAAGTCCAAAGGTTACGTAAAAAGGACTTGAGAACATGTGGTAAATGGGACCTCTCGTATGACACTTGTCACAGTCAGTTTTAACAAACTCAAACATTTGTGGTTTTCAGGTGATGATCATCAATTTGTTTCTATAATTTTACAGGATAAAAATAGGTTTTAAGTTTTGGGATTTAATCACCTAAGTATTTTTTTCCCGTACATCTAGTAAGAATCTTGGTTATAGTTAGGAAGATGATAATAAGTAACTTTTTTTTGTTTTGTTAAATGAATAAATTAAATTTAAAGAAATTAAAACTTGCTTGATAATCATCAAATAAACATAAGTTGAAAGTTTAGATTATTTATTTGTTTGAGAGATTAAAATATAAGTATTGGATTCTTTTTCTTTTATTATCTACTAGATAAAGATCCGCATATATGCGGTTTTGTAATCTAATATTTTATAACCTGTAAAAAAAAGTTAATCAATTAAAAGTAGAAATCAAAATTAAATCAACCGTAAAAATAAATAAAATTTATTTATTTATTTTGATTATTTTATTATTTAATTTTCAATTAAATTTTATCACATATTTTCAAATTATTAGTTTTCTATTCTATTTAAATTAATACTACTTTTTAATCCATTTTTTAAATCTTGATAAATTTATTCTCATGTTTTAGTTGAATTATTTAAAGTCCTTTCATATTTTATAAACCGCACAAAAATGGAAAACAAAATCATATCATCCGTAAAAATAAATAAAATAAAATTGAAAACGTTAATGTGAAACTACTCATAGAAAAGCCTACAAATTATTTATTGATTTTGATTCTCCTACTTTTTTTATATTAACTGAATTTTCAAAAAAAAGTTCACATATTTCTAAATTATTAGTTTTTCCTATTCCTATTTAAATTATGTTTACTTTTTATTATGTAACTACTCATATATCTTTTTTTTAACTCTTGACAAATCGATTTACGTATTTTTATTTGAATTAGACTTACTCACATTTTTTAATCATATTTGAATTTTTCTTTTTCACTTATGAATCAAGTATTATCTCTCTTCCAACGAAAAACGAATTATATGTGTTTCATCATTTGGTTTCTTACTTTTTATAATTTTCACAACATGTGAAACTTTCAAAATAATTTTAGTCTCATACATCAATTTTACAATATTTAGGATGTCTACGTAGTGGTAAGTCTTTAAAAAAACCACAATACAATGTACATTTTTTTAGTCTGATTTCAAAATATAATGATATTAGATTTGTTTTTAATGGAAAATTTTATTTTAACATGTGGCTAAAGCTAATTGGAAACAAAAATTTTAGAAGAGGTTATTGAAATTTTAAATTGGTTGGTGGGAAAATCGAGAGAGTACAAAATTGTTTCAATAAAAGTGAAATATTATAATCCTTAAAGATTTGAGTATGTAAATCTAATTCTATTTAAAATATTTTTACACGTGTATTTAATATTCTAATAAAAAAATACGCTTGATTTTTTTTGCCATATCAATTTCTATTTAAAATCAAAATATATGTAAGCGTGTATATATGTAGCTTATTTAATTTGTTTTTTATGAATTACTAAAATAAACTAATTGGAAAATGTTGAGATATGTTGTTTTTATCGAATAAAAGAGTAATCGATGGTTTTTTCAAATAAAAAAACTGAAATAAAATTTATGGAAGAGATTATTGAAGTTTGAAATTTCTGGGTGAGAAAATTGAGAGAGCACAAAAACTTGTTATATAAAGACAAAATATTATAATAAACATAAGTATATTTGAACTCAAAATATTTTAACACGTGTATTAATTAATATTCTAGTGAGAAATTTTGAAATCTAATTCATCTTAATAAACGTAAAGTAAAAGAGAGGTAAAAAAAAATAGTTGTATAAAAAAAACAAAACCGAGACATATAATAAAATCAATATTTAAAGGAATAGACCATACTTATCAACTAATTATTTTAGTGAATTATTATTATAAACTAATTAATTTTTTTAATATATGTTGATTTTTATAATCTATTTGATAAATACAAATGTATAAGTTTAAAAAGAAATAAGATTTATATGACACATGTCAAAATCTAATTGAAAAAATACATGTGTCAAAATCCGATCGACCGGCTGACACGTGTCACGATCGTGTTAATTACGAAATTTGACGCATCAAACTTTATATAATAAGATAACACGCATACTTATTTGAATCTGAGTCATATCACCGCGGCAGTACTAATACAAACCAAGTATTGGATTATTGATTTAAATTTGTACTAAATTAATAATTTAAAAGTGACGAGTACCAATTAGCTAAAAAATTAGTTCTAATTGCCCTTAACACCTCTAAGTAGAATTCGAGTTTTTCCACTGCAATTTCATTCAGTTTTAAGCATTCGTATTACTTTTTTTTTGGTGGCAGGAAAACCCGGTTACAAAAGGAATAATAGAGAATATTTTACTATTTTTTTTTTTTGACATCAAAAGAACATTTTATTACTCATACTCGAGGTGGTGTGACTAGAAAGTCCAACAAAGATTACATTAAAGAAACTGAGTCTAGCTAAACGGGTTAGATGATATGCTTGAGAGATGATTGTCCGAGGATAGTATGTGACGGAAAAATTTGGAAAACGGTTTCTTAGGCGTGCCAATTCTCGTAACTCAGTAGAAAAACTCGGCCATTCTTCAGGGTTCGCGATTATTTTGAGAATATCTTAACAGTCAGTACCAAAGTCTGGTTTTTCGCTCGAATTGTGTAGACACTCCGTTGTCCAAATCAAAGCCTCTAGCTCCGTATGTAGGGGAGATAGTCTTCATGTATGGTTTTTGGCCCCCTGCAGGTGTAAAACTCCATTTAAATCGTACCAAACCCATCCCATTCCACTGTTTTGGTTGGTCGGAGACCACGATCCATCGACTAGGCAAATATTTCTCAACCTCTATGGTTGTGCTCGCATTGGTCCTCCAGAAGAAGGTAGAGAATATTTTACTTATTACATAGAGATATGGTTATCATTTTAGTGGAGTTAGTTGTGTGATTTATGGTTTTTTTATTTTTTTGGGTCAAATTAAATCATGTTATGGCCAAAAACATGTTTAACCAGAATATCTGAACACCATAAAAGATTTCGGACCACTAAATCGAACACCCTCAGTTTCATTAATGTTGTTAATAGGCTAATTAAACGAATTAATGATTTCTTCATTTTACACATTATCAACACTGAAATTAGCTTTATATTATTCAAAGCCAAGTGACTTCTAAGTTCTAACAAACCAAAAACAAGAAAACTAGCATTAGTGGCATTTGTGACCAAACATTCATCAAAACAATAGAATATCAATCAAAGCTTACAACAATTTCTGAGTTTTCTTACTTGCAATCTGATCATCTGTGAAATTGAACAATGCTCGGTTTCGCCACAGTTTCACCTTCTTTCTTTAGAAAGTTACCTAATCAGAATCCCATATGATCACAAATCTGATTCAGCAGTGTGTCTTAGTGATATGATGAAACACGAAAACAAAACAAAAACCCGCGGATACTATCAAATGTTCTCTGTCATTACCGATTTGTCTGATCTATAGAATGGCCAATATCTGAATCTAAATCATTGATCTCATTACAGCTATTTAAATAGTTTACAATATCATCTACATGAATAAATCTGCCCCCATTAGAGCTTAACATTCATTAAATTAAAGATGGATGCAAGACACACGAAAACCGGATTTTATACGAGAATCTGAAAGAGATAAAACTAACCTCTTCTCGAGATAAGATGGATTCGGGAACGAGGACCATCGAACATCCAGTTATCTTCTTCCAATGATTTAACTTCTTTCTCAAGTTGAGCCATCAAATCAGCTTTCAAAACTGCACACACCATGAAAAAAGCCAAAGATTTTATCATCTTTCTCAAGAAAAAAAACACTCAGAAAGATTTGATGATTTAGCAGTACCAAATCATCTAAAGAAGTTACACATTCGAATCAGCTTGATATGTAATACATAGAAGATGAGCTTCAAGGTGATTCTATGGCAATCTCAGACGCAATCCCAGATTAAACTCAGGAACAGCTAAAGATTGAGACTTTCAGCAAAATGTCTGATCAATGAGCAATTCGACTTTGGATCCTTACGGAAAACCCTAATTTTGCGAGGAACTGGAGACGCATACGAATAATCGGAAAACCCTAAAGATACGAAATCATGAAAGAAGGGAACTGACCGCGCATGGCTTCGTCTTTGCGTTCCTGCATAGAGGGAATATCCGGTGGAAAATGGAAATCGTCTAAACCAGCGGCGGCGCCGCTGCTTCCACCGCCTCCGGCAACGGCGGTCGTAGAAACCGAAGAATGTGCAGGAGATGCTCCGTTCATCACTATCCCTCCGACTCCGACTAGATCGATTTGGGTCGGGTTATTTTTATGTCTTTTGGGTCGGATTTTTTCTGAGCCAATTCTATTTTCGGTTAATTTGATTTGGGTCGGGTTTACTTATTACTCGGGTCGGTGTATATTTCTTTTTACAAAAGTAACAGATATAGTTTGCAAGATATATATTTCTTTGTTGTTTGTGTATGTTATCATGTTGTTTATTATATGACATATATAATTAGGTCTCGGCAAATAAACCGAACCAAAAATTTGGTAGTTTTGATTTTGATTCGGTTATTAAAACAAACTGATCGGTAGAATTTTTAAATATTTTTGGTTCTTAGTTCGGTCGATCTGAATGGTTATCTAAATTTTTTAAAAGAAAATCTTAAAATCTAGTTATCCATCTCATTTTCATCAGTTAACGGATCCAACCTAACAAAAATTAACACTTCAGTTTAATTCGGTAACATTACATCCGAATCGAATTTTCGGCTAGTTTCAGTAAAATATTTTCAACCCAAAAAATCAAAGAACCGACAAACCGAATGCCCAGCCCCATATATAATCATACATAACAGTAAACATTCTTTCCCAATTTTTTCTAACCGAACACCATTACCGAACCAACAAAAAGTCGGTGACCGGAAGGTGAATCAATGACACCGAAATCAATTTTTTTTTCTTTTTCTGTTTCATTTTCACACAAAAGGCTTCGTTTCTACAACCGAAGTAACGACAAGAAACAAGAGTGAATATACAGCAGACACAAGTGTGGCTTCGAACATTCAGATTTCTCTGTCCTAAAACCGAACTTCTCTTAAATGTTAAGACCATCTCAAGCTGCAATTACTATGATAACGATGAGGAGAATGATCCCAAATATCACCATTAACAAGCACATCTGCATAAATAACCAGAAGAAAAAAATAAGTAAATGAACACGAAAACTACGAACTAAAGTGAATGGTAACAGATCATTCTTACCAGAGATGAGTTTGATCGTTGTGTCTTGGAGGCTTTCACGAGATGGGACCTCCCCTGAGCTGTTGCGGAATGTGCATTCTCGACATGGCTACCGATATCATCTGCAACAAACAGATTTAAGAGGATTGAGAATTGGATTCAAAGCTTTCTTGGTCTTTATACTGTTGTTTTTGCTTAGAGATTTTTACCGATCATGGCTCCGTGGTCGTGAACTAACACCGCAAGATCTTTAAAAATATCGTTTACTTCACCGATTTGCTGTTGAACTTCCTGAATTCCTTGTTCTCTTTCCTCTATCACCGCTTCGTTGAAGGAAATTTCGTTGTCAAGTAAAACAACTTCTTGCCTTCAGATGAATAAAGAGAGGTCAAAAGTGTATAGAGCACGGAAGTTATTTTATAGAGATATTGCAGCGTAGAACTTACTTACCTTCTAGATTCCATCAGGAGACGCTGTTCTTGTGATCTATCATAGCCAATGTCTGCTTCACTGTTAATAGGAAAAAAAGTAACATCAGTAATAACTTCAAAGCGGGCTATACGAACAAGGAAAGATTTTTACAGTGAAAAACTACCAGTCAAGAAAATTACAGGTAAAAAAGGACACAAACTCAAATAACTTGTGCTTCCAACAAAAACAGGTGGAGCTATCAATCAATCTCAAAAGGGTAGAGACTAGAGATTCTGATAATAAAACCGATTATCAAAGAGAACATAATGATAATATTTACTATTGAAAACTAAAGTTACTAACTCCGCGTATGTTGCAGTTTCGATACCTTGAAGAAAGGCTGCCTTTTAGATCGAAAGGAGTGTAAGAACTTTCTCTTTCAGCTGCAATCCGCTGCGCCTTCTGAAACTCTCTCAACACTGCTTCAAAATCCTTTGCAAGTTTAGCATCTGCAATCTTCTTACTTTGCTGCAGCAATACCGGGGTACCAAGAAAAAAACCCATAAATAGTGAAATAACAATAGACAAACAACTTTCAGAGAATGTGATGCTATCGCATCGAACTAATAAACATCTTCTACGCGGAAACACACTTACAGAAACATCTCGGCGATGATCGCTTTCGCTAGCTTCCTTAAGTTTTGCTGAAGTGTCTTTTACCAACTGCCCAATATGTAATCTTGTCTTGTGCCTGATGATTAACAGAGATTTGAGCAGACATACGAAGCAATCCTATTCTCCTCAGCCATTTTAATTAGCGTCAGAAGGGGTAAAAAGCCGAAAGCTTTTAGACAAAAAAATATGCAAACATTGGCTTGCCTCGAACACAGAATCAAGGAAAGATATGAAGAACCTATTGAGCTTAGTCTCTACATTTCTATTGGTCTTCAAACACGAAAGAGCAAGGAGATCGATTTGGCAGATAAACATATGAGAAACTGCTTCAAGCCTTACTGATCGTATCCAATTAGGGAAGAAATAAGGGACTCTCATTTCACAAAACCCTAAAAAATTGGGGGCATGATTTCGCAAATAAACCTATGTATACAGTGAGATCAAAAGCATGATTCGAGAGAGAAACCCTAAAAATGACGGTACTCACAGCTTATCACGGAGCTCCGGCGTATCTTTGGGGGTACCGAGAGTATTAACAAGTCGCTGAAAGGTAGAAACCGCCGTGTTGATCTGAAATATGCCGGAAGCCACCGCTTGTGTTGAATCCTTCTTCCCGTCGATCAAATTCCTTTGCGATTTCAACGGTTTCCCAGCTTCCAGATCCTGAAAACTCATCTCTGGTTTCTTCCGATAGAGAGAGAAACTTCGAAACAAATTCGAGAAACGTGAAGCTAAAATTGACGATGGCTTGAGGAACACGATCGACGAGAAACGAACAAGAATCGATGAGAATCTCGCAAACGTTAAGGGAATTTCTGGGTTTTTTTGTTGGAAGAGAAGCAACAAAAATTCGAAATTGCTTCTAAGAGAAAGGAGAGAGGCGATTTATTTATTTATTTATTTATTTATTTTAACTTTTGGTTTATTTATTGATTTAATTTTTTGGCTTTATACATGAATGACACGTGGTGGGAGTGAAGGACGCAAGAACACGAGAATCGTTTTTGTTTATGACAGAAGATTAATCTCAATTTAATCGTATTGGGCCGCTTATTATCGAAATCAAAACTTTATGTTGACTTAAAGTCAAACCCTCCGGTTGAGTTAGAGGAACCCAATGGTACTTTGAGATGGCATCTTATAATTGGTTCCATCGGCCACGTCATCAATGGCCAAACGTAAATGTTCAAGTGGTTTCATGTGAGTCCTTATGCAAGTTGTCTATTCAATTGCTACCAACATATGAGTTTACTTAACACATCAACAGATTGACATGCTTCAAGCTTATATCACAAACATATAGAACATTGTGTTGGCTTAAGAACAATCTAAAAATGAAGGAGGTTATCAAGAACCTCCGCAATAGAGATTAGTTTCTTTGGGGTTATGGTAATCATCTTCTTGATAAGGTCGTTTAACCTCATGGATATAGAAGGCCATGTATGCTTCGTTTAAAAACTTTTTCAATTTCGTTAAACATCTCTTCCTCAAGTTCTACAATATACAGACCAACAAAATCATATGAGTTGCATATCAAACCCGAAGAACAAATAAATCAAGGTAAAAGTTTTTGGTATAATGAAATCTAATTGAAACAAACAGCCTCTCTGTTGTTGAGCATTCTTGTCTAACTTCATCAACCTTCTTTTGCAAATATTTTTGCAGCAATCATCATTAGCTAGAGATAGTTTCTCAGTACTTCACAAGTCAAGAATCCTTTGGTCCTTTCTCATATGTATTCAAGATTAGCATATAATGGCCGATTAGAATTGTGATGGTCTAGAGAATGCTTTTTCGATAAAAACAAATTGTATCTTAATAGTATTTCAACAATTTTATGGGTTAAAGTTATAGAATTTGAGAACATTATTTTTTAGAATCTTGAGAGTTTGAGTTTCACAAAGATAAATTTACTTTATATCTGAGACAAGCTGAAATAAAAATTCGCGCGTAGCGCGGTATTCATCTAGTTATTATAAAATAAAATCAACAAAAATTATAGTTTCTTTTAATTCATATCTATATATATACATGGAACTGCGGCGTAATGATATTATATATTGGTAAAATAACATAGGGTATAACGTAGTTGTTAAAATTTCTCCGACATCCTCATATGTTGATGTGTGTTTAGAAATAAAATTTCGTGGAGTGGTTGACAGTATTTCCGAACGGCGGCAGGTAAAACTAATGTCTACTTAACTTGTCAAGCATGCCCCAGAGCAAATCTACTATATTGCGGACACCTAGGAGCAGACATATTTTGTTCTTTAATGAAGAACTCACGCCACCTAACCGAAGTTGAAAGGCTTAAAACTGTCCCAATAATTATATATTTGTTTTGAATTTGTTGGGTTTCTCTCCATTTTCAATGTAAAATATTTTTACGCAAAGAACTATCCCATAGACCATAACTAAAAGGGACAATTTGCTTAATAACCAAAAACAAAAAAGAATTAGAAAACTAACACAAACCCCTAAAATGTGGGGTTAAGATTAGAGACACATAGGGGGATTTTGTCATTGGGTAAGTTATAATTTTTTTGTTTGTTATTGTTGCTAATTTCTCTAACTAAAATCTATTAAAAAAAATGTAAAAAAAAAAAAAAAAAAAAATTCAAAACTTTAAGCTACACATGGTTGACTTAAAGTCAAACCCTCCTGTTGAGTTAGAGGAACCCAACAATTGTACCTTGAGATGGCACCTTATAATTGGCTTCATCGGCCACGTCATCAAAGGCCAAAGCATACCCCTACTTCTAATCCGTACCTTCACGTCGATTCCATAAACCCCAATTTTCCGATCATCTTCAAAATCCCGATCAAATTTCCGATCATCTTCAAATTTCTTCCGGCGTTTACCTCCAACCAAAACCAGATTTTGTCCTTGGAACAGAGTTTCAACAACCGTCGTGTTCTTGTGTCCTTGGTAAAACGGCGGCACGAAAACAGAAGCTAATCGCTTATCGCTGTAATAAACCATTGCTTGAAACCTGTCGTAATGGATTCCGATAAGCCTGTTAGAGTTTCGGATTGAGAAACTCAAAGAGAGATTGTAGTGTAGATTGTTGTTTCCGATGTCGAGATCGAATCGAGTCAGTTTTGTGTCGTCGATTCGGAATTTCACGGCGTTGGATCGAAACATGATCCAGACGATCAGTGAAACTATGCAGACGTAGACGATTAGACTCATGATTAGACTTATGATACTTAATACGACATTGTACACAGATATAACGCAGCAAGAACAGCAACATGCACAGCATGAGAAGTTGTCCTTCTCCATGTGTTGGTTAGAATGTTGCGGAGAAGATGATCAAATTTAATTACTTCCGGTTTTTGGTCAAATTTATAAGATTGTGCTTTCTTATGATTATTATCTATATTTAGGTTTATGAAATAATCCTAAAGATAGGCATGAAAAAAAAAAAACTAAAAGTACGATGTGATATAATTTAATTGGTAAAATTTTCGCTAATATTTATCCTATGATCCTTTTAATACAAGTTAAAATATGATGCTTGCTTTAAAAAAAGTCTAAAAGAGTAAAATATTACTATGAAATTATGAATGCAATTAGAAAAATCATTAAGGATATATCATATATTGTCAATACTTTCAAAATCATTAAAGTTTGAAATAAAAACGTAAACAAGATTTTAAAAACGTGAATAATATACATTAATACTACTTAATGTGCAATCTATATAAAATGAAAACAGAAATTAAAAAAAATATCGCCAAAATATTAATGAATAGTTTCATCTAAAGTTTATTGATATTTATTATTAAAAAAATCCATCACTTTAAATTAAATATTTAGGAAAATATTAATAGCATAGTTAAACCTATTCTTTAATGAGGGGATTCACGCTACCTAAACTGTCTCCAACAATTATATACTTATTACTAGATTTTGACCCACCTCAAATACGTGATTAAATGATTAAATAGGTTGACGAATCAATTTTAATATATACAATTTTTTAATATTTAAACATGTATAACAAAGCATATGATTTCTAATATTTATAAACGTACAAAATGATATATATTGTGCATAAATGTAATAAAATTAAATACTATTTTCTCCGTTTTCTCGGTTTTGTTCTGGTTCGTGCGCGACCGGTGGTCTTCCTTTGTAGACGTTGGAGGACGGTGTCTCTGGGTCTAGCTTTTGTCGGATCTTTCTCCAGATCTAAACAGAGCTTCTCCGTCGTGGGTAGATTCTTTGGTTCCAGTGCTGAGACTCTTCGGTTGGGTTTAGTTGGGGTTCAGTTATATCTCACTGCTTATGTGCTCGAGGACGGCTATGTAAGTTTTTGTGGCATGTATCTCCTCCTCCTCTCTGCCTCCCTGTTTCTCGATTGATGTTGGCTTCGCCGCGGCTGAGTTTCTCGCCGAATCTCAAGCTCCTTCTTCTCTCTTTTGTTGCGGCGGCTCTGTTCGACAGTGGACTAGGCTCTCTTTTCCGTGAGCATCTTGGTTAGGTTGTAGCGGATCTGCTAGTGAGATCGAGATGCTTCGGTGGCCAGATTTGTCGTTGGTCTTCTTCATTATCGATGAGGTTTGTTTTGTTTTCGGCATCGTCCAACGATTCTTGGAACGGATCAAAGTTACAATAGGGAACGACTATGTATTAAGTTCCAGTGGCGATTCAGTGTCGAATAGAAACGGCGGTTCTGGCTCGGTAACTATTCTGTGGGAGATGGTTCTTGTAGCTTTTGCAAGCTCGGAAATGGCGGCCAGAGGCGGTTTCTCTGGCTGTCCGAAGAGGTTTCCATGCCACCGGTTGTGGAATGATCTGGCGAATCGGTTCCGTTTTTATGTTAGTTCTCGGAGAAACTGTAGGCAATACTACTGCGAGGTTTTGAAGACTGGTCTCAGGTGGATTGGCTCGTAGCAACTACGATGAGGATTTGAGTTCCTAGGTACTGCGGCAACAACACAAATGTCCGAACTTAGGTGTTCGGAATCGGTTCATTGATGATCTTCTCGGTTTGCTTCTGCATGTGTTTAGCTTGTTCGACCTTTGTCCGTTTCTTTTTCTATTGTAGTTTTGCCTCTGTTTAGTAGATTTCGGTATTTCTGCTTTCTAAGTTTTCTCTCTAACCATTGTCACAAATTCTAAAATGGTATAAAATTTAACATTTCTACCAAAAAAAAAAAAAAACTATCCCATAGACCATAGCTAACAACTAAAATAAAATGCAAACAAAAAAAAAATCTAAAAGTTTACATTGCATTTGGTTGGCTTCATCGGCCAAAGTTTACGATGGCACCTTATAATTGGCTTCATCGGCCAAAGATACGAAAACGGATGCAAACCGCTGATCTCTGTAGTAAACCATTGCTTGAAACCTGTCGTAATTGATTCCGATAAGCTCGTCAGAGTTTTGGATTGAGAAACACAAAGAGAGATTGTAGTGTAGATTGTGGTTTTCGAGGTCGAGATCGAAACGAGTCAGTTTTGCGTCGTCGATTTCGAATTTCACGGAGTTGGATTGAAACATGATCCAGGCGATCGGTGAAACCATGCAGGCGTAAACGATGAAACATATGATTAGACCTATGATCAGTGGCTAATATTTATCCTATGATCCTTTTAATACAAGTTAAAATATGATGCTTGCTTTAAAAAAGTCTAAAAGAGTAAAATATTACTATGAAATTATGAATGCAATTACAAAGAAGGTAACTTTATTAAAATCATTAAGGATATATTGTCAATAAGTTTCTAACTAATTTAATAACAAATTATAATATCTATTTAATATCTTTCTTATTTTAAACAGATATAAATATTTATTTCTATTAGAAAAAAATCTTCTCAAAATCTATTTTCAACCTCTTTCAAACTTTTTGTAAATAAAAACGTGAATAATATACATGAATATTACTTAATGTGCAATCTACAAAATGAAAACAGAAATTAAAAAAATATCAATCACCACAAACTCATAAGAAGATACCCCTGTCTTAAAATCGGCTTGTTTGTTAGGAAAGTTGTCTCTAGGTTTGCAAATTGATACTCAAAACCTTGACTCATATCTATTTTTTGTTCTACTATCTGGCAGGCAAGGCCTGAAGAGCTTACCTTGGGTGATTTTGTCAAGTTGCATAATGTGATCGCCAGAGAATAGGACCAACGAGAAGGACCATATATAATATAAGTATCCATGTTTTGTCAGCTTTTCAGGTTTACACCTGAAAAACAAAACAGCATGAGGAGGACGCCACTCGATGCAGATCACAAGTTGTCTATGCAGATCACACTAGATAATCCAGAAAGAAGAACATGAGCAAGTAGCAAGTAGGTAGAACACATACCCAATCTTGTTCTTGTAGAATTCTCTGCCTTTTTACTGCCACAAAAATCACAAATAGCTTTTTGTATTAGGCATCTAACAGTATTGCTCCCTATTTCATCAATGAACCATTTTTATCCAAGTGCTTAAATTTCGATCGCTGATTAAAACTATAAACAATGTCTTTTTCTATGAATAAATTCTTGAAGTCGTGGTTACCGTGTGAACGTTTTGAATGACAAAAATACATAGTTTTCACAAAATTTTGAATTAGTTACATTTCTGTACGAGATGCTTATGGGATGTTATTCAATAAATGAATTTGAAAGAATCTAAATAAATTCATAAATGATAGATTTTAAAGTATTATCAAGGTTTTTGTGGGATTTTAAATGAATTCCACCAAACACACCTAAAATGCTGAGAATTCGTTCTTCGCAATTTTTGATTTAAATTTTATTAAATTCTTTTTAAATGACAATATTATGAAAGGAATTGTAAAATTGAATAACACTAACATTTAATGGAATTGGGAAATTAATCAATTGAATAACACTAGAATTTTATAGAATTTGAAAGAATGACTACAAATACACAATTTAATAACACATGAATTTAAAATAATTAATAGAATACATAATTGAATAACACTAAAATTGTATAGAATTTTAATTTCTTTCAAGTTCAATTAAATTCTGTAATTGAATACCCCAAATAAAGTATTTCTTCATGCAATTTTTTATGGGATTCAATTTATTTAATTATTAAAAAAATGTAGTTAATTAAAAATAAGAAAAAAAAAATGAAAGGCATGTATGTATGTTTGGAATTTCGTACCACTTTTTGGTATTAAATATTTGATTAATTCCAAAATGGCTCGTGTGATTTTATTACAATCATGATTTTTGCTCCCGATGATTCTCCTCTCCACTACTTTCCACCTTCAATTTTACATGAGGGAAAACAAAAAAAATCGGCAACGGAAATTATAAATCTGATCCAGTGAACATGAACGCGGTAGAATAGATTTGTAAATAGGTGAGTGAAATTAAATAAATCAAAGCATCGGAAACCTTAGAAATTAATAAATTATAAATCGAAAGTGATGAATCGGAAAATACAAACATAAATGATAAACCCATAAACATATGAACAAATTTTTTTAACCAAATTTTTTTAATTTCCATAAATCTTTAACCTTCAATGTTTTTGGTTTTTTTTCCTTGCTAATTGCTTTTGTTTTGCTTGTTAATTGCTTTTGTTTTGCTTATTTATGTGTATCTAAAAAGGCAAAGTGGCAGAAACTCTAAAAGGATCGAGTGTATAGAATCTTTAGTGAAAAGTGGCACGAGAACTGAAAATAATATCAAATTTGTGACATTATCATTTCTCTTAGAGTATTTTAATTCAGATCGGACAAAGTATTCCTTGGAACGTGACATTATCATTTTTCTTAGGGTATTTTTAAAAAGTATTTATTTTGAAGAATTGTCTGATTGCTTTTTCTCTCTTGCAGTGGTGATAGACGAATTGGTAGACCTTCATAAATAATTTCGGTAACCGACCACCAAAATACGTGCATAGATCATCTACAATAGCTTTATGAGATATATCAAAATTTTCAACTAGTTTAGAAACTCGTTGTTAAAGTATTTGAATGATTATTTTTATGAAGACAAATGATAGGACAAACCTGAAATTTTATTGAGAATCATGTATGGTGATGCCAAGTGTTTTTGATAGCTCGTACCAAACAATGATAGTGCTTGATGTTTTTAGCATTTACATCTGTTAACCTCGTAATTACAATCTCGTTCATAATTTTTTCAGATTGAACAGCTATTTTATAGACACAAAACATTCTTCAAAAAAACCATCAACCACATTTTCAATTCATTTTTTCTCGTAGAGACATTACTATTATTAATATGCTGCAAATTATCATTGTGCAAAACGTGTACAATAGAAAATTGGTAGATAATATCCAAAGTCTACGGTCTTGCTGGGCTTTAATTGATCGATAAGACTACTCCCAAGGTTTGTAATTATTATTACTAGTTAGTTTAGAGAGATAATTGTTCAAATCCAAATCTGATTACAAAATACAAGTAAAATTTTTTTTTTTTTTACTTGTGTTTTGTAATCATCCCAGAGTCTTTCAGACGGCAAAAATATAATTCATAGCCTAAAGTCTTTCAAACGGCTTGGATAGAAAGTAACTATACAGTAATAAATTTACTAAATTTTTGGTGTCGTTAGAAAAAGAAGTCATTGATTGATTGAAGATGCAGCCGAGCGAAGAATAAAAAGAGATAAGGAGGAAGAAGTCATTGATTGATTGAAGATGCAGCCGATCGAAGAAGAAGAAGAGATGAGGAGGAAGATATATTAGGGTTTCAGACAACGATATTATATTAATGTATTGTTGGATCTCATTATAAAGTTGATTTTATTTAATTATCTAACACAACATTAGAATGTCTAAAATTATACGTTTATTTACAAATAAAAATACTTTGATCCCAATCCCAACCGCAAAAATTAAAAACGACCAATCTTTCATCCCCCTGAGCAACCGCGACCTCCATACGCCAAAAGAAGAAGAACAAAAAACACTTTGAAATTGTGCACAATTTCTTTAGTTCTTTGATCAAATATCAACAGGAGAAGCATGGTGAATGCATATAAACCATTACCCATCGATTCGTTCAAACACATTCGATGAGCCCCATTTCATATGTTTCCATCAAAAGCTTTGTTTAGGCATCCAAATAGCAACAAGATGATGCATATGTTTCCATCAAAAGCTAACCACCTCTGTCAGAGTTATGAGAAATCTCATTTAAATTAGTCTTGAATCTGTAGAAAACAAACCAAAGCTATGATATAAGAACCATTAGTGCCTTTCAATCTGTCAGCTTCAAAAATATTATACTATTACTAACTTTGCGAGCATCTTGGCTGAGAGTTTTTCTGGGACCAATGACATTGACAGCCCATCCAATTGTGACTTGTCAAGCTTTAAATTTTCATATAATTCTTCTCTTTTCTCCTCCTTTAGAGTTTTTGAATCTGCAGGGTAGATGAAGGTAGATGAAGCATATGATTGTATCAAGTCTAGAACTCTATAGTTTTAAGACTGAGCCAAAAAATAATTTTTAGAAACGCAAAAGATTTTGTGTAGTTTCAACAATCATTAACATGGAACCATTGTTGAGTCGATTCTACAATAATGCAATAATCTAGAAATAAGCTCGATATCTGGAAACACAAACGAAAAACAAAGAATCACGAGTTCATTATAAGAAATATAGATTTCAGAAGATAATGGATCATTACTTCCTCAGCTCAATTAATCAGCTCAAGTTGTACCACGTCATCAATTGATACCTTGAGACAAAAGACGAAGAATCAGTCAGTAACGTTAGGATTATCTAATAACAGGTTCGATATTAGTTTAACCAACATCATATACATTATCTTTAGTGTCCGTTTTTTTTTACATTTTAGAGATGATAATTTGTTCAGTTTTACTTGAAAATATCCATGGTTGGTTCAGTGTAAGAGTTGTAGACATGCTTGATTACTGGACAGAAAAAAATATATACCACTATTTGTGGTTTAAAAATACTATATGTCAACCCATTAAAATAATTAGTTAGGTGAAGAACTAAAAGATTCCCTCTTGTTTCTCAATATTTTATTAGAAACCATATATTATGATTATATTATCCACCCTCTTTTTATGATTTGATGTTTTTCAGATAATTAGAGAAAATAATCATGAATGGACAAAATTTTCATTCTGATGTTTTTACACACAATCAATATACAGACAAGATTACATACAATTGAAGAGAAAGAGAGATTGTTTACACTTAAAGTAAAAACTCTTTAATTGAAATGATCGACAAATTAAAGAAATGACTTGTATTTAACAGCCATTTCTAGTGTTTTGAGAATGTCTTCTCCACGCTTGGCTTCAACCATTGCTCTCTTCTTCAGTTTCTTTGTAAATCGCTGCAACCTTATTCTTCATCTTCTCAAGTTACTCCTACATTCAAACACATTTCAAAAACACTTGCATTTCTCTAAATTTAAGAAAAAAATACAACTTAAAAACAGAAATCAACCAAGAAAAATGGAAACAAAAAGGGTTTCGGGTCAGAATCATAATGTACGACGCTAAGGATTTCAAGTTACTCCAGAATCCGACAACGCTAAAGATTTCGAACCGATATCCCAAGATCTCGAGCTTCTTCTTCCTAAAATCGATGAAGATGGAATTTAGAGCATCTCCAACGCATTTCTCCAACTTTTACTCCAAAATGGAATGGATTAAAGTAAAACTCAAATTTTATTTTAGAGTGAAAAACAGAATAATGGATTGGAGATGCTCTAAGAATTTTCGAAAATCGTTCGATTTTTTTAGTTTCACTTTCCGTTAAACATTTAATTTTGTTAGCATATAGGAGCTTATTTGCTCATTTAAAAAAATTGAGTCTATAAATACACCGCATTGAGTTTTTTTTTTTTTTACATCATTTACACAACATACCAACTCATTAACCTAATTAATCTCTATATTTATATTAAAACAAAATTAATCCCGGATTAAATGATGCTTATTATCGATTCTGATATCCTGGGGTTTGTTTTGTAATTTTTTATATATCTATGCAGTGTTAGTGGGCTTATAACCGGGCCCAAAATGACTTGTTCAAAGTAAAACCGATAAACCGCCGGTGTAAACTCGGACGGAGATTAGTGACTGACTTTAATGGCGATCATCGTCATCTGATAAACCTAATCGAAGAAGAAGAAGTTTCTACAAGGAATATGGTTTTCTGGGAGATAACTCTGGGAACAGCTTACTTCTTAGGGCTGAAGCGTACTTACAAGCTCGCTTTGAAGATCCAGCGTCGGATTGTTAGTCCCAAGCATCCCAAAATCCGTCAGTTTCTTCATCGGTCAGATTCCTTTTCGAAAAATCGTTTCGATTCTGGTGTAGGTTTTTGATTTCGTCTTGTTGGAAACGAAATCTGATTTTGAGAAATTAGGTTTTTGGAAATGAGAAATTGTTGCACTCTTCTTCTGTAGGTGATATTGTTGATTTGGTTATGCTTTCGAATCGTTGGCGAATCGTTGGCTCAAACAGATCAAGCGAGCTTAGATGATCAATCGAAACTACAATCTTATTGTGAATCTGGATGATCGAATCAGTTCCTTTGAGCATTTTTCCCTGAAATCGAGTCATTTCTGGAGGATATATTCCGATCTAGAACGTAATCTCACGCCATTTAGGCCCGATATAGCTCGATTCTTGCGATCTAAACCATTTTTGGAATTAGGATACTAAAATCAAGAAGGAAGTGTATGAGATTCTAGTTTTGTGTTTTGAATGGTATGAAATCGTTAAATTCACAATCTGTTTCCATGAGATTTGATCTAATTGTGATCTTTGAATCTATTCTTGAACAAGTTTATGCATTTTTTCGATAGAGATTATCAGATAGAACCTCTAGTGATTGATGTTGAAACTAGTTCAATGTTTGTTTACTCCTTTGTGAGATATGAAAGAAGCTTATTATGTTCATTATTAGGGGTATGTATTAAACTCGCTGCATTCTCTTGTTTTGTTGCAGGAGGACTCGTAAAATCTTCGATGTGGCAGTTTCGGTTCATAAGAACATACAGCAGAGAGACATAGAAGTTGGTCGGAATCTCGGAAACTGGATTCTCCGTTGGCTCGACCGGATGAAACCAGCGGCTCAGATCCGTACTCGACCAGAACTACCACACAACAACAACTCGAACATGGACAAGGCAAAAAGAATATCGGAGTTGTCCCGTCCCAAACAGCACTCAAACACGATGCAGACTCCACAAAACCGTGAATCTGATAGACATTTGTTCTCTTCATTGAAACACTTCCGCCACAAGCCATTCCCAACTGTCTCTATGATGATCCAACCGCCGAGACCCAATGGAACTACAACTCAGTACAGACATCACTGTGGCGGTGCAGCCGCAAGTCTGATTCAACCGAGCTATGTTAGAGGCGGCGGATTCAACGGTGTAATAAGGAAGGATATTTTGGAGTGGATGGTACAGAGATGATGATGATGAAGCAGCAAAATCCCATCAAAGTTGTAATCATTTTGAGACTTTTTATTTGTCTTTTAATTCCAGAAACTGATGTGATTGTGGATAGATTCAGAAGCAAGTGTGTAGAAAACATGGCTATGTATTCTTCTTCTTTTTTTTCTCTAACGCTTGAATAAAGTTTTATATACATTGAGAGTAACTTTAGTAGTATGATACTCACACTTGGTAATTTACAATACATTAATAGCATTGGTAGATCCAAATTAATTCAAATATTTCTTATAAAATTGAGTAATTTGTAATATATTTAGAAAAGATAAAAGGTTTTGCAATTTTTTGTAGAAGGTGCATTCAACTTTTTCGCAAGTTCTAATATGATGACCTCAGATATATATGATCAAATTTAATTAACCAAAAAAAAAGCACATTTTCTTTTACTTTGGTAGGATAGTCGAAAATATTAGACCGATCAAGTCTTGAAAAAACCAATCATGACGGAACAAGTTTATTCATTGCTGACAAGACATAGTTCTATGGTACATAGATGATCAAAGCATCTCCAATGGTCTTTTATTTTGAAGAAAAACATCAAAATATGAAAGAAAATATTTTTCAATGGTACATTATTTTGAAGGGAAAATGAGATTATGAATAGTATTGCTTCATATTTGAGGGAATAGTATTCATAAACTCATTTTTGTGTTAGACTGTTTTATTTACAAAATGATTCCTAAGTTGTATATGTTTTTATTATATACCGAAACAAAATTAAACTTTTTATTTAATACTCAAACAAAATATTAATTTAATTTTTTTTATTGAAATCATCATACCTTCACCAAAACCATCAACTTCGTAATAAGTTTAGTTGATCATTTGTTGAAAAAATATGCTAACGATGATGCTTAAAAACTATTATCTATGTTATATTTTATTTATTTTGTATAATGTAATGTAATTTCATTTTTATAATAAAATTTAAATTTATATAAATTATATTTCTATTGAACTATTGTCAAAAGTGATTCCAAGACTCTCACATTTCTCAATCGTAATTTTATTGAATTCTTTTGAAACATAAAATAAGTGGATATAATTTGTAAACATGGAAAATAAATGCTCTTATTACAAATATCAATAGGATATACTTTAAATATTCTTTTTGAGAAAAAAAAAATGAAAAAACGGATTGGAAAAAAATTCAAATCCATTTTAGTGTTATTTCATTTCGAAAGAAAAAACGAGAGAAACCACATTTGAAGATGGTCTAAGTAGAAAACCAATTTTTACTTCCAACAAAAACAACCAGAATTTCAACTTAATTCATTGTTTTCAATGTAAGTACACAATTCCATATAGATTAATGAAAATTAATCATAAGAAACTAGAAATCATCAAAGCAAAACAAATGAAAGAAGACTTAATCCCATAAATCATCAAAGGCAGCAGAGTTAATGGCCTTAGCAAACTCCTGAAAATTAATCCGACCATCTCCGTCCCTATCCGCCTCCTTAATCATCCCCGTCAATTCCGCCACCGTCAAAGCATGGCCAAGCTTAGCCATTGAATGAGCCAACTCCGCCGCAGTAATAAACCCATTACCGTCGGTGTCGAATATCCTAAACAACCGGAGAAGCTGCTCATCCGTGTAAGGAGTCGTCGTTTTCGCCGCTGCCGAAAGTAGCTCCGGCGAGACCAAAGCCACGAACTCCGGGAACTCAACGAGACCGTTGCTTTTAGTGTCGGATTTGTCGATTAATGTCTCGAATTGGTCTGGACTTGGTTTAATCCCGAGTGCTCGGAGAAGTGATCCTAGCTCGAGTTGAGTTAAGCTTCCGTCTTTGTTCCGATCAAATGACCGGAAAATCTCCCGGAGCTCATCGATTTGCTCCTCGCCTAACTTCTTGGAGACTTTGTGGCTCATAATCACTTGCTTGATCTACACGTTTTCTTGTGTCTACCTTTGAGGACACGCAAATGGAAACTTGTTTGTGTTTTGTAATAGATTTCAGTTATCAAAAGATTAAAAAATATGACGAATAAATTTTAGATTTTGGGAAATTAGATAAGATTGAAGGGCTTGTTCTTTGGTTCCTCCATTTTTGGTGGATCTTCCTTTTTACTAGGGCTCAAACTTATACTTCTGTTGAACCAAAAAAGAAAAAAAAACCTTACTTGTTTAGTGGGTGTAATTAAGCGCACATGAACTAAATTTTAACTAACTTAATTGACTAATGAGTGTAGTTAAAGCTAAGATTCTATTAATATTTTGGTTATGATTGTTATATCACTTGTTTAGGTTTCACTATCTTTTACAATTCACATGTAATTAAAAGATGAGTTAGTTACAAAATCATGGGTTTCTCGTGTCCCTTAGTAACATGATGACAGAACAACAAATGTCTTCTTTAACAACAAATGTCTTCTCAAATGTACGTACGTTAACCAAACAAAGTCACATTACATATTTTTTATTTTGGGCTTTAAAAACCCATCACAAGAATGTTAGACCCGAGAAACATCAGAGAGAAGAAGGCAACATTACTCTTCATTTATTTCTTGGACAGATATGAAACGTCACATGAAAAAGAGGTATCTGCCATTTGATTTTTCTGAAAACATTCGAAGACTCCACAACAGACCGGCTCCAAACAACAAGGCCGTAAAAGCAAGAAGACTTGATGATCAATTCATAAGGCGTGTAACGCAAACAAAACCAGAACAAGTTAACAAGTTACGGCTAGTGTCAAGATAAGTCTCAAATTAGATGAGTCCACAAAAGCATGTTTAGTTAGCGATGAAAAAAATATATATACCACAACAAACCGTTAACAAACACCAACCCAGCCAAACCAACCTAATAGAACTAGTTTTTATTACCTTAAAGTAAATTATAGTCTAGACTATGGTGTAGGACTGTATTTTGTTTATCAACATTATTTCTTTTAAATAAAAATGGTGATCCGAACCAAAAAAAAAAATGTCCATTTTCATTTTTTTGTCAACGCATAATATAATTAGAGCGGTTCATAAATCCAAACATGTGGTGCAAAATTTACATAAATCGTATCATGCAAATATAGTCGAGCACTCCGAACTAACATATCCATTTTAAGATTACAAAAAAAACATGAGATATGCGAGATAGATAAGAAAGAAGAAAGCAACATATTTGATAGCTGAATTTGGAAGTTCATCCTAAAATTACGACCTCTGGCCAAACTTTTATTGGAATGCAATCGCGGGAATGGACAAATTGCAAGTTTCTGGTATGATAACTGGAGTGAAATGGGATCTCTAATTGATATGGTAGGAGCTAATGGTCCACAACTAATGGGCATACAACCTCAAGCAACAGTTGCTTAAGCCAGCGGGTCTAAAAGATGGTTTCTTTCTTTTGCCAGAACAAGAAATACATCAATTTTTTCCTTGCGTAATTGGTTCCTATCTATTTAGCCTCCTTCGGTGACTAGAGAATCCGACAGTTACTCGTGGGGATGTGAAAATGAGCGTTCTAAAACTTTTTCCACAAAGAAAAACTGGACATTGATTCGACCAAGAGAGGATCAAAAATATTGGATTCCAAAACACTCTTTTACCTTCTGGACTGCTCATTTGGATCGATTACCGGTTAAGGTCAGACTTCGTAGGTGGGGAATGAACATAAACACAACTTGCAGTCTCTGCAGTCTAAATGAAGAGACGAGAGAACATATGTTTCTTCATTGTAACTACTCATACCAGGTCTGGCAACTGGTTCTTCAAAGACTAGGTCAACCTCAGTTCATCTTTTCCACCTGGAATTCATTGATCAGCTGGTTGCTAACACGATCCATTGATGTACTTCCACTTTGCTAAAACGATTGGCCTCACAAGCTACTATTTTTCTCCTATGAAAAGAGTGGAATAACCGTATCCACAATGTCATCTCTTTAACTCCGGCAAACATCTTTCGACAAATTGATTGTGTCATTCGAGATACGCTTCTAACCCGACGTAACCGAAAAGGCTGCAATAGCCTACTATCATAATGGTTTACCCACAACTAGTGCCAAGGACAGATCCATCTTTATGGGTGTGGGTGCAAGTGCACCCATTAAAATATATAAATTTAAAATTTTACAAAGAATTGTTAAGCTTATATGGTAAATTTGGCTATGTTGCACCCACTATTTTTCATGAACAAGGGTTCGATGCATCATGTCTTAATTTTTATTGTTGTTTTTTAATAATTAATTTATGTATATTAGATCATTTGTATCCAGTTAAAAAATTTCTAGATTTGTTCCTAGCTAGTGCTTCCCAAATTGCTCTACATTGTCTTCTCTATGGCTTTTTAATTTTTTGGGCTATAGATAACATCTTGCTGTAAAAGCATATGTTGTCAAAGTGTTTAGCGGAAGATATCTTATTGATATGAGAATGTACAATATATATAGAGATACAAAAGAGAAAGAGTCCTAGGTTTTCCATATTCTAAGATCGGCATATTGCCTTATACGATTTACAACAATATTCTCTCAATACTCCCCCTCAAGTTGGAGCATGAAGGTTACAAATGCCCGACTTGGGAAGAAGTTGTTCAAACTGCGGTCGTCCTAGAGCTTTGGTGAAGATATCAACAGGTTGTTCATGAGTACGAACATGTTGTGTGACGATAAGACTGGCTTGAACAACATCACGAACTTGATGACAATCGGATTCGATATGTTTAGTGCGCTCGTGAAACACAGGATTAGCGGCGATGTGAAGTGCAGCTTGATTGTCACAATAGAACGAAACCGGACTAGATTGGGGAACACCCAAAAATGACAGCAAATAGCACAACCATTTTGCTTCACAGACAGCCAATGCCATGGAGCGATACTCGACTTCAGCCGATGAATCAGAGACCACATCCTGTTTTTTAGTCTTCCAAGAGATAGGAGAAGAACCAAGAAATGCAATATGACTTGAGAGAGAACGCCGCGTAAGAGGACACACAGCCCAATCGGAATCAGTGTAGATCGATAGGTGTACATTACTATCAGACCGAAGTAATATACCTTGTCCCGGTGATCCTTTGAGATAACGAACAACACGCAGCACAGCATTCTAATGTGAGAGTCGTGGTTTCTGCATGAATTGTGATAAAAGGTGGACAGCATAAGCAAGTTCTGGCCTAGTAATGGTCAAGTAAATGAGACGGCCGACAACACGACGATACCGTTCGGGTTCGGAAAACAACTCGTCGTTGGCAAGAGCAAGCCGATGATTCTGTTCGATCGGGACAGGAGAAGGACGCGTGCCAAGAAGACCACATTCAGAGATAATATCCAAGCAATACTTGCGTTGACATAGAGACAAACCTTCGGGATGACGAGCAATTTCAATGCTCAAAAAATAACGAAGTGTTCCGAGATCCTTCATATGAAAACAACGATGAAGATATGCTTTGAAGTGAGCAATAACAGAAGGATCATCACCAGCAATGACAAGATCATCGACATAGACCAAAACGTATACAGAAACTCCATTCTTTTGGTAAGAAAACAATAAATGATCGGAATAGTATTGCTGAAATCCATAGGTAGTTAAGGCACTCTTCAAGGTTGCGAACCAACAACGAGGAGCCTGTTTTGGACCATACAAATACTTATGAAGCTTGCATACAACATTCTTGTTCGATGTAGAAAAACCAGGTGGAAGTTTCATGTAAACCTCTTCATCCAAAGTACCATGTAAGAAAGCATTGTGAACATCCATTTGATGTAATGCCCAACCTTTAGAGGCTGTAACTGCCAAAAGAGATCGAATGGTAGTCATCTTTGAGACCGGAGCAAAGGTCTCATTAAAATCTTCACCTTCTTCTTGACGATTACCAAAAGCAACAAGCCAAGCTTTGTAACGCTCAAGAGTACCATCAACATGAAATTTCAGTTTAAACACCCACTTGCACCCGATAGCTTTCTTTTGAGATGGGAGATCCATGACAGTCCATGTTTTATTATCTTCAAGAGACTGAATTTCAGCAGCCATTGCCGCACGCCATTCAAGATATTGCATCGCTTCGGCAAACGACATTGGTTCGCGAATAGCCGTGATTGCAGCCAAGAACCCTTGGTAATTAGGAGAGAAACGAGCACAAGAAACGTAGTTAGCGATAGGATAGAAAATACCGGAAGAACCGAGAGGAGATGGAAGCGAGGAGGAGTGTGATGTATCTATATTAAGTTTTGCAGAGTATGTAACATAGGGTTGGAGACGAACTGATGTTTTCTTTTCTCTTTTCCCACGCCCAAGCTCAGTCTCAATTATCGGAACAATGGCTGATGAAGTCTCTGTTTCATGAGTAGGTAGAGATACAGAACTAGACGAAGATTCAATACCCGGTGAAGGGGAAGATTCATCATGAAGAACCGGAGAAAAGATCTCATGTTCAGTATGAGAAGGCGACGACAAGCTCCCCCTATCCAACACAACCGGAGCTCCCCCTGTCGGGATAAACTGTTGTTCATCATCATCATCATCAGAGATACCAACACCCGGAGCAATAGGAACAACCCCAATAGTAGTCGGTGATGGAGATGACTGATTTGATACGAATGGAAAAATATTTTCTTCAAATTCAACATTACATGTGACAAAATACTCGCCTTTTTCCATATCATAAACTCGCCATCCTTTCTGATTATTAGGATATCCAATAAAAAGACATCGTATACTGCGCTCCTCAAATTTATCTCGAATGTGTGTCCCCTTATGAGCATAGCATAAGCAGCCAAAAGTGCGTAGCACCTCGTAATTAGGTAGCTTGTCAAACAAAATTTCATACGGACCTTTTCCATCTAAGATAGTAGACGGGGTACGATTGATGAGATACGAAGCCGTGAGTATACAATCTCCCCAAAATTTTATGGGAAGATTAGCTTGGAAGCGTAATGACCTAGCAACATTGATAATATGCCGATGTTTGCGTTCTACTTGTCCATTTTGCTGTGGTGTTCCAATACACGAAGTCTGATGAACAATTCCTTGTGCCGCAAAGAAGGATTTTAGCCCAATGAACTCAGCACCATTATCACTACGAATGGTACGGAAAGATTTATCGAATTGACGCTGAGCCATGGCACAAAAATGAGGTAAAATTGTAGAGACTTCACTTTTTGCTTTCATGAGAAAAACCCAAACGGCACGGGAATGATCATCAACTAGTGGTAGAAAGTAAGATGACCCACAATTGGAAGGTGTGTGGTACGGACCTTATATATCACAATGGATTAAGTCAAAAATAGCATTAGCTTTATTATGACTATCCGAAAATGACAAATGTGGTTGTTTGGCTCGAACACAAACATCACACAAATGAGTTGTGTCCTTACTACTACCACCTAAATCAATAACACCAGATAAGGAAGCCAACAATGACGATGCCGGATGCCCGAGACGCCTATGCCAAAGCTTACGACCACTACTAGAAGACACTGCATTAGCTTTAACTCCAATAGCTCCTCGAAAATAATAGATCCCATCACACTCTTCACCCGCTCCAATCAACGTCCTCGTAAAATGGTCCTGCAGAATACAAATTTTCTCAGTAAAAGTTGCAACACCAGGATTGTAACGTAGTAACTTTCCAACTGAAATCAATGTTGGTGCCAAGTGAGGAACATAGAGAACATGAAGCAAAACCACACAACCACCAAGATTAAATTTTCCGTCTTTAGTGGCAATTGCATTATCCCCATTAGGAAGCAGAACTGGACACGGTAGTATGGGAATGATATCAAACAGAGAGTCTAAGTGTCCGGTCATATGATCGAACGCTCCGGTATCAAGGATGATAAGTCCACAATCCGACTTACCAGAGAGATGATCAGATGCGGGTTGAGGCGTATTGAACAGCGAAACCAAGCCTTTCCATTGCTCATTTGTTAAACCAGGAAGGCTGCCTCGATCAGCATCAGTTAAAACATGATGACACTGCGGTTGAGCATTTTTTGCAGGGACTTGAACTGTATTAGCACGGCCACCAAATCCGCGACCTCGACCAAAAGAAATTCTTCCTCTATCACGACCGCGACCATTATCCGTGTGCCAAGGAACACCGATGATTTGATAGCAAGCTTGGAAGTCATGACCAGTCTTACCACAATGTGAACACGTAAGATTACGTCCACGACCTGTTGACAGAGATGTTTATGCTTGAGCAGAGAATCCAACAGCTTCCGTTCGCAGGACAATAGAACGGGTGACATTGTGGTGTCGTTCTTCTTGGACAACCATTGAGAAAGCAGAGTCAAGAGATGAGGTAGGCTTGATGCACAGAATATTCGAACATATTGTACCAAACCGAGCACCATCGAGTCCCATTAAGAATTGATGAGTCCAATCATGCTCACGTTTATCTTCGTGAAACTTCATGACACGACAATTAGGCTGTCCACAACAACAATCTGGTAGTGGCTCATATTCAAGCAAGTCATCCCACATAAGCTTCAGTTTTCCAAAATACTCTTGAACAGACATCCCATCTTGTTTGAAACTAGCAACTGCAGCTTTTAATTCATGAATACAAGGAACATTCCCAACAGAAAACCGATTTTGAATGCTCTGCCACAAGGTATAAGCACTAGCAGAGCATGAAATAGAGGATCGCAACTCCGGCTCAATAGCGTTGAGAATCCATGATACGAGCATGGAGTTGACGATGCCCCAAAGTTTATAATTTGCTTTGTCTCTTTTAGGTTGTGGAAAACTTCCATCGATAAAACCAAGTTTATTCTTGGCATAAAGAGAACGACGCATATGCTTAGCCCAACGCTCATAGTTATTTCCCTTGAGTAGCACGGTACAGATCAATTGGCCCGGATCTGCAGATGAGTTAAGATAATACTCCGACAAAATTGATGGCTCTGGTTTGGAGACAGAGGTACTGGCAATTTCAGAACTTGATTTCGATTGATGATCATCTAGATTAGACATGATCTAGATGGCAGAACAAGACGTGACAAATCACAGACTGGTATTTAGACGAGATGATGACGAGCCGAAGCTCTGTTTGTGAAAGATGAGGAATAGAGATGGTGAGAAAAAAAAAACGACGGCTAGAACTCTTAGGATAAAAATTTAGAAAAATCTAAGGCTCTGATACCATGTCAAAGTGTTTAGCGGAAGATATCTTATTGATATGAGAATGTACAATATATATAAAGATACAAAAAAGAAAGAGTCATAGGTTTTCCATATTCTAAGATCGGTATATTGCCTTATACGATTTACAACAATATTCTCTCAATATATGTAACTAAACCTTTTTTTTTTTTTAATAGAATTCACATTTTATCCCAAAAAAAAACAGATTTGATAGCTATAAAGATATAACTACTATTCTAAAAATAACTAAATGATTTGAAACAAATAAAGATAAAAATTGGTGGTTCGAATATGTTGCTTAACCCGTCAGTCCTCGTGAGGATCCTGATTTTAGAATTTTTGATCTTTTCAGATGCATGATGCGCTAGTAGAAATCAGATTTTATCAAAAACAAATTATATTACAACACAAATGAGCATTTTTAGAGGTTTCTTTTATTGTTTGTTAAAAAAGTTAGACATTATTTTCATTGAGAACTAACTTAAAATAATATAAGAGAATTTCCAAATATATTAACAAAAAAATATTTTATTTATATATGGGCAAAGAATATATAGAGACGAGAGAACCGACGCAATAAAAAAATAGAAAAACAAAATTAAGAAATTGTTAATGGTTCTCATCGATATGCATGTATATAATTTAATTTAATTCCTTTTTGTATTATTATCTTTATATGAGTGGAGTGATTAGTCTTTGAACAGATTTTGTAGGCCATTTATAAAAAAACTGTCTTTGCTCAAAGTCACTGGAAAGATTCATTTTGTTTCCCCTTTTCGTTTAAATTTTATTTTTGTTAAAAAGCATCATTTACCTTAGAGACATTCGAGTTAACAATGCATTTCCACTTTGAAAATTCACATATTTTAATGGCTCCGAAGACGTAATATAAAAATTAAAATTAGTCAAATGATGATTGTAATGAAAATTAAGACAACGATGGGGCATTGTGACACTTAATTTAGTATTTTAGACAACGGTAACTAGTTGAATAAATCGATAAATTGGAATAACGTTTGAGTAGTCGATTTTTCTTATCGCTTGAATACAACTTGTTGTCTAATAAATCTCTGATCTAAGGTTTTTTTTAATGCACAGACAAAAATTTCATTGCCTCGAATTTTATATTTTAATTAAACCACTAATATCATCAATATTTGGGAGAGAATCAATTCAATCTTCCACTAAATTTGTACTTTTGGCACATTGATAATCTTTTTTCATCACTTAAGACTTTATTTCGATTTATATCCTAATTTTGCTATATGAGGAATAATGATCTTAGAATAATATCTTTTAACCACCAACAAAGTATATATGGATGTGTTATTATAACAAATCATTACTTTGGAACAAAAAATATTATGCTCCAAACTCATAATCTTGTGTTGTAATATATAGATATATATATATATACATAAATATATAGATATATAAATATATATATATATATATATTCAACTTATACTTTAACTAAACAAAAGATTTGGCGAAACAAAGTTTACCCACATAAAATAGAGAAGGAAAAATAGCACTACAAGCCAAACAATCTGTTTTACCATTCAAACTATGTGAAATGTAAGAAATAATAAAAACGGAACCGAGTTTTAAACATGTAAACACTGTAAGTAGTGGATAAATCGTGCCAAACTTTCGAGTATGATATTATCTTCAATAATTATGAGCAATTTGTTTGAAAAGTAATGGCAAATTTATGATGAATCACTGTGCAATCCATCTTTCAAATCAAGGTTTCCAGCTCCGTATGTTGAAGAGTTAAACTTTGTCTTTGTCCCTTAACGCCCATTAAGGTAAATATCCCATTCGCCTTAACCAAACACTATTATAATCTCGAGAATAAATTATCGCGTTTCCACGATCCCTCAATTTGGCAAATCGGTCTTGAAGAGTCTGGAAAACTGGTTGAACCGGATGGGATGGGATCCCCACCACTTCATCCAACAATTGCGCTTTCTTCAATGCTGCATTTTCTCCTAAAACATGTTTTAGAAAATTTAGTGGTTTTCGATCCAAAATGTTAAAAATATTATCATTTCGGGCTGCACATCAATATGTTAAAGTTGTGTACTTTAGAATTATTTTTGAAAGAGAAAAAAATTATGATAGCAATGGCATAACTTTTTTTTTTCCTAGATAATAATTCTGTTTTCTTTTTGATAAGTTGTTTTTCGTTAAACCTTTGATCACAAGTCTTTTGTCTAAAATTATTCTGAGAAAAGATTTGATGTGAAACAAAAAGCTAAGTTACTAAACAATTATGCGGGAAAAAGAGAGGTTTATGTATCATGATGTGGACAGATTAACCTAATCAAAGAATAATGTCTGAAAAAGATATTTTATTTACTTCAAATATTATTAAATGGATACCAAATTCAAAATGCACATATATAATATTATAGATTAGAAATAAAGAAAAATAATATTCCACCTGAAAAGAGCCACCATTCAATGGGAACAAAATCTTTTTGTTGAATGTACTATAAAGGTTGAAATTCAAAGAACATTACTAGAATGTTTTTATTTTTGTGAGGTATGATCACACCAGAGAATGAAATCTGTTATTTTATTTTTCCGAATAAGACATTACCTAACAATCATCTTTAATTTCTTTATTCAATGAATCATATATATATTAACATACGCTAGATGATGATCGCCATGCACAGGGAGTTTTTTATATATATTTAAATTGCATATTAAGTTTAATTAAGATTGCAAAACAATTTATAATTAAACGTTAAATTTATATATATATATATATATAAATTAATCATGAAAAAAATTCTTGATGATATAATTATAAATTACAAAAATCATTGAATATGCATTTTACACCGATGAAGAATATTAAAAACTCAACAATATTATAGTAGCTTGTATTTTGGATAATATAGTAGTACACACTATTTATTTTTATTTATAAGTTATAACTTATAACAAATAAAAAATTATGGGATTTGTATATTAAAAAGTTGTTAAAATCTGTTGAACAATTTTTTTAAGAAATATTATCGTCTTAATATATATATATATATTTCGAAGATTTCTAATCCTCTTAAACAACCACTGGGGACCCATTCCTTCGCAATCAACAAATACGTGAAGGTATCGGAAAACACAATTGGGGATGTTTTCCGACGGCTCTCCAACGCTCAAGTCGGAAAAGAGAGCAAAAGAGAGAGAGAAAAAGAGACCACGGAGAGATGTGGAGAGCAAGAGAGAAGAAGTCGAAAAACGAAAAGAGTGAAAATGGGTGACTCTGGACAGAACAAGAGATGGTCCGCGGAGAATCTGAACGTTTGTGAGAAAGAAATTTGGAGGAAGGACAGAAGAGGAAAGCAGAGTATTTGGAGAGTTCAGGTCAAGGAACGACCGGAAAAGAAGAAAAATTCAGGAAAATCCGGAGAGATGGCCCTAAACAGCCGAATGAGATTAAAACTCAAGGGGTGGGATTTAGTCTCAAGATAAATGGGCTCAATGTATCAGCTTTTAGCCAAAAAGATCGGATCCGTTTTATGAAGGGAATAAAATAGTATTTATAGACTTTTACCTGTCCGGGCTTGGATACCGGGCTATGCGTCCTTAGTTGTGTCGGGCCTGGATTTCCGGGCTTGACCCGGTACGGCATACTCGAGTGCTTTTCACCTATTTTCCTTGTCTTCTTGCATCACTTGGCCGACCATACGGCTCTGCTATGCTGCGTTTGATCCTTCGTACCGTTGGCAGCGTCTGACACGGCGGATCGGACGGCGGGATGCTCCCTCGGAATCAGCTTCTTTATGCTTTAATTGTCTCCAAGTATGGACCACCTGTTTTTACCCTAACACGCATAAGGTGAAAGTGTTTTTATCCTTTGACTGATAATTCAAGCATAGATATTTGAAAGAATTTGAATTTAGCGCCCTATAGAGGATATTTCATACCTAGCCGGTTTTTGATACGAGAGCTCGGGCTCCGTGCTCCGTCTCCAGGTGTTGATACGAGGTATAAGCTCATCTAACCACTCAGTTTTGGGCCCAGATTACCCTGGGTGGCAGGGTACGCTATCCGGGTTATAGGTCGGGACCAGATGGCTTTACCTATATATTTGGACCATTGTAGATTCAGACTCAAACTCCTTTAAGACTCTCATCGAGAGATAAGCTTCACCAAAGATGTTAAGGGTTCCCACCGAACCGTGAGATACGTGGCATCAGGCGATTCGCTTAACTCAAAGGGGATTATTTTATCCCCAACAATATATATATATATATATACAAAAATTTCATCATATCTTTTTTCTTAAAACATTGAAACAATTAATATTATTGATTATGTGATATAAAATTTTAATAGCATAAGTTGTAAATAAACTAATGTTTAATGTTTTTTCTCTCTAATTATGGATATGTGACCAAATGGTTGATGTTATAGTAGTTTTGAAAGTATTTAGATCTCTAGGTCGTTTTTATTTGGGATAGGTGATTTACGTTATAAAAATGTATTATCAACAATTTGTCCTAGATATTAATATAAATAATGGACCAACGGTCCAAAAATTTAAAGGCTTATAGAAAATAAAATAAAAATAAACTTATAGATATGTGTTTTTAGTACAGGGGAAGCTAACCAACCAATAGCACATCAATCTTTTATTCTACAATGTCAATTTAATGGTTTGTGGAAAGAGTCGGATTCAATTTCAGGGATATGATGGTTATGCTATCAAGGTGATCATACAGTGCTCTTAGGTGCAAGATGGCAAAGACAGCATATGTCACCTTTGCACTCAGAAATGGAAGCTTTTTTATTGGCGATTTCGAGTATTATGGAGAACAGTGTTGCTTGCCAGGATTTTGAGACAGAATGCTCCGAGCTAATTCGCATTACTCATATCACAGAAGAGTGGCCAACTTTCTCCACTCTCACATATAGGTTTGGAGAGCTTCGATCATAGTTTCTTAGGTTGTCACTATCATTGATTTCTCGTTTTATAAATTTAAAGGCGGATTGTGTAGCCCGCTCAACACGTTCTATATTTATTGAATTTTCTTTTGTAAACAACTCGCCTCCATATTGGATTACCAATCGTAAATGTATATTCTAATAAAATGTTTGGTTGATAAAAAAAATATGTGTTTTAGTGGTTGGAACTGTATTTTTAGATTTTGTCGCTATATATGATATAGATATCAGAGTTATAACTTTATTCATTTAAAATAAACAAACAAAAATCAGGTTTTAAAACTTTACAATTATGGTTTAAGAAGAAAAAAAATAATATGCTGAAGTTTAGGAAAATTCACTAAAAGTCTTAAAAGTATATTCACTTTGTTTCATAATATAAGACGTTTTAGAAATTTTTTTTTTTTTTCAAAATATCAGATGTTTTCACATTTCTATGCAATTTTTAATTTTATTGAATATTGTGTAACTAATAGTATTTTGCAGACTTTTTTATAATTAACTAAATTGTTTTTATTTTGTATATTAAATTATACTTTTTGAAAGAAAAATAATTTTGTGTTTTTAGTTCAAACATCTTTTATTTTAAAATGGATTGAGTAATTATTTTCAATAAAAAAAGTTTATATAACTGTTACCAATCAGTGGCGGATGTAGGTATAGCAATATAGGGGCAGTTGCCACCACTATTTTTTATTTATTTTATGTAATTACTCAAAGCTGAATTTTATTACCCCCTGACCATATTTTTTTTGCCCCTATCTAATTTTTGTCTCCGTGATTTTCTCTTCAACTCTTTCTAAATATATATGATTGTTTAGTTTTTTGTCGTACAAAAAATCTCAAATATTCATTACTTCTTATAAATCGTAGGTGATAAATGGTTGGACACTCCAACTTTTTCAAGATTTCATGGTTCATATATGTTTAGACATAGTATATGATTTGTTATTATACATGGTGATGAAGGTTGTTTTAGCTTTTTTTTTTGTTGCTAAGTTTGTTTAAGCATTGTTAAAAGTCTAAAATTTCGTAGTTAACCAAACAAATTTCATCCCAATAAAAATATTTTTTAGATCTGCCACTGTTACCAATCATACTTTTATCACTAACTATGATAGTCTACTCTATTGGTTATTAACCCAATTTTCAAAGATTTACGTGGCTCAAATCGTGGTGTATAATATTCATATAGTAAGAACATTCTATTTCTTTAAATAAATTTTGAGAATTTGCGAAAAAAAGTATCCAATGTGTAGTGTGTAGGTCTGTTAAGCGGGTCAACTGCGTCCCGCAACGGGTTTAAATTTTTGACCCTTTCCGACCCTCCCGCAAAATCCATGGGACACAAATACTGAATTCGCACTTGTCCCACTTAATTTTGCGGGACCCGCAGATATTTTAAATAAAAATAATAATAATAATTTATACATATTTTAATTAATTTAATAATAAACTATAAATATTATAAAAATAAATACATAATTTTCTTTGAAAACTAAAATTTTGCAACTTAATTTATATATATTATATAATATTTCAATAATTTAGTAATATTAATTGGATAAAATTTTAAATTAATATATTTTTTAATTTTTTAAAAATACCGCGGGTAACCCGCAAACCCGCGGGGTTTACCTGCAAAAATTGTCATTTAAAATACTCTCCCCGCGAGACCCGCTTGTAAATGGACAGAAAACTAAAATTTTGCAACTTAATTTATATATATTATATAATATTTCAATAATTTAGTAATATTAATTGGATAAATATTTAAAAATAATATATTTTTAAATTTTTAAAAAATACCGCGGGTAACCCACAAACCCGCGGGGTTTACCTGCAAAAATTGTCATTTAAAATACTCTCCCCGCGAGATCCGCTTGTAAATGGACTGAAATTTTTTGATCCACAACCCCCCCCCCCCCGACGGCGGGCCCGCGGTCTTTGGCCCAAATTGACAGGCCTAGTAGTGTGTATAAATAGATATATCAATTAATGGAAAAAAGGAAATTATATAAGGGTTAATTCGTATAATATTATCTTTGGAAGAGAAAATTGGGTAAGTAACATGTCAAAAAATAAAATTAGGTAAGTAACATAGAGAATTAAATATAGGACAAAATAGCTGTTACAGATGTAATTAAGGTAAGTATGAAAAAAATCCCTAAAAAAATATATTCATCTCATCTCTGAAAAAATTGTCCCTACAACTATGTCTTTATCTCTGAAAAAAGTAGATCTGCTCTGCAAACAAAATAAAATTGGGTCAGAAAAACAAAAGATGACAAAAAAGCAAATATGTTGTAATAGTTAACTATTTAATAACATAGTTGACTATTTTCTAAACTACATTTCCTACTAATCTCAGAAGATAGTTAGCTACCTCACACTATTTTGTAACTATCTAAAACATAGTTAACTATTTTTCATAAAATAGTTATCAATTTAAAAGCATAGTTAACAAAATTAAGGTAAGTATGAAAAAAATCCCTAAAAAATATATCCCTCTCATCTCTGGAAAAATTGTCCCTACAACTGTGTCTTTATCTCTGAAAAAAGTAGATCTGTTCTGCAAACAAAATAAAATTAGGTCAGAAAAACAAAAGATGACAAAAAAGCAAATATGTTGTAACAGTTAACTATTTAATAACATAGTTGACTCTTTTCTAAACTACATATCCTACTAATCTCAGAAGATAGTTAGCTACCTCACACTATTTTGTAACTATCTAAAACATAAAATATAGTTAACTATTTTCATAAAATAGTTACCAATTTAAAAGCATAGATAACTATTTTCAGAGCATAGTTGTCTACTCTACCGATTTCATAACATAGTTGACTACATGAAAATGTTGTTGTAATAGTTACTTATTTAAATAAACATAGTTAACTATGTTCAGAACGTAGTTACCTATTATAGTTTGCATAATGAGAAATAATAACATACATAGTTAACTATTATCAGAAACATAGTTACCTATTATAGTTTGCATAATGAAAAAGAATAACATACATAGTTAACTATTATCAGAAACATAGTTACCTATTATACTGATTTCCGAACATAGTTAACTATATCGATCTCCAGCGGTGGCTCAGTTTGACTAGGAGAGGGGATGACAGTGGGGAGTTTAACGGAGGAGAAGAAACACCATCTTAATCCATGATTAGAAATTTTTTCGATCCATGGCAACGAGATAAGACAGAGTGATTGAGAGTTGATTTTGTGGGTCACCAGAGTGAGATCGATTATGGTGTTTGTGTAAGAAGAAGAAGAAGAAAAAACGATGGAAGAAAGAGAAGAAGAAAAGGCAATGGAAGAAGAAAAAGAGAAAGAGGCAATGGAAGAAGAAGAAGAGAAAAAAGAAGAGACAATGAGTTAGGGTTTTCCTTTTATTATTTTTCATTAAAGATAAAAACGGAAAATCAAGACATGATATTGTTAGTCACTATATTTTGATTTATTGTATGTTAAATAATGAATTAGATGTTCATTAGGTAATATAAAACCTAATTTCCCATCATATAATCCATGGAACTGTGTTTTTGATATTCAATTTAATCACAACTATTGAATTGGAGTAATTTGAATTAAACTGATTTGATATGAACAGTCGAGATTTGAAAATTACAACAACAAAAAAAACATGATCTTATTTATTATAGTTCAACTATTTGAAAATATGAATGGTTAGTAGTATAGATGGGCATTTATATCCGTTATTCGTTTTCGATTAGTTATCCGATTTGTATCGATTTTGAAAAAAAATATTCGTAACTTTCGAGTTGCATAAAAATAACATTTTTATTATCTACGGTCTACGGATAAGGGTCGGACATCGGATATCAGATTTTTTCAACTATCCATTTTGCATTCGCATTATTACCCGACTTGTAAATCCCATTTAAATTTATCCATACATTACATTATTAGTATTTATATAACTACGTATTAATCCTATATAAAATCTTACTTTAGAGAAAATTAACATATAATATAATTTTTTTGAAGTTTGAAGTTAGTTATAATATTTTTAGTTGAACAAAAACAAAAAATATTCATCTAAATATGATTTTAAAGTCTAGAATATTACTTAAATATTTTTAAAAATATGACTATGTAAAAATTTAAACAGTTTAGAAGTTTTGATAATACAACTATTTAAATTTAGATTCGGATAACAAATCGGCTCGAAAAATCTGTCGATATTCATATTCTTAAAGGTATTCATCTGTCTGAATATCCATTTTTTTTTCAAATCGTATACGAATTCTAAAAGAATTATTATCCGCAAAGACTGAATCGGGTCATAGGTATCTCAAAATTTAATGATATCCCATGCTCATCCATAGTTGGTACCAGTAGTGGTATTTTATATAAATTTGTCATCGAATTTTTATGTCAAAACTATGTGCTTTTATCTCGAGTGCTATCGCAAAATTTTGGTGGATTTCAGATGGAACCCATCGGGAATTACACCGGTATGCATGGGAAAAATTATGTATACCAAAAAAAGATGGGTAGTTTGGGCTTTCAGATGATTGATGAATTTAATAGCGCACTGCTAGCAAAGTGATTATGGCGGTTGATACAAAATCTGAAAACACTTTTCGCTAGGATGATGAAAGCTAGATATTATAGAAACTTTAGTCCTATATGGCGGATAATAAGTATTATTCTCTATCATACGGATGGAAAAGCATAATGTTGGCCCGATTCATAATGGAAAAGGACATTATCAGAATAGTGGGTTCGGGAACAACCATTTCGGCTTGGAAAGATAATTGGATATCTGATGTTTGGCCAAGACCAACACGGCACAAAGGAGAAAACTACCCTCGAAACGAGGGAGTGGAATACAAATTTGTTAAAATTAATTTTTTCACCAAGAGGATATTCTGATAATTAGAGGAATTCTGATACCTAGAGGAATTCTGAGTAGTCATGAATTTACACCGGATAAGATTGGGTGTGCATACACGAAATCTGGTAATTATACTATTAAGTCTGGCTACTAGGTGGCGCAGAAGGTGATATAACATGGTTTTTACCGGTTTTCAACCATGATATTCATCGTTTTATCGAGTCTTTTCTATGTTTTAAAGTTTTTTCAGGTTGAAACATGTTTGGATGGAGTATAAGGCATAAGGATTAAGGAATGGTTGCAAACGGATATGTGAAGATGCATTATCTTGCAGAAATATCAGAAGTTCGGCACTCTTTGGATACGTTTCCACCAATGGAGCGACCTGAAATTTTGTCACAAGATAGAGCGTCGAGTTAGCTTTCGTTTGGAAGTAATTTGAGGTCATTCCAATGGTGCGATCGAAAGTTATGCAAGTTTTAGTGAAAACATGTCTGTCTGACGAGCAAAAGAAACATGTGCAGAAAAAAAAAATTCAGTTTTTCCTTATTGGGCTTGGATTTGCCATAAATTTCGACCAGAACATATTAGACCTATTTATATGTTATTTTTAGCCATTTTTTAGGCTACACTTTTATTTTCTACACAAGTTTTTACAAACAATTTATTATTTTATTCAGACTTTTGGTTTTCTGCAATTTGTAAGCTTTGGGAGGGACGAAACTCTGACTCTACATCTCTTGAGAAGATTTCTGAACCCCTTTGGATTTCTATTTATTTGATTATGAGTTTTTCTTCATCTCCTTCTTGTTTCTCTGCATCCATGTCTGAGTAATTTCATAGTTAGGTTTAAGGTTTCAAGGGAATTTATGAATCATTGAATCAGACATAGATAGGGTTTTATCATCTTGTCTTCACCTATCGTTGTTCTCATTGTTTAGATTAATTGATCACTTAATCTCTGATTTTAGGTTTAATCTATTCATCAAAAGTATTATAGATTGCTTGATAGAACATAGGTGAGCAAATTGTCCTTAGCCAACGAAAGCTGATGTTAAGGTAATTTGTGAACATATCAAACCTACTCGTTAATGCTTGTTTAGAATTCTAAGATCAAACGACAGTTTAGATTCTTGGGTTACTAGATAAAGTAATTGATACCACGACAGTGGATTGGTTAAACATTCATGTTTGAGTTTAAGACTGCGCTTATTATCCCCTGAATAATTGTCTGGTTCATGATCTCCGAATTTCTGCGAATTGCCCTAGACTTAACGCTTGCTTTTTATTGATTTCACACCGTTTAATTGCTATTTTCATTTATTATTGCTACCAACATTCATATTGCCATCTTAGCTTAACTTCACATATAGATTCGTAGCGTTTCACTTGGTTCTCATTAAATACTACTTCGTTTGCTGTGCACTTGCAGTGATATTTTAGGATTAAAACTCTGTGTATCAGAAAGGTTGTAGACAGCGGAGTCAATCAATAAATTACGGACCATTTATTACCCCAATGTAGGCACAAGCATGGAAAATAAAATAATCGTCGAAGCTAAAACACTTTCTTTGGCAAGTAACTTCGGAAAGTTTAGCGGTTAATCATAGATTACGAAATAGAGACATCGGTTGTGAAACATATTGTCCAAGATGTGGAGACGAGGATGAAACTATTACCCACACCTTGTTTGAATGCCCACAAGCACTATAAACATGGTTACATGGGTATTGTTAAATATTCCATCGACTCCAAACTTGTTCCCAACATATTCAGTGTTTTCAAATTTGAACTATTTGTTTTGGTGAGTGTCGAAGGAGGCATTGGGGAAGGAGGATTTTAATATGTTTCCATGGATTATTTGGTATGTTTGGAAATGTAGGAATGATAAGGTTTATAAGAATATAGATCGGAGACCACCAGATATCATAAAACATGCTCTTGGAGAAGCTTCAACGTGGAAGGAAGCATAACTAAGGGACGAAGTGGCGGAGAGAATAACTCATATGTTACAATCCTCATTTCCGATTCCTAATGGACCAGTGTGCCAATTATATGCACATGGAAACAAGAGAATTTGTTCTTTGGTTTAGGATGGTGCTTGATCAAGGCGATTGTGAGCTTGTCTCCTTTACATGCGGAATTGGAGGTTTAGATTTGGGCGATGGAATGTATGGTGATCCATCAGGAGTTGGCCGTTACATTCCAGACAGACTGTTCGGAGTTAGTGAAGATGGTGTCAGATCCGGAGGTTTTGTCCAATTTTTCCGTATTACTTGCAGTGTTTTTAAGGCCGATTTCCCTACTTCTATATTTGCCACGTTCCACGAAGTTTTAATGGTAAAGCAGATTGTCTGGCTTGTAATGCATTTTCTCGCTCTTTCGATTTTATGTTCATAAACTATGTTCGGTCGGTTTGGTTAACCAACCCTTTTTTTAGTATAAATTTTAAATTATGGAAAAAAAAAAAAAAACTATTGTGCTTTTAACACGATCCACCAGAATTTTATTAAGTATAAACGAAATAACGAATATTGAAAGTTTAATATCCTACATATGCTTAGATAGTTAAATAATAGGTATTATCGAATTATTAATTTTTAAAAGTATATCTCTCAACCTAATGTGAGATTCCCTATTTTCTTTATCTTGCAATAGAGAGAAAATGACAATATCTTTTCCAAGAGAAAATGGTACCATCAGTAAGTTACCTATAACAAATTATGCTTTTGAAATAGGGAATCAATCAAACCAATCCAATTTTTCTTACATCTGTAAAAAAAAACTCAAAAAACAAACAAACAAAATCACCAAAATTGTAAAAATATGTAAAACTTAAACAAATTGGTATTATAAAATATATTTTGTTTGCTTTTATTAATTATTTTCATAATAGTTAATAATATCATTATCTGTAATTGTGAATGATTGTGTGCCATAAAATGTATATTTTAATATAAAATTTGTTTTTTCATGTTAAAAGTTTATATGTCTAGATTTTTCATTAATTTATTATAGAAGAATTATCAAATATGTAAAAACAATTTAGTATGAGAAAATTAATATTTTAAATTTAGGTAATGATAATATATAATTAATAAGATGTAACTTTCAATTAGATTTTGAATTTTTTAAAACCGAGTGAAATACGGATCGTAATCTAAAATATAAATTTGAAGAAATATCATTTTTGTGATGCCTCTTTTCAAAAATATCATTTTCGAAAAGTTTTTCAAAACTACCACTTTTAACTCAGCATATAAACGTTTATAATTTTTTTTCATGTTAAAACATAACTTATAAATGTTTATAAACATTTTTTATTACCATAATTACCTTATTATGAATGTTTAAAATTTTGAATTTTTATATATGGTTTTATGAAAATGTATAAAATAGGTATTTTTGAAAAATGACAATAATAAATGGTATTTTTAAAAAATGACATCATAAAAAAAATATTTTTGAAATTCCTCCAATCTAAAAATTAATTACACAAGTCATAATTACATAAATTATTAATTTAAATATTTACAGCATTTTTATTTATATTTATCCGCATATCACATATCATAATCTAGTATTTATATAATTTAAAAAAAAAAATCTTTATTGGTGGATAAGATTTATTTCCGCACATAACAAGAAAAAAAAAACAATTATCTAATTATATGCATATATCCTCGAAGCATGTGTCTTTTTTTATTAGACCGTAGTTCTAATTGCCGTGAATGTGTTTGCATTGACCATTCAATAGCAAAATCCGTACCTAACTACCTATATATATATATATATATATATATATATATATATGTGTGATCTCTCAATGAATTGCAGATATGTAATTACTTTATACTTTATATTTGTATATGTATGCACATACCATAAAGTTTATTATATTTATAAGAATATGATGCTCCGTAATGGTTGCTGAAACCATTAATGTTTCATAATTTTAAAAGTGAGGGAGGTTCTGCCACATTTAATGTTGTAATTTGTGAGAGTTGGACAGTCTATTTAACTCTTTTTATTTATCAAATCGATTTCACATATTATGATGATACAAATCAAAACATACCGTTAGAATTTATAGTTTAGTGATTTGTATTAACGTCGACGCGGTATATAACTCATTTTCATGTTCAAAAATATGTATATGAGAGTTATAGACAACAGAAAAAGCATGTTAATTTATTTAAAGGTTAATGATAACATAAACTAAGACTCTATAACTAATGATCTAAAGTCTTTAAAACTATGAATTTTGAGTAAACTAATAGTAAACTAATTTCCGTGTTTCAAGTAAAACCTGTTTATAATTTTTTTTTTTTAAGTTACATCCGAATTTCAAATAAATACAATATTAATCATGGATTCTATTTTCTATATCTCTAAAAATCATTTTCACATGCCTCAAATAAAGTTAACATTAAACATGGTTCAATATTAAGTACGTACACCGGTTTTTGGGTTTGTTGGGAACCCTCCGAGAAACCAAGAATCTAATAGTAATAGTTAAATAATTTGTCATTAATGGAGAATACTCATACTATACTAGTGTATATAGTTGTAATTAATCACATTTTAACGACAAAATCAAAATCAAATACAGAAACATCTTTGTGAATTTCTAGAAAATTAAGATCAAATGTCGTTTTCTTATGGAGATTTCTATTCCCTATGGAGGTATCTTGCCGATCTCAAGGCCCAAGTCATCAGCACTACTAACCATTATGTCAAGAGGATTTAATATATGGTTTAATTAAATTGAATACATCCATTTGTTTAATCTCGCGTAATTAATTTGCAGGTATCCTTGAAATCATTTGTCGGCAAGATTTTAGAGTCAATCAAAATATATTGAAGTAATTAAAACTCTCTTGTTTTACGCTTCACTTTTATTTTACGTAGTGATATGTTTATTTTCCTTCAAAAAATTTAATAATTAATATAGCGGAATATATTTCAAAACAAAAGAAGGCTTTTGATTGTGTTTTGGGCTTATCGTCCTTACGGAAAAACACAACAATAGTTCGCGTTAAAATCCGACATTGTAAAATTACTATTCTAACCCCAACTTGGTTGCCTCACGTTGGCTGTATCGGGAAGGTAATTATGTCTTTTCGGTCCTTCTTGTATGACATGATTTAAAATCTTTTTTATATTAGCACGATATTATTCTCTTTAATTAATCTTTACGTTTCGAATAAACTAATTTGCATGTAGTTTGATTGTTTTGCATTTAGCCAACTATAGTTTCAAACAAACAAAGATGTGTATGAAAAAATAGATGATATTTAATTATTTATTATTTTCCTTAAAAACAGCTTTTCGGTTATCGAATTATTTTATGGAACAACCTTCAATTTAAAATTAATTTAACTTCTGCGGTAATTGAGAAGACGGCGTCGGTAAATTTTCTTGCAAATTGTTTTGAATTGGTGAAAATAGTATCTGTACTAAAAAAATGGCACACTTTCCAAATACATTTTGAAAAAATTATGAAGAGTAAGGAATCTTTTATATATTTCTCCATTTCACACACTCCGCACGTTAAACATCAAAACAAATAAATTAGCAAAGAGTACTCGAATTCTTTCATTTTTTACTATTTATGTAACTTTTGTATGACCGATTTAAGATACTGAACCGTATTAAATTTTATATGAAATTGTTGATAAACAAAAACAAATTGGAAAGATGACGAACAGACGGACGACTCCACAACATAAAGTTTATACGATAATAAAGCAAATCAAAAATATCTTTTAAATGATTTATTATATGACAAAAAATGATAATAGGTCGATTAACTTTATATATATATATATATGAGGTTTTTGATTCGGTCATTAATTGTACTTAGTTAAACTAAACAACCAATAGAACAAATGATTAAGAGGTTTGAATAATTCATATCTGTTATCATACAGCATCGTTCATTGTAATGTTAACTATAGCAGTTGCATAATGGATCAAATGCTAAATTGATTTGAACATCCCTCTAAGGAAACTGATTATCCAAACAAATCTATATTAAGGGTTTTTAATCATTAAGGTATAATTTACAAATGAAAAGGGGAAAACAACATAGGGAGAAGAGAAAAGTGATAATCATGTGAAAGAGAGTCATACAAGCTAAAATAAGCAAACTTTGTTTTGTTCCCTTTTTTTCCTCGCTCTCTTTTCATCTTTTTCTTTGTTCTTCCTTTTCTTTTTGTAATTTAAACTTTTTTAAATTTTAATTTTTATGCTTCTTTTTGGAATGAATTTAGGGTTTATAAAAAGGAGAAATCAACATTGGGTTTCAGTTAAAAGCAAAGCATAGAGAGCGTGTGGGATGTTAAAGATAAACCCATTCCAAAGTTTTCACCTTTCTATTCTTCTTCATGTGATGAATATTTTAGTTTAGTTTTATCTTTGGAAAAGACATTCGAAGGAATTTTTTCGTATGAAAAATCACTTTATTCCAAAATAAAATTTAACAAAATGAATAATTTGTATTTTCCTAGAATTGCGTAGGTCTAGTCATTGTTGTACTGTCAATAACGAAAAATTATTTATTTTTCTTTTTCACAAAATTAATGCAACTCAATTTAAGTTATGTTGACATAACTGATTTGATCAACTCTATAGACTTTTTACTGCCATAGCTAAAAAAAATTGGTTAGAACAAAATTAGAGAACCATATTTGTACAAGTAAACAAACTCAATTAAATGAATCCATTAATCATGGGACCGATATATTTTTGACATAGAATTCGAATTAATTGGTTTTAGGGAAGAAAAAAAAAGGAGGAGGTGAAAAGATAAAAAATAAAAGGTGGAATGTAAATTAAGAAAAGAGTCTTAAACACACAAATAAAAGATTTACTTTTCTCCTCCAAAGAAAACAAAAGAGTGCAAAGAAAGAAAGAAAAAAGAAAGCCTTATTTACCATTTACCACTTTTGTTTTTTTTTTTTCTCTTTTCTCTTTCCATTTTCTTTATCCCTTTGCTTTTCTTCTCCTTTCTTAACCTAAGTTCCTCTAGCCCCCCCATGTCCACACAAAACACCCTCTCTCTCCTCTCTCCTCTCTCCTCTCTCCTCTCTCAAACACACACTCAAGTGTCATTTTCTCACATATACTTCACACAAAAGAAACAACCATTCACTACATACTACCTTGTCATTGATTTTCTCTCTCTATATCTCAAAAATCTTTGCAAAATCTTCTCAAATTAAACCTCAAACCATAGAACAACATTCTCAACAAAACTCAGAAACCTCTTCCTCAAATCCTCAAAACCCTTTTCTTTTTTCTTCCCTACCCACAATAAAAAAAGGAGCTTTCTTTCTTTCTTTCTTTTTTTTCTTTGTCCTGATTCAAGAAAACAAGAACTAGGGTTCCTCTTTAAGAACCAACTGAAGAAGAAGAAGAAGAAATTAAAGCTCTCTTTCATGGAGCTGTTTCCTGCTCAACCTGATTTATCCTTACAGATTAGTCCTCCGAACAGCAAACCATCATCGACATGGCAGAGAAGAAGATCAACAACAGATCATCAAGAAGGTCATGAAGAACTCGATTTAGGGTTTTGGAGAAGAGCTCTTGATTCAAGAACATCTACCCTCGTCTCTAATTCCAACTCAAAAACAACCACTAATCATCATCCATTAGAAGACCTCTCGCTCTCTAACAACTCTCATCATCAACATCCACACCTTCTCCCAAACTGCAACGCCTCTAACAACATCTTGACCTCTTTCCAATTTCAGACACAACATCAACAACAACAACAACACTTACAAGGTTTTCTTACTCATGACCTTAATTCTCACTTAAGACCAATAAGAGGAATCCCTCTTTACCAAAACCCTCCTCCGCATCACCATCATCATCATCCTCACCGTCCTCCGCCGTGTTTCCCTTTCGATCCGTCGTCTCTAATTCCCTCTTCTTCGCCATCTCTCACCGAAAACAACAACAATAGCTTTGGTACTAGCAACGTTACTAACCCCGGTTTAATTACAAACCCTAATTACCACAATCAACATCAACATCTGAATAGAGCAAGATTCATGCCGAGATTCCCAGCTAAGAGAAGCATGAGAGCTCCTCGGATGCGATGGACCACAACTCTTCATGCTCGTTTCGTTCACGCCGTAGAATTACTCGGCGGCCATGAAAGTATGTTCCTTTAAACTCAAAGCTTATCTCTTTTATTAAAAAAAAAAACTTAAAGCTTATCTCTTTTTCCATTTCTTAATTTACTCTTTTCAAAATTGTTTAATGGGTTTTTAATCTTTTACTTTGAATCAATCGTTAATTAGGAGCAACACCTAAATCAGTTCTTGAGCTCATGGATGTCAAAGATCTCACCTTGGCTCATGTTAAATCCCATTTACAGGTAAATTTTTTTCTACTATATAATTAGTGGGAAGACAACTAAATTATATAATTAGTTAATAGTAATCTTCTCGGGTATCGATGCATTTGACTCGGTGACTTCCTTAAATCAGAGTTCCACTCGAGTCAGAACAGATCGAATCTTGTTTTCTTCTGATCCTTCCTTTTTTATTCTTATCTTAATTAATTAAATCCGATTTTTTGCCCAACCAATAATGCAACCCTTGAATGAGTTAAGACAAAACGAAAATGTATATAAACATTCCATTCATTTTTCTTTTTTTTTAAGTTATTTTTGTTTTCTCAATCTTTTTTTTTTCTGCTAGATCTGATGGTCCTTGTAGACGATAGACATTTTTTTTTGTATTGCAAGTTTTAAATTTTATTTCGTCTTGGAAGAATAAACTTGTCCTGTTACAAGTAAACCAAAAATTACTCAATACTACTATTACTGACACACATAGAATAGAAAGTAGATGTGCTGATTTAATTAAACAACAAAATAATCTTCCCAACAAATAAATTCAAGAGAAACATTAGTACTTTTGGTTTCTTATTATCCATTTTTTCTTGGGTTATACACCAAAATTTTGATTTTTATATCTAGATAACTATATGGGTTTTATATTATTTGAATAAAGTATTAATGCCTTAATTATATAGATTTGCATGCCTAAGAACACAGAATCATAGGAAAACTTATTAGGGATAATCTCCCAATTAATGTATATTTCCTTATGAAAAAAATAGTTTGAATAATAAAAAAGAATATAAAAATCAGAAAGGGAGAGTACAAGAAACACCATCATTTCTCAATGATGAAATGGTTTTGGTCTTACACACAGTCACAGTGAGAGAGAGAGAGAGAAAGAGAGTTTGTTTAACTTAACCATGGTTCCACTTCTTCATATGTTAAATGGGTTAATTTTAACCATGGTTAGACACATAAATTCATGCATATGGGTACATGAAAATCGTAAACTCCATTAATAATGTCACTTAATGCTTCTGTGTCTGAACAGTTCTATATTTTTCTCTCTTTTTATCTTCCAATGTGTCTGTGTATATATTTATATTTGTTGTATATAAATCTTTTATATTTTGAAAATTTGTTGGTACTATTCAACTGTGTCGGAAGACAACAGTACATTGGTCTCCTTTCTTTGGTCTCTTATTCCTTTGCCATATAATTCTATACATGCATGCATCTATATATATATATCGGAGGTTGAGAAGAAATATAATTTGGAATTTGATTTTTGGTTTAATGGAAATTATAATATTGTACATGCATTTTGTTAATTATTTTTCAAATGTATAGATGTACAGAACAGTGAAGACAACCGACAAAGCAGCAGCTTCGTCAGGTTAGTGTTAAAGAAAAAATTCAGATTCTTTTGGGGTGACATTGTTGAATTTACACAATTTATTGTAATTATTGTAATTAAATTATGGTAGAAACCCTAATATTTGTTTCTTTTCTTTTTTTCCCTAAATGTGATTTAGGACAATCTGATGTCTATGAGAATGGATCTTCAGGAGATAATAACTCAGACGATTGGATGTTCGATATGAATCAAAAATCTAGAGATAGCGATGAATTAACGAATCCTCTCGAGAAATCAAACGGTCTATGGACCAATTCTTCCGGGTACGTATAAATAATTGTTCCATCGTTTCTTAGATATATAACTTTATAATGTGGAATCTCGACCTTAACCAAAAAAAAATAATGTGGACTATTGAGCATATATGTATATATATATACATACACTAATGGTATATACACGACCGTGCATATATATAAATAAGATTTGAAAAGAAACATAGTTAAGTGTAGCTACGAATTGAGTTAGGTTAATGTTTCTGTTTTGTATTTCTGTTTTGTCTCTTTCTCTGCCACAAACCCAATGGATCGGAGTCGAGACAAAACACATGATGGGTTAATCATCAATCATGTGCTGCTCTCTCTCTCTCTCTCTCTCTCTCTCTCTCTCTCTCTCTCTCTCTCTCTCTCTCTCTCTCTCTCTCTCTCTCTCTCTCTCTCTCCCCCTCTCTCCATTTAACAATTGAGTGATAAGTTTGAAGATTAAAAAGAAAAAGAATTGACAGAAGATAAAAGCCAGTCAATTTGTGTATATACACTTACAAGAACACACACATATATGTACATATATATACGATTCTGCATGGGGGGAGTATATTTAAATTTAATTGTCTTCCCTTGTATTTTGTGGGACTACTTAGCAAAATGATATTATATTTTATTTTAGTCAAGGGTAGAAAAACTTAACCCAAAAGTTAAATTCTAGAGTGATTCATTACATGAAAATCATAGTCAAGGACAAATTTGTATGCATATATATAATCTTAATCTATATATGTGCGTGTATTTTGCTATACTATAATCATCACTATGTGAAAAAAAATTAGATATACCAATTTCGATTAGAATATGACATATTTCTTCAAAAATATTCTATATAATTAAGTAAATTAAAGTTCTTTTAGAATGGTTAACACATGAACAAATGGGCAAACACATGGGTTGGAGGAGAAGATTGATTTGTCAACTTTATGCTAAAATAAAGTAAAAAAATATATAGCAGAATATATATATAACATAGTTCTATATTTTGCATACGTTAAACATACAGCCATACGAGTCGACAGAGATAAAAACAGCTTTGTTATTACCAAAAGAGAAATGCTTTGTTTTCTTTCATCTTGTTATTTCTTATCTTCCTTTTCACTTTCTTCCTCTTTTTGTTTATTTCTTTGATTATTTAACTTTAATTTATTTATTTCCTTAAAGCGAATATCATAGATATCTCTCTCTCATATAACTAAGCTTTTTGTTGGCTTTTGCAGAGAGGCACGTTTGCATGGGAAGCTAGTCAATAATGTTGCAGAAATTATGCTACCTTCTGAGGTACGATCCATCTCTTTCTGCAAATATAACTATGAATACTCGAATACGTGTGTGTATATATAATATTGTATATATGCATTGCATTGTCGATTTCTTTTCATTGCTAAGTCACCCCAAAACCTCAAAAGGGGTGCCACAAAAAGGGCTTTCATTAAAGCTTGCTTTAGGAATTTTCAAAAGCAAAGGGTATTTTCGTTATTTAGACATTTATTGAAAAATAAGAAAAACCTAACCCCATTGACATTGACCATGGTGAGATTTTTTTTTTTTTTTTTTGACCTTTGACACGCATATATTGTGACTTGTGAAAGCTTAAGCCTTGAGGTGCGGTTATCCAAGTTTGGCTTATAGGCCAATATGGGCAAAAGCAAAACCATAGCAGCTTATATAGTGATATAATATATATGTGTCAATGTCAAACACTAGTACTTACGACCATAAATAAGGCAATCTTAGATCTTAGAACTAATGTATTAATTTATGGGTAATAATTATACAAAAACCTTAAGCCCTAGTTAAATATTGAAATCGCTTTCGCTTATAATGTTGCATGAGTTTCTGCAATTTTTATTATAGTTATCAAGACTTAAATCTTGAATTAAAAAATAAATCGGATGAATTGTAAGTCGAGGATTATTTTCTGATATTCAGACATAAATATTATATTTCTAACATTCTTTCTTTTGCTTCACATATACTTGCCTTTTTCCCTTTCCCAATAAATACATGTCCATGATCATCTACATTCACATGTTTATCATACACATGTACATATAAAAAATCTAAACCATAAACTTTATAGAGAAAATCTATCTAATGGTGATTAATGATTCATTGTTTGGGTTTGGGTTTTAATTAAACAGAAGGAAATAGATGGCAAGTGCTCAAGTAATGAGAGGATATCATCAGAAGAAATGAGCTCATCAAGCATTTCGGGAACAAGCCCCTTTAAGCCTAATCTTGAGTTTACTTTGGGTCGATCTCACTAAATTTATTATTTTTAGCTAGCTAGTAATTAATTAGTATTAATTAACTTCTATTTTGGCTAGTGACTAGTTTCGATATTCATATCAATTGAATAAGTTTTTGTTTTAAGCTTATATCTTAATTTCCTCTTGGAAGGTTGAAAAACACTGTTCTTTTTCCCTCTTTCTTGAGAAGAATCAGTGAAAGAATCGAGTACTAGTGGCACAATAAATGTTATGTTTTCTTTTGTTGAAATTTTTATTTATATTTAACAATCCGATGATAAAGGGATGAAATTATAAATAAAGAATAATAATAGAGGAAAAGGAAAAAAACATAAAAGAGAAAAAGCAGAAAAAAGAGAAGAGAGGAAAAGGTTTAAAAGAAAGACAAAAGAGGACATGAAAGAAAGAAAGAAAGAAAGTAAATAAATTAAAAGGAGAATGGGTAAAGTTGTTACGAAGAATATATAAAATCTTTCTACTAAATAAATGTTAATTATAATTTGGTAAAAAAAATTGAATGTGAATTCTGGTTAATATATGATTAATGATTACCTTTATGATTTCCCTTAAGATTTTAGAGTGGGTATAAAGCATATGAACTGTCTGTCACCATAAGCTTTTCGAAAAGATGATTAACTTATACAAGAAAGCAAAGAATATCTCTTTATTTTTGTAAAAAGGAAAAAATATCTCTTATTTTTTTAGGTCCAAAGTATTAATTTTGGGACTTGTTCTTGAAATATATCACTAAAGTTCATTGAATATGTATATCATAGGGAAAAGTAAAAGACATAAAAGAGAAAAATAGAATAATTTTTTATGTATAAGGTAGATTCCCACCAAAGAATATTTAGTTCATTGCTTTCACTTAGGTGTTTGATGTTTCCTTACTCCTCAACACTCTATTTTCTATTTTGTCTTCCTCGAGCACACATAATTATATAAAAAATAACAATTTGTTGTTGACAAAACGAAAATAATAATAACAATTGCTAGCCATCCGACAGTCAAAATGACCAATACATACATATGGTTGAGCATATAGAGATAAAAAACGATTGGTAAATTGATTTAGTGATGGATCTGAATTGATGGTAGATTGATAAAAGTATACTATATCATAACTTGAGTTAAATTTACAACGTGTAAATAGTAAATACTGAATTTGTAATTTGGATACGGATACCAACAAAAATATCTACAATTAATTTTGTTTGTGGCTGTGCGTTTTTTTATTCTAACAACAACTCTATTCATTGTTGTATGTAGAACCGTGCTCATGGGTTGGGGGAAAAAAATTATTTAAGGCCACAAAAAAATTATTTAATTAGAGGGCACATGCATATTTTTTTATTTTTCAAAACTAGGTTTATGTGAGAATTTTTTTTTTATTTGGTCAAAAAAAGTTTTTTGTGTTTTAATCAATTTTTATTATTATTGTGTAATGTGTGTTTTGAAAGAATTTTATGATTTTTTAAAATTTTAAATTTTATAACAAATGTCACATTTTTCAAATGCGTCTTAAACTTTTATGAATTTAGGCGCGCCACTGGTTGTACGTTCTAAAATTGGGTTGTTGTTAAAATAATATAAAACGTAGTTCACATATAGATGATTAATCCAACAAATTTCGAACTAAAACACATTTTTGTGACTACTTTCTAAGAGAAACAATGACGAACTTCAGATAGATATATTTTTGTCATCAAATGGAACCATTTAATAAAGCCATTAACAAGACGAACGCTATATATTTTGCTTCAGCAAACAAGACGAATTATGTATACCTCTATATCATACTTTATATGACATGATTAACTAGATTTCAATTGTATATATCCTAAGTATATTGTAGTTAGTATTTTTTTTTTTTTTTGGTACCAATATATATGATCTAATGATACACTCCTCCCTCAATCTAACATGATATCATCAACTAGCCAACAAGCTAAAGCTCGATGTTCTTTATCACGCATCACTCTCTTCATCATTTTCCTTCTTGATTTCTTTTTCTCCTCGTGCTTGATGGTCGCCACATCTACAACCTCGAATGAAAAGCCGTTCGGCATCACTCACATTAAAGTCTACATTCCCATTTTACTCGACAACTATGAGATGCAGAGAGCTTTTTGATACACATTGCCTTAACGTGGCGTCTACGGACACCTCAACAACAGTTATTCTCCCACCCCAATCGACAAGAAGCAATAGAAAGAACACAATGGTCTAGTCAAGAGGTTGATCTACAAAACCATACCATACTCAATCCTTGTAATTACAGTTTTAAGCTCGTGGTCTTTGGCTCGCATCCAAGATTTTGTTTCAGAACAACAAAACCCGCGCAATACAGCCTGAGAACGAATTGCAAAAAATGTTGATTGGAGATCTCGACATCCAAGAGTACTGTTAGAAGTTGAAGTCCTTGTCTGGCCATATTGCCAATATTTATGTGTGAATATTACAATATTTATATGTCAATATTGCATTATAACGTGACCAAAACTAGCTTTGGTTTAAAATTAAATATTTTTTTTTATCAATTGTTGGTCAACTAATGTGTGCCAAAAAAATAACTAGGAATTATTCATAACCCAAATAATATATTGAAAAATTAGTTGCCCTCAGATATATATAGAACCAATAATCAAAACATATTGTCCTCCAGATATCGAAATCAAAATATTATAATATCGAAATCATAATAAAAGTCTCGAAGAAAAATCTAAGCATGGTGGTCTTCGTTGTATGGGTAGTCAGTCGCATTTGACAATTGAAACACGGCCTTGTGTCACTGTCATGTCACGTGCAAAGTGAAACATCCCAAACATTTTATTTTTTATTACAATATTATTATTATTACTAACAAAATTCAAGTATTGAAAGCAAAACAGAATATAAAAGGCATGCAAAAGGTAGTAATCATTCACCAATAATTGCAACTTACACCCACCCACTCATCTAAACTATTAAATGTTATCACATATTTTGCAAAAAAAAAATTATGTTCATACCAATTTAAGTAAATAATAATTATTTTTGACCAATCCATACCGCTGCAATGTTTATCTAACAGATTCAGATTCTAAACTTACCCTAAAATTTAACTCAAATAGATGTAATTGATTTGGCAACAAAGTTTAATTAGTTTTTTTACATGAACTATGTATATACAAGTTCAAAGTTGTTGGTATTATGATGATGAATGGTATTGTGATTATATGATGATGAATGGTATTGTGATTATACATATATTAATATATATATATATATATATATATAATTTTAATAGATATAAGAGAAATTTAATGACATAAAGAGGGATGGCACAAGTTAGTAGATACATGAGAATCAGAAGGAGAATTATGGGGAAAAGAGTACAATTGGTTTTTCTCTCTCTCTTAGCTAAAAGCCTTTCATCTGTCCTTTCTCCTTGGGCTACCTCAAATTCATTGACTTTCTTCTTAAATTGTTATTACTTTAAAAACATTTGTATTACAAACAAAAGTTTAAAATAATATCCAGCTACTCAATATGACCATAACCATTGCCTAAAACCTAAATAAGTATAACCGAAGTTTTTTTTATATAAAAAAAGTATAACCGAAGGATGTATATTATAGTGGGTTGTATAAGTACTACTGTTCGTTGTATCATAATTTAAATTTAAATCCGAGAATATACGTGTGAATAATAGACCACAAAAAAATGAGATCACTAGTAGTTAAGAGATAAAAACACATTTACTTGGATATAAGTAATTTACATGAGCTATACATATTCATCAATAAAACAAACAAAACATTTTTGGTTAGCTCCATCTCGGAATTATTGGTTAGGTCCACTTAGTACATAAATTAAAAAATCTCAAAAAATTAGTTTAATGAGAAAGTTTCAAAAACAAACGAAACAATTTTTTTATATATTATTATTATATTTTTTGTTTTGTTTTTGCTCGCTTCTGTCACTCTCTCCCTTTCTCTCTGCGTTTGAGGCAAAGACTGAAACACTGCTCTCGATATTATTTACTGTCGTACGAACAGAAGAGAAAGAGCACGAAGTCCACAGAATGTCAAAAGTATATATTATTAATCCATCATTACATTATCATTTCAACTTTGGGGACCTTCGTACACACTCTTTTATCACACGTGTCGTAATCTTAACGGTTTATTTGCTGTGTCTCTGCTTCTCTGCCAGCCGTAAGATCTGATATTGCCAAATGTTGCAAAGATGTTATACTGATCGATTAGAAAGTGACCAGTAAAGTTGACGCTCCTTGTTTTCACCTTACAAGAGAAATCTCTTTCTTCTTCCTTTTTCAATATATAGCATGTGATATATTCCAAAAAGTTATGACCTTATAAAGATAATAAAGTTTAATTTGTCAAATTCTCTGAGCATTCTTAAGAAATGTAGCTTTTTCATATGATTTTTCTTAAGAAATGTAGAATTTTCATTCTTAAGAAATTTTCATACACTTTTTCATCGATATATGAAAAATAAACATGACTAGAATATTCAAAAATCCACTGATAAAACAAAGCTAACGAGACTGCATTTTGGAAACTTCGTTTTAGGCCTTGAAAATAGTAAGATCAGTCCTATGTGTGTAATCTATATTTTTTTTGTCAGCACATATATGAAATCTATACATTGTACGGTATAGTCGTATAGAGAAGGTAGTAATTATGAAATTAAATGTAAAAACAAACTTTTAACCAAGAAATGTAAGACAAAAAAAAAAGGGAAGAGACTATTTCATGAAATTTGCAGTGTTAATTGAGCAGCTCGAGGAGCTTTTTGCATGGGGAGAAGCTGTGGTGTAGGTCCCATCAACGTTAATTCAAACGTCAATGCGATAAAATTCATGAATATATATGCATATACATATACTTTATTACATGAGTATTATTTTGGAGAATACTAATAATATAAAACTTGTTTGGTATAATGAATGATAATAAACAAAATTTGAATAACTAATCAATTTGCTAATATGTGACAAAGAGAGACTGTTTGATTAAGATGATGTATTGTTTTTCATAAAATAAAAATTTCTGTAGATTTTTATGAATAAATAAAAAAAACAAGAGAGAATAATGCAGAAAGTGGAGAAGACATATAACAAAAAATTAATTATTCTCTTACAGGACAACGGATAATAAGGCGAAATTCTCGCGGGAACCAACGTCTCCTTCTTTCTATCTCTTCCGTAATAAATAAACAGACAAAAAACATACGTACAAAGACATATACTGATATATATATATATGTATATAGTTGACAAAAAAATAATATATATATATATATATGTATATACACTTATATTTTTCTCCGATTTTCTACAGCCAAATTCAATTAATAATACAGAAAAAGAATAGTCTATTAGACTATAGTATTTATAATCCACTATAGTTATATTCAACCGATTAAAGAATTACTCAGTATTAATGAAGGATTATTTATGTTTTTGGCAAATATTGATAAAAGTATTCAAAAACCAAAAACCATTCTAAAACTACAAATATTCATGGCTTAGATTTAACGAAAGATGATTTATGTTTTTGACTATGAAACTTCCATAATTTTCAGTCGATTTTAGTATTTTGAATTCATCTTTACTTTTTCGATTTTTTACTAACAAATTTTTTGAAACATTAAACGGTTTAATCATTTAATAATGAATTATGCATGTCATCATATTGTTATTATTATTTTTTTCGGCAAATTATTCATCCTAGTAATTTATCAATGGTTGGATCAAATCCTTTATATAAACTACACCATCATATTCAACTACATCTAAACACTCATACAAATCAGATGTGCCGATTAACATCATATATAACTCAATTCCTCTAAGTCACATCATCATATATATATATTCTTGTACAATATAAGTATAAAATTACGCATTAATCATCGCATTTTTTATATAATATATATGAAAGTTTACACATTTTAAAATGACCCATAAGATATTTTTCTTGGTTAAGGATGTTTCAGTTTCATACACGAAATAATCATGTATGGTTATGATTCTTATGAATATAAACATATTTTTATGGGTATGGGTTAAGAAGTAATGAACGGAAATAATGTTACCAAAGGTAAATAAAAAAAGAGTTAAAAGGACTAAAGAGAGAAAGAAAAGTGGTGCTGGGAAATGTCAGAGGGTGGCGAAAGAAGAAGTGACGTGTCAAGAGGAAAGAGTGGGGCCCAAAGGGATATGGTCAAAAAAACGAATTACTGTCACAGAAGAGTGAGTGAGTGAGTAGTAAGTAGGGGACCAATCAACGACAAATACTCCTCCATTCGGTTTTGTAATCTATCACAGTCCTGTCACTGTATCACTTTCTCCCTTTTTTTCTCTTTTTTTTTTTTTTGGCTTCACCAAAACAAAAATTCCTAAACACAAAACACAAAATTGTCAATTTAAAAAAAAATATATATATATACTATTCTTTATTTTTCAATTGTTTTGAAAGTAGTCATTTAAGGCTTTTTTTAATTATTATTATGGGCAAACATGAGATAAGTACACATCCAATAATTTCTAAGCCCATATCCATGCTTGTGTCTAGGCCCAGACCCAGGCCCATATATAATCCAATAGGTTTGGATCGCTTAAATGACATTGTTTTAAGAAAATAATCTTGTAATTTGGTAATGAAATTATCCCGTTGTGAAGAATTAGCCGTTAAATTTTTTTTTTTTTTTTTCACAATTTTTATAGATTAGCTTATTCTCCGTAAATGAAAAAATTGTTCACAATACATGATAAAAGGGCCAATATGGCCAAAAGATTAGCTAAAACATTAGCTACGCAAAGAGATAACAAAGAATAGATGAAAGCTAACAGAACACTCAAACTACTAAAGTTGTGGAGTCCTCTAAAATCGACATCAATAGCGCTGGAAGGTAAAACAAAGCCTTGAAAATTAGAGAACACAATTAGTAACCTAAAGTCCACAATTGAAACAGCAGCAAGTGCACAATTAACAATCGCTAGATCGGCAATAACAGCAGAGGCGATGAGACACTAAGTTGTTGAGCTTTTGAATTGAGCAGAAAACGAAGTCTCTGAACTCTTTGACACATTACTCCCTACATTAAAACCACACAAAGCACATAGAAACAGGAAACAGACAATCTCCATAAAGGAGAAAAGTGGACAATGAGTGTCCAATAAAACCCGATTTAGAGGAAAGATGGAGATATTATATACTAAACCTCCAAGCTGCCACAAATGGATAGAAATGAACCTCGATAATTCAGAGTCCAGACTGCATAACGCAGTAAAGGATCGCACAAAAGCGAAAGCAACAAGAGAGACTAGACACACGCTAGTATAGACCTCAATACGAGGTAAGATCGAAACATACCGGCTGTGATAAGAGAAAACCACAAGCAACAACACACAAGACAGTTTAGGAGAATAAATAATCTCTGGTTTTGTCCCTACAACTACAAGACTAAACTTGCCTTCATCAATAAACCATCCAATGAACTTTATGAGATCGTAAGTCCGTACCCGAAAGCGCTCCAGGCCAGAAGATGATGGTGATTCAACCTCAAAATGACGAGAGATGCCAACTCGAAGGACACAGTTGATGGAACGAGGAGCTATAGAACAGAGAAAACCACTAATGGACATAAGTTGCAGCAAATGCGCAGGAAAATATTCATGTGTTTGTGTTTAAAACGGCTAACTTTTTGAGTTTTATTTTTTAAATTAACCATTTGTAAAGTCTTTCTTTTTCATCTTCATCATTATAAATCAAAATTTTTTGTTTTTTTTTTTAATTCAAGTAAGTTCGAAACTAATGCATCTGAGATGTTTTTATTTTATTTTAAACATTGGGTAATTTGGTATCTTCATGATCTTGTGATTATCGTTTGTTTAGTCTCTTCTTTACATATTTCTCTTGCATGTTTGATTTTTTTTTTTTTTGCGTTATCTGAAATTTGATTGGATACTTGAGAAATTAACTAGGTATTGTGTTAAGTATGTTGAGAGACCAGATTTCACATTGCATAAATATTGGAAAAAATATGTAATGATAGATATACAAAGCTATTGAGGTTAGTTCGTCTTTACAATTAACCTATCCACCACAAGTTTTCAATCTAAAGGAAATTAAGTTTTTTCACCTATCCACGATTCGAACTGATGTCAGATTACTTAAAGAATTTTTGGTTGTTAAAATGCATCATTGTAAAAACAACCTACCATGGTATCATGTCTTTGACCGTTACTGATGTCAATTTTAATCATTTGACCTCTTTTTTTTTCACCTCTCGTCAGCCCAAACTATAAGAAAAAATATTGCTTGATTAATTAAAGAATTTTGACTGATAAATTGCATGATGGTGAAAATGGATTTTAGTCTTTGATCATTAGATTTGCCATCGTTTGAACAGTTTTCACATTATAATGTAAAAATAGATAATTTTTAGTTAATTTGACATTAAACAATTTATTTCAAATTCATTTATCCACAACTCAATCTTTAGAAAAAGAGTTTTATATTGTCAGATTATTTAAAGAAATCAGATTGTTAAATTGCATTATTTTGCAGAGAAACCGAACATGGTATCTTGTCTTTGATCGTTAGTGGTGCCATCATTCGAATCGTTTTTCACACCAAAATGTTAAAACTTCTAATAGTTTGATAGTAACAAATCTCTTTTCCTTTTTACCTATCCCCAACCCAAACTGTAAGGAAAACTTTTATATTGCTAAATTAATTAAAAAAACTTGACTGTTAAATTGCTTAATTATGAAAATAAACCGAACAGGAAATTCAGTCTTTGATCATTTGAAGTGCCATTGTTTGAACCATTTTCACATTCTGATGTAAAAATAAATAATTTCTAGTTAATCTGACCGTAAAAAAAATCATATCTTTTCACATATCCATAACTCAAATCTTATGGAGAGATATTATATTGTGAGATTATCTTAAGAAATTTTATTATTAATTACATTACTGTGAAAACAAACTGAATATAGTATCATGTCTTTGATTGTTAGTAGTGTCATCGTTCGAACTGTTTTTAACACGTAGTTTATTATCAATTTTTAGTAATTTGATAGTAAACAATTTCCTCTTTTTTTCACTTATCACAAACTATAGTTGTAGGAAAGGTTTTATATTGTCAGATTAGTTAAAGAAACTTCATCTAAATTGCATAATAATGAAAACGAACTCAACAAATATAATATATAAACAGCCATGTACTTAATTTGACATAAAAAACAAAATCTTTCTTTTTCACCTATCCACAACCCAAACTTTAGGAATATATTTCGAGATTAATTTAAAAAACAAGACTCCTAATTTGCACTGTAATGTAAAAACGATAAACTTCTAATTAACTTGACAGTAATTTTGTATTTCATCTATGCACGATTCAAACCTTATAGGAGATATTTTATATTGGGTGATTAATTATATAAATTTGACTATTAAATTGCATAATTGTGAAAACAAACTAAACATTAATATCTAGTCCTTAATCGACTTAGAAGTGTCAAAAAAGCGATCCATTTTCATACTGTAATGTATAAACAAACATATTCTTTATAATTAATTTGACGATGAAAAAATCCTTTTTCAGCTATCCATAACCCAAACCTTATGGAGAGATTTTACGATATTCCTCATTTTGTTTATTTTTTATTTCTTTTACAAATTTACCTTATATTATGCGTGTATAACTTATTTGTATGACCTCGCTTTTTTTTTTCTATTACACCATCATCATAGATGGTTGATTTAATCATATTAAAAATGATGATCAGTTGACCAAATTCAATAACTTGCAACACATGTGATTATGATGAACAGCTCCACAAACAATAATTCTACGGCGCAACTTTCTCCACAACACACAAAACCATGACATATGGTTTTACTTGCACCATACCCACAATGAACAGCTCTCTCGTAACACACGAGACTATAACCAACGGCTTTGTATACAACACTCTGGAACCTCCGATAAATAATTTGACTATAAATTACATAATTGTGAAATTTGACTACTAAATTGGAAGATTAATTAAATAAATTTGATTACTAAATTGCACAATTACAAAAACACATATTTTAATTAATTTGATGATGAAAAAATTCTTTCTTTTTCACATATCCATGACCCAAATCTTATGGAGAGAGATTTTGCAATATTCTTTTTTTTTTTTCTTACAATTTACTTTTATGTAATAAATTATGCTGTGTATAACTTACTTTTACGACCCTTCATTTTCTTTTTTCGTCTATTACATCATCATCAGAGATAGTTGATTTTATCATATTACAAATGATTATCAGTTGACCAAATTCAACAACTTGCAACACATGCGATTATGATGAACAATTCTACGAAAAACGATTCCACGGTGCAGCTCTCTCCGCAACACACTGATCCAAGACGGACGGTTTTATATGCACTATACCCACGATGGACAACTCTCCCCGTAACACACGAGACTACGATGGACGGCTCTACCCGCAACACTCTAGAATTTCCAATAAATTTTTACATCAATTAATCTGCAGAAACTCGAATCCTAAACATAGTGTAGAAACCTTTAAAAACCGTAAACCACTAGCGAAGAGACTTTCACTTACGAGCCTTCATTAATGCAAACAATATGATTTTTTGCAATAAGTTGGCATGCAATGTAATTATTACCAAATTAAATAGTTTATTTAATTAAAACATAGCAATCAATATATAGAAATTATTTAACATTCAGTATCTTGAGAAACTAAAGAAGTGTCAAAATGACAAAGTTCAATAAGACACTTCTTGAAAATAAGGTTTTTGTTCGATTTTTGCAGAGGTGAAAACGAAAATGCTAAAAAAGCTTGAATTATCTTTGCGTCTGTTCATGTGTTCAATTTTTGTTTCCGAAAAAAAGTTTTAAGTCTAAATTTATATTTCGGGGCATGGTTTATTTATCACCTATCCATATATTGGTCATAAAGTCGGTTTAATCTTTAATTTTGACGTTAAACGCCAATTTTTGATTAAATTAAATGTTAGAATCTAAACGCCAAGTGGATGTAAATCGATTGTCAAACTTGATATGATTCTAAATTGGAAATCTAAATTGGAAAGTTTTGTTCATGAAATTTAAAAAGAAATCCAAATTTTATGGAGTGGAACTGTAGATCGATCACCCATTTTTTATTTTTAGTAGTTCTGTGTAACGGTTAGTGGTGGTGTCTTGGAAACCAAATTTGGTGAAGTCCATCAAATAACATCTACGAGTTTATTACCCAAGAGCGTCTACCGCTTTGAAGTGTTGCTTTCCATGGAGTCTCTCTCGCCATAAACCATTGAGGAGAGTTGAGCCTGGATCTGCCCCAAAATCAGAGCCCAACTAATAATGTATAATAAACTCGTCAAAGGTAGACGAGCTTGGCGATGAGAACCCGTCTTGTAAACGGACGGTGAAGGAGGGTTCCCTATCCTCGAGAGTCTCGACATATCCTCGAGAGGCCGCTGTTGTAGGCTGCTGTTGTTGCTCCAAAGTAGGCGTGGCTGGCTGCATAATCACGAAACTGGTTGAACCTCGGGATATCGAGATACTTCTGCGGCAACACAAACTTCCCGTGGTATCGAAAGCGCCCAGCAGTATCATAACAAAACGGCTTTTCCATCATTTAGAGAACAAACCTACTGTTGTGCTACCAAGTTTGGAAGAAGCGACTCTTTCCCATTCAGTGAAGCACCACGCAATTTTATTTTGCTTTGAACACAAAAGTCTCAGTCTCAATCTCACAGAAATGAGATGTGCATAAGACGCTAACAATATTAAAAAATGAGAAAAGTAGTGAAGACAAGTTTCACGCAACGACCAAATTTTCGTCAAGTTTCAACGTCTATCACAACAAAGTTTGGAGCTAGAAAAAGACACATACCACATCATGTCCCTTAGTAAATCATATAATATAATACGATTTTTCCACGACAGAAAAGTCGACACATTAAACTCTACCCCCCAAGAGACCCGACTCAAACCAAAAGTCTAAAAATCAGAAAATAAAAAAGATTTTTAAAGTCAAAAGGAGAACCACAAAGGCAGCTTCCTTTTGATATTCGTCATCATCAACTTCTTTACTTACAACCCACCTGCACCTTCATGGTCATCTCTGATGCCTCCAGGAATCTCCTTCAACAACTTTGGCTTAAGTTTAAAAAACAAAAAAACCCGTCAATCTCGTCAACTTTGGTTTCACTTATCTATAGCGAAAGCATTACAACTAACTTACCTGGTTTTGAAGAGCTGTTATGGTGGACCTCAGAAGATCATCTCCTACTATAACCCGCAGTTTCCTCACAAACTCCGCTCTCGTCATTTTCTTCTCCTGCATACAGATTTCTTCGATTTCAGAGGTCATGCAATTTTCAAATATTTATAGCAAAAACTCTCAGATCATCTGTTTCTACCCGAAGTTGTTGGTAGTCAGCATTGATCAAGGCCATGTCTTTCTCTGCAATCTTGTTTGAGATTGCTGCAAACAGAGTAGGAAAAGGCATCCATGGAGATTTGGGTTTTGTAGTGCTGGAACCGACACTGTTTGCGCTCCCTGAACCTCCTGGTCCCTGTTTTTATAACACACAACCCCAAGTATTAGTAGTCCAATTATTTAATAAGATCACACAAAAGGAAAAACTGAGAACAAAACTCACGTTTGACTCCAACTGTGGAGGAAGATCCTTGGGTCCTTCCAGCGTGACCCCTGAGTTATCACGCTTAGCAGCCAAATTCCCTGCAGAAGACAAGTGTATGTTATCGACTTCCAACACCGCAGAAAACAGAATTTGATGGATCGAAATACCCATTAAGCCGTGTGAGTATCTCATCCGACCCCCGGATGATGAATCAGAGACGTGTCTCTTGAAACCAAACGTGTTATAACACCGGAGGTCGTTTAGTTACCACACATGGATCCTTTTTTTTTTCTAAATTTATCAGTTGAGAGCTGAGCTTCAGCCCGATCTATAAGCTGTCTCCCTTTTCAATGCGTCATCAGTTGATTCGAGTTTGGGAAACATGATATTGTAAGAAATAGAAAGGGAACAAACTAATCACCTTCAGCATTGGGGGAAACAGACAGCTTGAACCTAACGACAAATTCTGGGAATATATGGGTGTTCATATTGATGTTCCAGACAATATAATTCTTCGGATTCTCGATATCATCGACTCCGTTGTCATATTCTTCTCCACCAGAAAAGAACTGAGCCTTATCACCCCGGAGAAGCTCCATATTCCCCATTATTACGCGACATAAGACCATGTAACGTACTCCGTTTTCGTCAATATCACAATACCTAGCACTGAAACAAACTTTTTAGGGTTGGTACTTGAAACCCGAAGTATCTATTAGAGATGGGAGTCCATAATATATGAACTAAACCATAGAAAAAAAATATATATATACGAAGCAGATTCAATGACAGAGCAAGAGGAAACCTGAAGTAAGGGGAATCTGCAGCAGTTAAATGAATCCCAACACCATAGATGGACTTTCTTATGAATGCTCCACCCACTCCAAGTCCCTGCATCATAACTGCAGATAAAACTTCCCTCTTTGCAGGAAGCCATGCATATCTAACGTTTGCATCCCCACGGTGTTTCTTAGTGATCTCAACTTGCTTCTGGAAAAGCGCGAGACGAGCTTCAGCAATCTCACTGGAAAAACGGCCCACATCCAGCACCGCTACGTGCCCTAGAGAAGCTGTACCTAAAGCAAACATTTTTTTTACCGCATCTTTATCCAGTACTTCGGCTCCAGCAGGCTTGCGACCAGAGACTATAGCATCCGTCTCATCCCATTTCGAAACAGCAGCTTGAACCTTGCGGCTGCAGCTATCCTCTGCTGCCTCGTCATAGTGCCCATTTGAAGAACGCTGAATAATTGGAACATCATCCATATTGTCACCAGACTCGTCACTGCACTCCTCCAAATTCAACCTCGGTGACTCCCCACCATTAACGTCAATCTCAAGACGCAGCTTGATCTCATGCGGAGCATATTGTTTTGGATCTTCCACAGAGTTATGATGGCAGCAATCGTTCCTTTCATCACTGTCATAAATTTCAGGGAAAAAGCATTTGCCTCCAATATCAATCCATGCAAGCGGAGTTTTTGCCCCTGTTTCCAAGTCTAGCCTGTGCATGTGCAAGAAATCCAAAATAAAAGGCTGGCCGCACCATTCAAACTCAATTGCGGCTCTCTTTTCTTCAAGTTCATTCCTGATGGCGCAGATAGTATCCTCAGGCAAATCATTCCATTCACCATTCTCATAGATCATAACACGCTTGGGCACTCCAGTCTTCTTAAAATAAGAGTAGTACCTGACCAATGACTTCCCAGAGCGATTCTCGGAAGCATTAAACTTGTTTTCACCGTCAAATTTTCTTCTTTTATCAGGACTTTGTCGTTGGCCATTCGGTAGGGGCACATGTTGCAGCTTCGCACAAGATACTCCAGTAACATATGCAGCATAGCTTGCTGCGCGCTTCCTCTTCTTCCCGAATCCATCATCACAACTACTATCCAACACCTTGGCGATCTTGGCATCCATTTCTATCTATTAACAATGCTAAACCTATAACCTTGAATGAAAAAGTCAGCTGTCAACTAGCAGTCCTAAAGATAGTGTCTTGCCGACAGCATCAGAAAACACTGCAACAAAAGAAATGGAAAATGCTTAAGATATATCAAAAATGCAAAATCAATCAAACATGAGCTTGAAACTTACCAAACTGTAACAGTTAAAGCCTGATACATACATGTGTGTTCATCTTTGGATATCTTCTCTGTAATTAAAAAAAAATATAAACACAATCAGAGAAGAGATAACACCGTCTTGTTTCGATTTTCACAGCCGTCGGCAAGAAAGTTCCTGCAATAATAAAATCCATCAAAAAAAATTAGCTTTCCACAACCTCAAAATCATGACTTTACTTTACTAGAGAAAAAAAAAATCCCTAAATCGAAACAAGTCAATCGCAGGTTAATAACCAAATTAAAGACTTAAGAAAACGTAGATCGTAGACAAAACACACGAATAAACAAGATTGAGACGGAAAAAATCGATTAATTCAACTCAAAACGCCTCGGAATCAAACGAATCTAAGCCGATCTACAAAAACCGACCTTTCGCGAAACCCAGAAATCCGAGTATAAGAAACTACGAATCAGATACAGAGAAATTGAAAAAAAAAAAAACAGAAATTAACCTGATAAACTCTTCAGATCGATCGCTAAAGGCAAGGGTTCTCTCCAAAAAAGCAAAAGCAAAACCAGAGATTACAGAGAGAGGATAGAAGGATATGTGCTTATAGAGAAGAAAACCCTAAACCAGCGATGACGACGAAGAAGAAGTTGTAACGAAGAAGACGACTCATTTATATATAAGCAAAAATATCTTCGGCGATTTTGAGGAAGAAGAAAAAAAAAAAAAGCTTAAGTCGGCGGTTTCTGAGTTTTCCTCTTTCTCTACCCAGAAAATTTGCTTGGACGAAAAGCAAATCAATTGGGTTATGTTAAGGTTACACGTCGTTTACTTATTAAACGTCAAAGACGAAATCTTATTGGGTGGTGATGTATTAATGAGGCGGTCAATACACGGAGATAGAGATATGGTCGAATAAATAATATTATTAATAGGAATAATAATATTAATAGGAGAATTATTTATTTAATTTAATGGACGGGGACAAAATTATAAAATTATTGAAAAATAAAATAAAAAAGTGTCTTGACGCTAAGGACCATGATGAGATTGTGAATCGAGGGGTCCATTGGAATGGAAGATAACTATCCAAATAAAAAAGTAATATCTTTTAGCATAGAGATCTACATAGTATTGATGTAAAAAAAAAAACTATTCATTTAGGGATTTTTTTCATCTGAAATTTTTATTATAATTTTTGGTAAGAAAAAGCCAAAAAATATATTTTAAATTTTCGGAAACTAAATCGGTAAAAAAGAAATTACTTCCAAAAACATCATTTTAAAAAAGAGAAATGATTATTAAAAAAGGTTAAATATAGCAATTTAATAGCAATTTTGATTGATGATATTTTAGAAGTTTTGAATAGTAAATATAGAAAGAATTTGAAAATATTTTACATACTAAATAAAATATATATGTAAAAAAAAATTAAAAATTTGGTACGCAATTTTTGTGTATGCGCTATTTAAACCAGCTGATAAATTTTATTTCATCAATAGTTTTTTATATTTTACCGCATTTTTTTCAATTTTTTCCGTTTTGTCGATAGATAATATTACAAGCGACATATCTCTTACCACAACAATCAATTATATAATCGATCGATAACTTTTGATAAATTAATTAAAAATAACTTTTAAATAAATTAATTAAAACTGACCAAATTTATTGTGTTCTATATGTAATGTTCATTAATAGTTTTCAAATTTCATCATGTTAAAAAGGAAAAAATCCAGAAAAATTATCAACCAGTGATTTACTTCCAATAATACATACATATTTTCAAACTTAAAAAAAAAAAATATTTACTTCCATTTCAATACTTAAACTCATATATTTGTATGAGTTGAAAAGTCAAAAACCATTTATATAGCGACACATTTTGAAAAATTTCGTTGCTTTAAAGAAAAGTTTTATTTTTTGTTTTGTCATTTATTCCACACTCTTTCAATTCTAAAAGTGGAATATTTATCCTGTAATGTTAGAAATCGTTCTAGTGGTTTTTTGTTCGTTAACTCTTCATTTGTGATTTTTATTTAATTTAGTTTTAACCATTGACCCCAAAAAAAAAACTAACGTTATCACCAAACATATAAAGAAAAATTTACATGATATTTTCAAGAACTCATTTTAAAACCAAGTGAAACCTATCTTTAGCCATAATAATAAATATTCTCCATATGGTTTATATAAATATATATCGTTTTATAAGTATTTTTTATTTCAAAATTTTAATGTGACTTTGTATTACATATAATTAAATCCGTAGTCAAAATTAGTTTTAAAAATATGAAATAGAACAGAAATTTTTTATTAAAAAAAAAAAAAAAAAAATCTGCAACGGTATGATCTCTAGTATTTTAGCTTTTTTTCTATTAGCGTAAAACAATTGACAAAACAAGACTTATCCCCTCGTATTAAAGATAAGATTAATTTTATTTCCATAACCTCGTAAATCACATACTCGAAACTTTGTCCTAGTTAAAAATGCATATCCAAGTAACCAAATCTCATACTACTAATCTCAAGAGTTTGCTATTTACGAGTAAATTTTATTCGTAAGTTTATACGTTTTCAAATGATATAATATTACAATTTTGACTTAATGGAGAGGAAAAATAGAAAAGAAAAGAAAACAATTTAGTATCTATAGAGATTCTCACACTCTCATTTTAGCAGCTGCTTGTTTGATCTGTTCAATAGTGAAAATGCCAAAGAAGTCGTCATCTTTAACGGCGTTAATCACAGCAAGTGCTAAATCATCGACCTTAACCGGTGGAGCCAAGAGGAGATCAGAAGCAGGGAGAGACCTCAATGGTTTGATGAAACTCTCTGCAGCATCATAGATCTTGTCTAATGGCTCTCCGACTAGATCAAGCGGGATTTCGAGTCCGTTCACTTTTCGTTTCCCGTATATGAATCCAGGTCTCAGCACAACTCCTTTGAGAACAACAACCAAAAGAAGACCATAGAAACACTCGGTAAACCAGAAAAGCAAAACATTTGAATCAAAACTGATCCAAGATTCGGAAGTGATTGGATCTATCTTTTACCAGAGGTGGGATATTTGGAAAGAAGTTCAGCCTCTGCATTGCGTTTTCCAGTGAAATATCCGCTGGAGAGGATAAATGGCGGAAGATTGTAGTCGTGAACCGTGATCAAGATGAATTTAGGAACCCCTACACACGATAAAAGATTCGGAAATGTAAAAAACCACGGAAATGCCAGTAATAACTCAAGAGGTTTTTAAGCTATAGAGATACTTAACCGAAATCCTTAGCAGCATTCACAGCGACAACGTTAGCTTCACCGTTGATTCTTTTCATCTGTTCTTCATTTCCGAAACCACCAATGGTCGAAACTACGGCTGTAGCACCGAGAAGCACTTCATCCCAATTCAAATAGAAAACATCACCTGCACAATCCCGGGAAAATACACACACACTAAGAACCAAACTTTGATATGTTTCATGTGAATCTATGACATAACAAGAACCAGAAATGATTTACCAGTGACCCATGTAACCTGATCCAACCATGATCCTTGGAAGTTAGGACGACCAGATCTAAAAGAATCAATCGAGGAGATTGGTCAAAAATCAATCGAAAAAAGGCGAGTTTAGTCAAGATTTCGATGCGAGCAGCGTGTTTATACACTCTTTCTTTACCTGCTGACACTTACAACCTCAATTCCATTGGTGATTGCTGCTTTGCAAATAGCTGAGCCAACGAAACCGTTGCCTCCAAGAACTACAACCTAACTAAGAGAAAAATGCCTTTTTAACTGAGCCGAGAAATCTTATAAAACACACAATTCAAGGATCTATTTACTGTTTCATACCCTTTCGGATTTGATATCAGCCACAATGTCAATTGGATCTGACCTCGAATCACTGCTTAATCCAGCTTGAGCATAACTACACTTAACACAAGACTTGAACAATCTGTAAACACAATCACACAACAACCAAAAAAGCTTCATTTCACAATTCACAGTATAATGAAGTTACTTTATTACAATTAAGCAAAGGGATGATTTTAAGAGCTCTCTCGAGGGAAAATTTGTTCGATTGTTACTAAGAAAACAATCAATTTCTCATCTTTTGTGAATTGATTACGGAATACTGCAAAAGAAGTCGACTTTCAAAAAACCCAATGCAGAGATTTTGATACGTTGTCCAAAAGAATCAATTGTTTTCGATGAATCCATGAAATTCGATGAAGAAACATAGTTAATAGAGAGAGAGAGAGAGAGAGAGAGAGAGAGAGAGAGAGAGAGAGAGAGAGAGTGACCGTGGAGATAAAGAGCGAGGACGAAATGAAGCGCCGGAAAAAGCAGGTCGGTGAGGTGAAATGGCCGGGAAACTGAGAAACGAAGTCATTTTTTGTTGTCCCGTTTCTGATTTCAATATTCCCGACAGATATTTTGATTTTAAACAAACAGAAAAATATCGGAGAGAAACTAGTGTCTGAAAATCGCCGGAGAAGACGGCAAAGCAAGAAAAATGTGGTTATTACCGATTCGGCAAAATCGAGGCCAGAAATTAAAATAAAATGTGGTTTAAGGGTCTATTTTTCTTTTTAATCGCGATTTTTAATGTAATTTGCAAAAATATTACAAATGTTTTGTGTATTTTAAAATCTAGCTAATATTTTCAAAAATTTAAAAACTAACTTTTCTTTGTAATTGAGATTATTAAAATATTCTAATTAAATGAAATATAAAGTATTTTTAAATCAAATTGTATTATCGATGATTACTTCTATTATAAAATAAGAAACATGTTGACTACAATAAGACGGATGGGAGATAAAAAAAAAATATGAAGAAGGAATGGAGATGTGGTTTGCTACTCACTGAAATTTCTTCATGTATGGAGGCTAAATACTTTAAAAAATTTTAAACACAAATTGCATACATTGTAAAAACCTTTTTAGTTGAATTAATTTTACATTCAATTAAAAAAGTAATTTTTCGATTTTATTATATTTTAATCTTTTGCATCGATATAGTTCGTGCTAGTTTGAGATTATTTAGACTAGCAACGGTCGACAGTTTATCTAATCTATTTTAAAATATAATTTTTATAATTATAAATTATCAAATTTTACGAAAGAATTATTGTCTTATTACTTAAAAAATTAGTTTTAAAAAATTTGAAAACATAGATTAATTTTCAAATTACATAAATTTTTTGAATTATTAAATCAAATTTTCCTTTCAAAATTGGTATAGTTGTGAGCATCTAATTTTAATCTGTGTGGTTTTGAATGTGATACTTGGATTCTTCATAACATTATGAAAATGTCTAAATAACTGTGTGGTTGAGATAAGAATTAAAATTTTCAGGGATCGTGGATCGATCATTTCTACTTTTTTTTAGTGATAAACTCTAAAAAATGATTTTTAAAATTAAAAAAACAAAATAAAATAAAATAATAACCTACTCTTTTTTTTTTAAATTAATTATCCTGATTTTAGTTGGTATAATAAATGAATGAATTAGCCCAATAAACATATTGGACTCTAAAATGTAGAATATATCCAATGAATTGAGATAATATAATAAATAGGTGAATTAGCCCAATAAACATATTGGGCAAAGATGATTTGTCGGTTGTATCCCTACGCAAAAATTTGAGCAAATATTCGTGTGGTCTACGATGACATCATGCAAAATCTCTTCCAACCCAACCTAAGCCACGTGAGCACCCTAACAAATATAGTATTAATTAATTTAATTAGAGTTAACTAGCTACATAACCATACAAAATAGCCTAATTAGGAAACTAGCAGTGAGAATCTGAAAATTCAATATCACTGTATCATGGTTCGTGGTTCGTGATGATTTACGATAAACCCCTCAAAAGTGGTGTTATGTGTATATGTTGGGAAGCGATAAAATCTCGTGTATGTATATATGTATAATATTATATGGAAAGAGAATAATCTTGTTCGATATCTTTATAGATATCTCTTTCTCTTTCATATCTTTCTTTCTCTTTCATCTTTCTTCTTTTCTCTTTCATCTAAAATTCTGCACAAAATAAAATCAATACCGACGGAGAAATTAGTGGTGATGATTGCGAAAGCGATTTTGATGGTAGCAAAGTAGGTGGTGATGGAAGATCCGCTGAAAATTAGTGGAAGATATGGTGTAATCGGATGAGATCCGGCGAATATCCAATGAAACTCAAGCGAAGATTTGTTCCTAACTACTCTTCTTCGTCGCCATTCACATACATCCACCGAAGTTTATCATCTAATCAGTTTTTTCTAATCATAAAAGGTGCTTCTTCTCCACCGAGTCAGTTCCGAGTCAACTCAGCTCTGCAAGTCAGCGGAGGTGGAGATGTATATAGAGTCAAATAATATGTATTGATGTTGTAATTTTGAATTCAAAATTAGTCGTCTAAACTCATAGTTATTTTGCCAACATGTGTAATAGCGGATAACACTTTATTTGTTTGTAATATGGATTGTTAGATGTTTAATGATTATTATCGAGCTAATTTTTCACATGGCATGTAATAAATGATTTGTATCGATAATTAAGTAGCTTTTTAGACTATGAACAATATTTTATCATACTCGTTGGTCGATTAATGATTTGGCATCTAATTTAGATGTTTATCTCATGATATATATGGTTAATTTGTTATTCATTGAAAAGTATTGGTAAGGACAATAAATTAGTTATACGGCTAATATATTAGACAACTAAAAGTTAGAATTCAACGTAAAATGTTAGAGGTTAATTTCTTACTTGGCGGAAAATATACTTGTTTCTTACGCTTTGTACAACGTTTTACACTAAATGCTAGTCGGTTAAAATTATGTTTGGTGGTTAATATATTATTTATCTGAGTACATTGCTGGTTAGTTATATTTCTTTAACATCATACAGACACAATTTAAGATACTAGAGTTAGATGGATAACAAAATACATTAACAGCTAAATTTAGACGTTCCCATTGGTTTGCAATGCTAAATCCCCATACTTGATACCTTGACACATATATCAGATAATATTCATGTTATCAATTAAAATAGTTTTTTATCTATCTAACGTGTGATATTTTCATCTAACTAAAATATGGAATCACGGTGCTTGGCTATGTCGACGAGCTTCGCAAGGCTCAGTGATGGGTCATCTTTCTCTGGTCAAATTTACTATCCTTCATCTCCAAGTTGCCTTCGCCGAAAATGACTTACTGTAATTTTGGTACACTCAAATCAACTCATCGAGTTGGCTCACTGAGTCGACTCAGTGATGATCGAGTCAACTCGGACGATAGCTTTTTTTGATTGCCAAACGACGAATTCCGAATTACCTCTCTTTCTTCTTATTCGAGGGCATTTATAATTGACCTTATCCCGCTTGAAGGTCCATATGAGGTGACCCTAATTCCAACCGGTCACTCCGGCTTCTCCCCCATCTCCGGTAACTCCTTATGTGAGAAAAATATTGGATCTGTAACATGCACTGATTTGAAATAGAATTTGGAGAAAAATCCCTACTAGTAATGAGAAAAAAACCAGGCCAAAAGCACTTACCGTTTAATCGACGACGTCGAAATCTAACATAGTCGGATATTTCACTGGAGAATCACCGAATTTCAAACCTCGTAGTAGCCTCGGAACTCTCCTCTGATTACTGCAACCCAAACAAAAGACACTCACAATTTCTATCTCTCTCCAAACAAAGAGATGTCTGCTATAACTTCTTCTTTCTCTTTTTCTTTCTTCCATTTTATCATCACTCATTTATGTATATAGTTTTGTATGTATAGAATTAATTCAAAAAGATTTCTTTTGATTTTCTTCTGACAACATAAATATAAACACTCTACACCTACGTATCCTGCATAAAACCAATATAGGGACACAATGGGATTATTGAAGTATGCACAGTTACTTAAATAGTGCCATGGTTATTTTGCCAATTATCTGATAATTGGTTGCTATCAGGTGCAAATATTCATTTAATTATTATATTTTCACCTTTTAAAATATGTAAACACCACAAAAAACAACTATATAGATAAAATATTTAAAATGTAAAATTAATATAATTTTAGTTAAAAATCAATTTAGTTAATGTTAAAATTATTATACGAAGTTCAAGAACTTTAGTTAAAACTCAATTTTAGTTAATGCGAGAAATATTATTCGAAATCCGAAATATGTTTATGTATATTCAAATTTATGATTATTTTGTATAGAAATGTGTTTCATCAAGGGATAACAAAATATTGGAACTCATCCGAACTAATAAAAATTCATCAATCTAAATTCGAACCAAATTATATAATGTCCGAACAGGTTTCGCAATTTCTATACTAAATTATCCAAATCAAACTCGAATTATACGAAACCGAACCGAGCTAACCAAAAATTACTAAAGATATTGTTAGATTTGTTGTTAAGATTTATTACAAATTTTTAGTTGCTCACACAAAATTTTTAAAGCAAAAATGAATATTGTATTTATCTCAAATGTATCTAATTATATATGTAAAAATATATATGAATTTTTTTTTACATGCTCATGGATTTTCAAAAGATAATCAAATAACTTTTATTTTATATTAAAATTAATAAATTTTTGGAATATATCTTAATTTTTGTTCAGATTTAATTATATGATTTAAGTCTAGACTTTTTAAATATTTAAATTTTGGAAAGTTTAGGATTTCGAAATATTTTAATTTTGGCAAGTTTAGGATTATTTCAATGTGTTTGGCAATTAGAGTAAGAGTAATCAAAATAACTTGATTTGAAAATAAATGTGTTTGGTAATGAGTATAGAAGAATTAAATAAATAAATAAAAAAGATGAGAAAAATTGTGGGAGTCACATTATCAAAAATAGCATCTAATGTTTCTCCTTTAATATATAAAAGAATATAGAATAAAATAGATTAATACTATTTATCATAATCCTTATATAAATTATTTTTAAACTAAATATTAAACCATAAATCTAAATTACAAAAACTATCTGACATGGTTTATAGGTAAGCACATGTTGTACATTAAATGTTGAACTATCCTTCCTTTGGTTTTTCCATTAATCATGAATTAATAAAAAGGATACATATTTATCAAAATGGTGAATAATATTTATAGGTAAGAACATATTGTTGTACCTTAAAAATACGTATAAAATAGAGTACACTACATATAGAATATAATAGACATAGAATTAATCGAAGTATTTTTGCGGAAAATCATTTATCAATTATTTTAAAAAATATGTGTCCGTTTTAAAAAAATTAAACCATGATATGTGAGAAATAAAATTTATGTTTTTTTAGTATAATCTTGAATTTGAATTATTTTATTTTTAAAAAGCTGGAAATAAAATAAAATGAAAAGAGAAAAAGGCACATACAAAGAGAGAAAATTAAGAGTAAAAAGAAATGAAAAAACAACATGTCATCGTGTCCTCTCACTCTCCACCAACATGGATATTTTGGACATTATGATAGAAAGTGTAATGAATATCATAGCCAACAAAAATTTAAGACCCCAATTTCCCATAATAAATCCATTAAGCTTAAAAAAAATCTACCAGTTGAAACGACGCCGCTGAGGCGATTCATTTAGGCCCAAACAATATTTAGATTTATAAAGATAAAAAAAAAAGTCTAAATCGGCCCACTTGATTAAACGACACCGTACAGAGCAGTTCGTAAAGAGTGATAAGACTCGAGACTCGCGAAGACGAAGAAGACGAAGCAGTAGCAGAAAAGAGGAACAAGGGATTTGAGTTTGTTTGTTTGATTGATCTTCGAGAATGGTGAAATCCACTAGTAAAGATGCTCAAGATCTATTTCGTTCTCTTCGTTCCGCTTATTGCGCTACTCCGACAAATCTCAAGGTCCGCCATTGTTGATTTCTCTCAACCTTCGTTTTTGTTGGATCAATGGTTTTTTTTATCCGAATCCTGTCGAAAATTGAATGTTCTTCTTGGAGCTTTTTTGTTTGCAGATCATCGACCTGTATGTCGTTTTCGCTGTCTTCACAGCTCTGATTCAGGTATTCTCTAGATCTGTGATTCTCGAGTCGTTTTTGTACGAAAATTTAGATTTTCCCATGGATCTGTTCGTATTATGAAAATTTGGTTGAAACATTGTAGAATAGGATATGGGTTTAGATCTAATAATCTGCATACGAACCTATGATTTCAACTACAATGTAGTTTCGTGCAAATGGGTTTGTTCTGTTACGCATCAGATTCGCTTTAACTTGAATGAAATGGTAAATTCTTCTAAGTTTTCTAAGGATTCATAGAAGAAGATTTCCACTCTAATCATCTGAGGAAATGAAGCATCTCTTGTTCTTTGTGTCTTACTACAAAATTCATGGATAAATAATTTGTCTTCTCTGTTGTTCATCGGTTCACTAGCAGTGGAATGGCCAAAAGACTAGGCACCTGGACACTGAGTTTTAAATCTCTAGAGCTTTATTTCAGTAGTACAATATTCATGGATAAGTAATTTGACTTGTCTATTGCCACTGTATTTAATCTCTAGAGCTTTCTCTACTGAATAGGTGGTTTATATGGCTTTGGTGGGATCATTTCCGTTTAACTCATTCCTATCTGGAGTTCTCTCTTGTATCGGAACAGCTGTTCTTGCTGGTATGTTTAGCATGTCTGACAATAGAACTAGCGATAGACAAATACTTTTACCTTGAGAATGTATAAAACTAACAATCTTCTTGACTTTGTGTTTATAGTTTGCCTCCGGATTCAAGTGAACAAAGAAAACAAGGAATTCAAGGTAACTTTACGCCGTTTCAGATCAATTTTCAATGACAATTTTTTTTCTACTTGATGTGCAAACCTGCTGTTTTTTTGTCATCACAATGGCAATGTTGCATATCTCCCTCCGTGTTTAGTTGATTAATTTATATTTCCATCCACACTCAAATGTTTCCATGTAAACCGTAGTGATCACAATGATAAGGTGTTTTTGTTAGTGTAGTTTAAGACTACTGTAACTAACCGAGGAGGATTTGTAGGAAAATGTGGCTAAAACTCGATAGCTCACCGACAGAGTTTAACTAAGATTTCAGCTACGAGATAAGAGTTTAAAAACTGTTTACGCATTCTGGAATTTTCTAGGGTTAGTTGGTTTTGTGGGAAAGTTAGGGATTTTCGCGAAAATGGGAATCAGTTTTCTTAGAAACTTAACATTGATCTCTTTTTCCCCAACAGCCAAAACACAATCAATACTGTCATTACATAACCATTAGATTCCTGCAATGCATTCTCTATAGTATCCACAAGTATTCACCTCTTCCTTTTAAATTCTGCAGGATTTGGCACCGGAGCGAGCTTTTGCTGATTTTGTCCTCTGCAACTTGGTCCTACACTTGGTGATCATCAACTTCCTCGGATAGGTTTCACTCTCCTATTTACAGGTTGCTCTCATGTTTTCATGTTCTGGAGTTTTTTAGGTGTCACTTTGAGGAATCAAAAACTCTAGTTTGAGATATTTATGTCTTTATCAAAGCATCAAACTTTTATTAGTCTCTCTCAATAAGGTAGTTTCATGCAGTATTTGGGAACAACTGGTTGGTTCGATTTGCCTAGATTTGAACGACTCACTATCTGACACGTGTCAAGAATCCCAATCTTCAAGTTGGTGAGTTTGAGTTTTTGTGCCGTCTAGGTCACACACAAAATTCACTGCCACTTTTAATAATTGAAGCTTATCTACTCGTAGTGTGTAAAAAACATTACGAGGGAATTTGCAACATATGAAAAACTGAAAAATTTGTTTACAGTTTGACATTGACCCACAATATCTTATTTTGCCAACTATCCACAATTTTATCAAATTGTTAGATTGTTTTTATTTAAATATACAATCATTACGTGTACACAAAAACATACGACTTCTTCATCCTATTTTCACCCAAAAACAATAAATATATGATGTTTGAGCCATGACAATATCCACAATTTATTCATTAAGAATTGCAACATGAATTTATTGTTTTTGTTCGCGTCACATGAATTTAATTTAGATATCATTACGTCTACACAAAACATGACCTATTCAAATAAATGGGAAAAGCCCTTCCTAATTTCACCAAAAAAAAATAAAAGCCAAATACTTTAATAGAGGAAAAAGTTAGCTATGTGAGGTTTTAATTTGGTCTCGGCCCAATATCCACATTTTATTAATTTTAAAAATTATAATTACTACATATACTATTTTTTTACATAAATATTTTCACATAGATGGGGAAAAAAAAAAGAGTTTTAAATTTGGTGAAAACCGAAAAATAAAATTAAAAAACGTGAAATAAAAGGGGAAGAAGGAAGACTGCTGAGATAAATTAAAAAAAGCGAAAGAAGCGATCTCCTTCACACACACACACACGCAATTGATTTCGTCCAATCACCAAAAACACGCTTTAAATGACACTCATGCCCCTCACATTTTCCTCCTCCGCCGCAACCGTTGCCGTTGCTTCTGCAACCGTAACTTCCTCCGCTAGGGTTCCGGTTAATCCACTCGTTTCTCCGACTCTTCGCCGCTTCGTTTCCTTCAGATTAACATCTAAGAAGCTTCCTCTTCGTTCCCGCGGCGGCGGCGCATCGTCTTCCTCCCTCAGTGTCAGAGCTATGTCTGAGCTTGTTCAGGATAAGGAATCTGTAGTCTCGGCGAGCACTTCTTTCAATGATGCCGATGAGATTAGTAATACGACGCCGCATGAGCTTAACCATTCTCGTACCTTCTTGGATGCGCGCAGTGAACAAGGTTAGTAGTCTCTTCTTCTTCGATACGCCGAGGAATTTCTGAAATTATGGAGGTTTTGTTCATTTGGTGATTGTTTCCGATTCCATAGAAAACGTTATCGCAGTTTGCAAATATCTCACAGAAGCATACGCGAAATTGATTAACAGCTTTGTTTCTTGTTCGACTGGATAAGGTTTCATTGAAATTGACTTCTTCTTTCTTACTTTGCTCCATTCGTGCCTTAGATGTTTATCAGAAGATGTTCGGAATCCTCGCCTTGTGTTGTTTTCGTTTTTCTTTCAGAAAAGATTTCGGAATCCTTGACGTTGTGCTGTTCGTATATGTTTTCGGTTTCTTTCAGAAAGATGCAATCCGATGATTTTGGAGTATCGGGAAATGGATAATGTAGTAACTTTGTGTTTTTCTTCATTTCCATTTTCAGATCTTTTAAATGGTATAAAGAAGGAGACAGAAGCTGGAAGGTTGCCTCCAAATGTTGCATCAGGGATGGAAGAATTATATTGGAACTACAAAAATGCAGTAAATGAATAATCCTTTTATCGCTCGATAGTTTGTACGATTGGTGCTATGCTTTTTGCCGATTATCTGGATTGAAGAACATCATCAGCCCAGTGAATTTTGCATAACTATTGGTTTCTTACTGATGTTTTTTAGGTTTTAAGTAGTGGAGCTTCCAGGGCAGATGAGACTGTTATATCAAACATGTCTGTTGCTTTCGATCGTATGCTTCTTGGTGTGGAGGTACTTCCTTTTGTTACAAGGAGAAATCGTCTAAATTCTCTGCTACTTGAGTTTCCTTGCGTTGCCTATAAACCTGCTGTGAATTTTTTTTCAGGATCCTTATACTTTTAGTCCATATCATAAAGCGATCAGAGAACCATTTGATTACTACTTGTTTGTCCATACATACATCCGTCCCCTAATTGATTTCAAGTAAGCTGGAATCTGCATTCATAGTTATCATATTTGATCTGTCATTGAAATGCAAGTAGAAATCAATATCGTTTTCTAACTCCTTTGATTGGTGTCAATGGATCTTACAATTTTCTTCTTCCCATTCAAGTGTTCGTCTACTAACTGCCCCTAAATTTATCTATCATGCAGAAATTCTTACGTTGGAAATGTTTCTATTTTCTCTGAGCTGGAAGACAAGATTCGCCAGGTCCTCTTCCCTCTTTCTTGTGCTCTACTTAACTGACTTGAAGCTTTTTAACGAATTTTTGCTTCCATCAATAGTTGAATTTTCTTTTCATTTAGGACTTTAACATTTAACTGGTTGATTTCAGGGACACAATATCGTCTTGATATCAAACCATCAAAGTGAGGCTGATCCGGCAGTCATTTCCCTGTTGCTTGAAGCACAGTGTCCTTACATAGGAGAGAACATTGTGAGCCTTCGAGCCTTGTTCTGAGCTCTTCTATAATATGCTACTGTCTCTATACTTATCCGTTTCTTTGGCTGCAGAAATGTGTGGCTGGTGATCGAGTCATCACCGATCCTCTTTGTAAGCCCTTTAGTATGGGAAGGTATCACGACCTCTCTTTTGACAATGGTATGCTACCTGATGGGCAGAAGTGTAGTTTAAGCAACCTTGTATGACTCTCGGGATTTCTCATGCTTTCAGGAATCTCATATGTGTTTACTCGAAGAAGCACATGAATGATGATCCTGAGCTTGTTGATATGAAAAGAAAAGCAAACACACGAAGCTTAAAGGAGATGGCTACACTGCTAAGGTGTGTACAACTTGAAGACTTCAACTAACGTTATCGAAACGAATTAATGGATTTTCGGATTAGATCTCATAGATGCGGAAATAGGTGGATTTTAATGTTTTTTATGAACCTCACGGGTAGGTCTGGCTCCCAACTTATATGGATTGCACCAAGCGGTGGAAGAGACCGCCCTGATCCTTCTACTGGAGAATGGTTTCCTGTAAGTTATTTAATGGAGTGCAGAGATCTTATCTGTATCTGATAGATATGCATATAATGAACTGATCTAATAATGTTTCAGGCACCCTTTGATTCTTCTTCGGTGGACAACATGAGAAGATTGGTTGAACATTCTGGTGCTCCTGGACATATCTATCCCATGTCTTTGCTTTGCTATGACATCATGCCCCCTCCAGCCCAAGTATTGCTACTCTGTCTCTCTTCTCTGTTTTGGGATTCCTCTGGTTTACTTTCCTCTCATCACCTCGTTGTGAAACTCTCCAGGTTGAAAAAGAAATTGGAGAGAAACGGTTAGTTGGGTTTCACGGTACCGGACTATCAATTGCTCCTGAAATCAACTTCTCAGAAGTCACAGCCGACTGCAAGAACCCTAACGAGGTCGGTCTGTCTGTCTGTCTACTTATCAGCACACCAATTTCTTTAGTTGAGTAACTCTCCAAGTCCATTGTCATGGATACACTTTGTTCTGTATGGCAGGCAAAAGAAGCATTTAGCCAAACTCTGTACGACTCGGTTAACGAGCAATACAAGATTCTAACCTCTGCGATCCATCACAGAAGAGGAACAGAAGCATCAACTTCGAATGTCTCCTTGTCACAACCCTGGAATTAGTCTCTCATTTTAGGAGGGGTAACACACTTTCATTAAAACCCATAAATCTCTCGTCTCAAAAGTTTGCAACTATAAAAAAAAAAAACAAAAAAAAAAGGATTTTGTTCCTTTTATTTGCAGGATAATACACAAACAATGGAAATACTCAAAAAAATATGGAGAAGATAGATTCTCACAGAGAGTTTTTTCGTTATGTTAAAAAAAAAAAGATCCAAAGCCTCCCTGGAAACCAAAAAAGAAAAGAGGTACGTTTGGTTATAACGTAGGAACAAAGGTTTGGTTTGTGTACATATGAATAGTGAGAGACACACAACTCTTCTTATTAGTTCACATATGCTTTTTCATATGTAATATTCTTTTTTAAATTGGTTCCTACTATATAGAGCCTAATAAATTCACAAACACCAATTTATTAATCCTTCTCCAATTTCTCATACTCGTGATGATTCCATTTAAATTTTAGTTTCTTTTTAGATAACCTAGGCTTTAATTGGTAAAAACAAAAAAAAATCCACCATTTTCATTTTTAATGTTACGGAATTGTGACTTAATGTCCAGTTATTTCACAATTCCACCATTTTAGTGATAGCAAAAAAATGTTTTCTTATGATTTTGCAATTAAGAGAACAGATTTGGCCCTGAATTGTTCCAGTTTGAGATTGTTAAAATTATGTTTCCGACCCAACAAGGACAATTCCACCATAACGTATTAAGATTGATATATGTTGAAATGTGGAGTTTTATGGTCTATTTTTGACCATGAGTATTGAAATAATTTTTGTTGTGATTAATATATAAGAAGTGAAACTTTAAAGAGCGCGTAGAGAGAGTGTGTACTGTATGTGTTACTTGGCAAGTTGACAGAGAAGAGTGTCTGGTGTGCTTTGGATCTTATGTCAAATACTCTCACAAGCTTCTGTCTCTGTGATCACGTGTCTCTTCTCTGTTTTCTTCTTCCACTATCCCCTCACTTTCTGATTTTTTTCTCAGAAATACACACTCAAGCTTAAAGTATTAGAGTGAGGTATATAAATATTATTATTATTATATTTTCCCATTTGTTACATTATTATGACATTGGCGAGACATTACTAGTGAATCAATATTTCACATTTGGTGTTCTATTCATTTCAGTAATTACGGATTAGAAATTGGGAAAGCGACAACACCACTCAAATTATCATCTGTTTTAGTCAACAATTAACACTTAAATTACTTTAAAGATCAGAATTGTTTGGTTTATAACTTTATATATATATTGGTCTCATCATTATAATCATTCCAAAAAATATTTCTTCTTTTTTTTCCAAGTTGATGTGATATACGGCTGTTTTTTCGTTTGTTTGGTTTAAATTGAAAATGATATTAGATGTAATCAAAAGAATCGTGTGATCAATGAATAATAACAACTATCAAATCTGTCTCTTCTTTTTTCTTATCTTCTCTGCATAAAGATGACACCACATTATATAATTCATAAATCTGAATGACCATATTCTTCTTTATCGTTCTTCTTTTCTTTCTACCAAAACTTTTTAATAGGATGACAACCGAAATTGAATTCAGACTAATATTTACATTTTTATTAAAAAGTTATAAACACTAAGATATAATATTGTTGGGTAAAATGTAAAAAGGAACTTAAAAAATATAAGTTCTGATTGATCGAACGAAAAACGAAATCATTTTATCTATTCTACAATATTTTTATTAATGCCAATTATGTTATTTTCCGGATAATTCTACCATTTTAATCATAAAAAAAATTGCCATTCCACGTTAAATGATTTTACCGTTTCGTTCCACAATCCTCCATTATTATTCTCCGGAGAAATAATATTGATTTTGTGATGGAAGTGAAAAGTTACTGTGGTTTTCACTTTTCACGGCTCGATATCCACAAATAGTTATCACCTCTTTCGTGTCAATTCCAAGAAACAAAAGTGGTTCTTTTCTTTTCCTCTTATTAATTTTCCTAATAAAAAAGTGGTTTTTGAATTGCTAAAAAATGCACCATTTCACTAGATGACAAAAACTAAAACTGTTATGCCATTCTAACAAATTATTTTTTTTTAAAGTTTTTTGCTTGTTCCGTTAAAATTGATTTCATATATTTTATATGTATTTTTATTAATAAATTGTAAGTTTCAAAAAATTATTTTTGAAACTTTTAATTTTATTTGGACCAATAGCATTCTGCAATCTCTTTCATAACTGGTTGGATTATTTTTATTTTATATATTAAATGATGGAGTATTTTTTAAAAGAAAAATAATTTTTTAATCTTTACGATTTTAGCCTAAATATCTTGTATTTTGAAATAGAAGGAATGAATACTAATTAGAAAGATAAATCAGTATAATAGAAATTTTCTTTTTAATGTGTAAAAAATACTAAAATTACATTTAAAAGGAAAGGAGATCTAGAGTATATTTTCGTGGATTAAAATTGAAGTTAACTTTAAGGTTTGTTTTTTTTACATTTGTTATATGTAATTTTAAACTAGTTAGTGTTGTTTTATCCTCTCGTCTTTTCCGATAATCCATAATTACAAATGGCATGTAGAAATTTGGGAGCACGAGTCCCAGCGAAGGGCATGCATGCATCCCTATTTATTTAGTTTTAGTTTCTTGATTTAATGCGAGTTTTCATCGCACGTGCCTCTCGAATCGTTTCACATTCTCAGACCTTGTTTACATTTTTTTATAGTCGTTTTGTCAGTTTTAAATTTGGAAGTATTTATTTACTCGTTCATCGATCGATTAATTTATTTAGTCTGTATTTGTTTGTGTTCTTCGCAATATTTTTTCTTGAGAAAACAAATGTATCGATGTTGGAATCCACGTTGTAAGGAGAAGAGTGACGTTTAAGCCTTCCTAGACAACCATTTATTATTCAATACTAACATTGTTGGAATTTTTTTTAGAAACCTTAGTTAGATCTTTTTTCTTCTTTGTTCACAAACCTTAGTTAGAATCTATCGGTAAATATTACAGTAACATACCATCACTTTATATATATAGATTCTTTGGATTTTTTTTTTTCTAAATGGTTGTGCGATTTCACATTGATATTTAGTCATTCCGCGATCATCAAAACGAATACAATGTATTATTTTGTATGACGGATCGTAAATGTCAAACAAATACAAAGCTGGAATTAGATAAATGAGTCATGAAGGCTTAATATCATAAAAAGCTCAGTTCCACATAATCTACTGCAAATCCTCTAGAAACAGAGACATACACGTTTTGAGAGAAGTTGTAACGCAGGTGAAAAAGATTGGCCATGATCATGTGACTTTCTGTGGGGATTCGAAGATACTTTTCACATATATCAACCAACAAAACTCACTTCGCTAAGATTAAGATTCTAATCTGCCATTTTATTCAGATGATCCGCAATTATCTAAAATACCGGAATTTGATTTTTAATATCGGAAGTGTATCCTACGAACCACATTCTCCGAACAAGTCACTTAAACAAATCTTTTTTATTTTCTCTCTCTAAAGAGGCGAGTTCGTCCTAAATATTTTTCAATCCTCGCCGCCACCGGGAGAAGCCCCTTTATCTTTTTTTTTTTTTTCGGTTCTCGATCCATCCATCTCGCGTCGTTTCAAGTGATTGGTTCTTCGGCGGTTGGGTCTTCGAGGTGGTGCAGCAGTTGTGGCTCTGGTTTGCTGGTGCGGTGGTCTGTTCTGGGAAGGACGTGTGGCTACTCGGCGTCTTCCTCAGTCTGGATCTCGTCATTGGGTTTGTTGCAGTCGGGTCTTTCGCGAGATTGGTGGCAGATCTCGTCGGATCTCATCATCCTTCGTCGTATTGCTCGGCGGCGGCCCTCGTGGGTCCATGATTGCTGCTGGTTATGCTCGTTGGTGTGGTTTAGGGGTCGGTGAGGATGGATCCCTCTACCGATGAAGTAAAGATATGGTTCTCTTAGGATTTCGGTGTCTCGGAGTTGTGGTATGCGGGTTCACCGGATACCATCGGTGGAGTTTTTAGTTTGGTCTGTGGAGGGTTCCTAGGTTTGGAGATGACTTTTGTGGGTTTGTGGCGTGAACTCCGCCACCGACTGCGGTAAGGTTTATGTTGCGTTAGTTTCTTCTTCGACCAAGTCACCACTTGTCGTAGTATAGTTCTTAGGCATGTTTGTTCAGTAAAGAGAGTTTGACCTGTTAGTGAGGTTTGCTTGGAAGTAGCTTCAGATTCGATTGTGCCTAGCATTTTCTTTGCTTTTGGAGGAGGTAGTAAGGCTGTTAAGGTTTGTTGCTGCTTGGTTCTGTGCTAGCCGACATCGGGAAAAGATCTTGGTAGAGTGAGTGAGCGCATAAAAGTTTCTTCGGTTATCGTAGTTCCGTCTTAGTGCTGGTTCTAGGATTAGTTAGTTTATCCTCGATTCACATGCGATGAGGACAGCTTCTGTTTTGTCGGCTTGTTTTCTCCTTAGTTTGAAGGCACTTGTTTCGGGCTATCCATGAAACAAGTTCCAGTTTGCTAGGTTGGCGTTATCCCAGTCGCTCAAATTGTTATCCACTTTGAAACTTCCACGCAAATCTTTCTATCCATCGAGTTTGCAGGATCATTATCGTTACTTTCTCGGTGCCAAATGTTTCATAGCTAGCGTCCGATGGTACCGATTTATTATGGTTCCATGTTTTTTTAATCTTTTTTTCCATGTGACTATTTTCATACGTTAAACAATTGTTAACTCAACTTGTAAAATCTAAATATTTCATTTTATAATGATATTTATTTTCTTAACAAAATAAAAATAAAAATATATATATATATATATATATATCCTACCTAATAGTTTTACATATTCGAATTATCCCTACTACACTTTACCCTTTTACGTGAAATGAACACTCATACCTTGTACCAATCCATTTAAGAAATAACTAATAACCCATAAATTTACGTAAAAATTTGAAAAATAGTCTTTAAAAAATGAATCACCAATATGAGTAAATTTTTGTATAACTCAAAAATAGAGTAATTCTAAAATAAAGTTGGAGTAACATATATAACAAAAAATTTAAAAAAATAGAATAATGAAAAGAATTACTCAATATTTGGAGTAAACCTATTTTTATTATGTGTTGGAGTTGAAAATAAAGTATGATTGAAAATGATTTTACTCTCTAAACGGAATTTGGAGGGAAAAATAGGATGAAATTGGAGATGCTGTAAGGCAATAATGCATTTCGGTAAATCAGTGTCCTTTGGACATTAAGAGATTACTATTTTTGGCTAACTTTAGTAACTAAAAATTGTTTAGGTATTAGAGCAACTCCAATGTATTACACCATTTTTTACACCAAAATGGTGTAACTTCAAAATGGTGTTGGATTTCTCTCAATTGTATCACATCATTTCTTACACCAAAAAAAATATTCTAAGTATGTTCTCTTTTTCAATTTCATTATTAATTCTTAATAAAATAATTTATCTTTAAAATTTACGAATTGACCCCAACTTCCATAAATTATGATATTATTTAAATTTAATATTTATTATATAAAGAAAAATACATTATACCATATAAAATAACAAAACATAAAGTAAAACTTCTATAAATTAATAATGTTGGGACTCTGAAAATTTATTAATTTATAGAGTTATTAATTAATCGATAAATTAATATTTATTAATTTATAGAGTGATATTTCTAGTCCATAATTTTTTGAAATTTTTTCTTTATTTAAAATAAAAACTTTACCTATAAGCTCATACAAATTCTTTTAAAATTGTTTTTTATTTAAAATTTCTTATATAATTTTTACATATTCATCTGATTCCAGATTATGTTAATAATCTCGGTTATCATAACAAGATGGATGCTAATAGTCTACTTGACTATCCATATGAAAATAAAAAAAAAGTGCAACTACAATTCTTGGTATTGATGATGAAGTTGAAAACGAGATAACAGTACTTTTGGAAGTATTTAATCATAAAAAACAATTATCACATATAGAACTCTTCAACTGGATGAAGATCAAGATGACAACACCATGAATTTTTTATGCAATAAAAGAATTAGAGATTAATTCCAACAGGATTCCAACTTTAAGAAGAAAATATACAACACTAGAGTTATACATTACTAAATTATCTTTTATATATATATATATATATATGTGTGCGCATAAGATTTATAATTATTAATTTATGCTATTATTGGGACCATATTTTACATAGGAGTTTCAAAAAAATTATTATCTTATCGAATTTCGTCAATTTTTATACTGACCCAATTTGGGACTTGAATAATTTATTAATTTATAGTGATTATTAATTTATAGAGTATTAATTTATAGAGGTTCTATTGTATTATATTTTGGTTTAATCATCACTATAAATGATCAATTAACGAATCTCGAAGTGAAAAATGAGCGTGTTTATCTTTGATTTTTCTAAATCGAACAAGAAATTCTTGGAGCTTCTCTTCCAACTTCTATTGATGCATCGAGATCGTGCTCATATTTGGTTATCATATTATGTAAAATTACACATGTAGTCATTATGTCATGTAACGCATTCTTTTCTTAAAAACAAACCGGTCCTTTCACAATAACAAAATAAGATTGGAGAACTCCGAACACACGTTCTACATCTTATCCACACACAAAAAAAAATTATTTATATAAAATTTTGAAATAATGAAAAAGTAGAAAATGTGTACATATTCACCTAATTTATCTCTTTGTACATAGATTTTATACATCTAAAATTTATCTTATTTTTATAATAATTAATTTTAAAATTGTTTAAAATTTAAAAGATTTTTTTATAAATAAATAAGTCCAATTCCAAAATGGTATAAGAAATGAGATTGCACTATATTTGATTTAAAAAATGGGTTTACATTATTTTAATATTAAAAATAGTGTTAGATTGGAGAAAAATTTACGCCAAAATAAAATTTGGTATTGAATTGGAAATGCTATACAACAAAAATTCACTGCTTAGCACTTAACTAATACATCGAATATCGATTGATTTGTTGTGTTTTCGGTGGGATTTTAAACGTAAACAAAAGATGCGGAAAAGTTTAGGACTGTCACAATCTCGGCCACCGTTTTTGAAAATTTGTAATGACTGTTATCAACATAATTATGATATATGCTCTAATTAGTAGATAAAGCATGATTTGATCTAATTAATAGTGCAGTAATTAAGTGATGAGATTGTTCTTACTCGACCGTATTATTTTCCCACTTAATTTGCGTTGGATTTGTAATTGTGCCTTCCACCTTCGGGTATCTTTCTAATTCACGAACTCCCTAATTATTCCCTATCATTAATAATTTTTACCTTTGCGATTTATTGAAATATTTAGCCAGAATTGATTAGCCTTTACCCTTTATCATGATAGGAAATCAATAACCAAAAGTTTATTTATGTTTTCCAAAACTTTTTATTCCAATTAATCTTCATAAAATAGTTCCATGATTATGCAATTCTATAATTCTCTTAGCAAAACAAATATTCAATTTTATGCTTTTTAGTTAAAGCACAAATTGGTAATTTATATATTAATTTGTTTATTTATTTTCCAATTTAGAATTCGATCATTTTACATTGTTATCCATCACAATCTAATTTTATTTTATTCTATAAATGATGTGGTTAGATTTTATTTTATTTACACTATTATACATCATTCTCCGACGTGAATTTTTCAACTTTGGTATGGTCGCGGTATTGAATTCATTAAGCGGTCACATGATTATATTTTCTACTATTCATTTTCTTGTGTGTTTGCGATTTCAAAACATGAAAAAAAAAAAAAAAAAAAAAGGTATTAAACATTTTGTACTTTTTCAAGTATTGAATAAAACTGAATCAGAGAGTAACACGTGGCAGAGCAGGAGTGGGAAAACAAGGAGAGGACCACAAAAGAGCAACAGATTTGTACAAAATCTAAAATAGTAAGCAAACTGATAAGCTCTGAGGTGGTGGGACCCAATTCGGACCGAGAGATCTCTTTGTCCAAAGTCAAACAACATCTCAAACACTCCAATTGAAAATCTTGTTTCTTATTTTAACATAAATACACTAATTGCTATCTCACGCGCCACATCTCTCGTTTACTCCACGCGCCTCCGTTCAGAGCTGTCTCAGTCGCTTGGTGGCATGTCGGATCTTGTTGAGTTGTCAAATATCCTTTTTGTTTGTTCATCTTATCTTTCGAATCTAATTTATTCTTTAACCACAGTTTAGGAGAGGACTCGGCGAAGCACGGATTGCCTCGACAATCTCGCGAGCTGCTCCACGACATCGCCTCAGTCTCCAACCCTCTTATGTCACAATTTCCGCAACCTTCGCATACCATCGTATCTTTTGCGATGTTTAGCAACCGACTCAACAAGGATCAATTATCAAACCAAAATAGAGTATAGAAGCATATTTTTATACATTTTGTTGTAGAGTTGTATTATGAATTGAAACTTTATATTATGCGATGATATTATTATGTTAATATTATTCCTAGAGATATGTATGTTGGAATCTCGTATCAAATAATAACACAAGTCAGTTGTAGTTATTCTAAAAGATCTGTCAATATTATAGTTACATTAGTAAGCAATTTCATAGATTTGATAAACTTGCCCTTTCTCCATGCATATTTAGTTTTACTTTTATTTGAGTGTTCTCTATGAATTTTCTCCAAAAAGTTATGTTTTTTTATATATATATATTATCCATTTTTTCTTCCAAGGAGAAGCTCCTAATGTGTATGACTATTTTCTTTGATAATTTCTTTCAAAATTTGGACGCTGTTAGGTGATAAAAATTAAAATCTTGTAATTCAAATTTAAAGTTTCAAAAATATTAACAGTCTTGGAAACAAATGAGTTATCAAATTTCCCTCTTTGTCAAAAGAGAAAAGAGTTATCAACTTCTAATCCTGTAAAACTTCGAAGTAAAGAAATTATTTTCAAAAACGAAATATAAACAATCTAATCAATTAAAACAAATATATATAATCAGATGAAACTCTAAAAGCATTTATGGCTATTTTCCCTAAATTTCCAGGATTGTTTTTTTATTTTTCTTATTATAATGAGAAAGACAAAAACATGCAATTATTGCATGTGTCTGGGCGATAGGTGAACAATGAAGGTCCCGTTACATGCTTCTCATCAAATAACATTAATATATATGGGTCTGTGTATCTATATTATCAAACTAGAACATACACGATAAATAACATCATTTTTAGATTTTTCCAAATAATAAAATTGGAACTTTTTTTTGTTTTTGTTTTTGATAAAGATAAAATTGGAACTTATCTCCCTGATTGGAATAAAAGCAAATAAAACAACCAAAAAAGTTTCTTATCTAATATCTGCATCGTCATCACCATCGTTGTCTAAAATATGTCTCGTGTTTGCCTCATGTTAGTTTCGTCCTAGGCCATATAAAAATTACCAAAGCGGAAATGCACAATTTTACAATATCAAAACTTTTGCTATATGTTGAAATAAGTAAATCATTTAAAACTCTATCACAAAAGTATCAATAGTTTATGATGAATGCATAATTTAAACGTAAGATTGAAAACTAAAAACAAACATATGTGTACATGAATGGAGATAGATGTTATCGCGTTTGTTCTATCGCGAACACGATAAATGTAATGAGCAGTACTACTTGCATCTTCATTCAATAACATTTTTGTTTTGGGAAATTTCTTGATTAACTTTAAACAATCAAGAAATTCTACGCTAAAACACATACATTTCTTTGTCAAAAAATATTTATCTTTTTTCCAGACGAAAATCGAATTAAGTGACTAAGAGCAACACCAATCGAATACTAAAACACCATAATTGGTGTGGATCTATCTTTAATTCTTTTTTAGTATTTTATGAACAGTGGCACACCATATTTGGTATGATACTGTTCATAAAACACTAAAAAAATTATTATTTTATTTGTATTTTTCATTTAGTAACATAATTAAATCGAAGAATGAGCCGAAATTCGAACTGCAGAAGTTGAGATGGCGGGTGATGATGATGTTCGATTTCAATAATTTTTAGCTCTATACATGTAAATCAAGAACCGGAAAACTCGTATTGAACTTCGAAATTTGTTAATTGAACACTTGTGGTCCGAATATACACGGTGTAATTTTTTTTTTACTATTTTTAATTTAGCGATTGTAATTTTTTTTGGGTCATCACTGATTGTAATCTTATATTTAATTTATAATTAATCAGTTATAAGAATAATTAGTATTTATCAAAATATTAAAAATAAAGAGAATCTTAAATTTAATAATATAATAATAAAAAATATATTTTTAGTATGAAATTTGGTATTGTGGTTGGAGATGGAAAACAAAATTGAGACACTAAAACATTAAATTTCTTGTAATTTTAACATCAAATTTAGTATAATCTCAACACCAAATTTAATGTGATGGAGTTGCCCTAAGGTCATCTCCAACGGAACACTAAAACACTATAATAGTGTAATTACTCACTCCAATGGAACACTAAAAATTACACTGTTATAGTATTTTTTTGCTGCAGTGTCACACTATAACTATATATATATATATATATATTTTATATAATTATGTATTGAAATAGCTTATATAATTATATTAGATTAAATATGATTTGTATTGTTATTTAACAATGTGGTTAAGCTTTGTAACCAAATAATAAATATACCATGATCATTTTTGTGTCTTTAAATCTTAGCTAATATGAAATATTAATTTGTACAAAATATCTAAATTAATAGGAAAATTTTAAAAAATATCATTTTTATTATATTATTTTTCAAAAATACCACTATTTGCTATCTATTTTCAAAATTACCACTTTTTATAAACGTCATAAGGTTGTTTATAAGAAATCAAATTTATAAAGATATATAAAATATATTTATAGGTGTTTTATAAAGTTTTATAAGAAAAATTATAAAATTTTATAATGTTTTATAAAATTTTATAAGGTTTATAACATATTTTATAAATTTTCATAAACATATTTTATAAATTCTTATAATAAGTATTTATTAAAACTATTACATAATAAACATAATCTTTAATTTAATAATATAATAATAGAGAATATTTGTTTAGTGTAATATTTGGTGTTGTGGTTGGAGAAGAAAAAAAAATTGGTGCTAAAATTACACTAAAACAATATAGTTTCAACACCAAAATAGAGTTTATGATTGGAAATACCTTAAAAAATGCAAATTTTTTGGATGGATGGAAAATTCCTACTAGTTCAACACTCATTTAGTTATGTATTGATTAATGTGTTAACCATACACAACATATTTATCGCATTTTTATATATATTTTTTATTTTTTCATTCGTATTTGTTTTAAATTTTATATTAAATAATCAATCACAACAATTTTACTTTATAAATCACTTCATTAGAGAACGGTTAAAAAAAACAATTCGAATTTGTTATTCTGGCTATGAATGGGAACAACCGCATTGGCGGTTTTTCCGCCAGATATTTCGAACGCTTCGATTTTTTCAGTCAAAACAATTAAATTTCTATCTACGTTTCTTAATTAAATAATAATAAAATATGATTTATATCACAATACATTGCATGAGTAATTATATGTTGTACTTATTAATATATTTTGTTTATTATTTGTACTAAAACACTTAATAATATTATGGTAATAAAAAATTATATTTATATATATTATCATTGAATTAAAATTGCATGTTAAAAAGATGCAATAATAAATCATTGTAATTTTAAATTTAATATAATTTATTATAAATATATATATCTTTGAATAAATTATTTTATCTACAATTTGTGTTTGAGGATTTTTTTTGGATATTTTTATTTAAATATTTGATCCACATCACATGTTATTCATTTTTACCATTCAAATATATATTTTAGACCATCTATTCCTTTATCCAATTGATCCGTTTGATCCCTAACGTCTGGTCTGATTTTACCATTTGAAGCCTTTGTCATTATACACATCTACATTCAACTTTTATTTCCTTTATTTTTTTTCTCCAAACGTACTTTTCACCTATACAGCTGTTTCTTACCACTATAACAATTGGAAACTAGAATAGCATGACGGGAATTGTTTTAAATTTTTCAGCAATGGTACATAAAGCTGTCAGCTAAGCTAAGACATGAAAGAAGGCCAGTTTTCATAATACTGTTTATTTCTATAATTTCTTTTTTTTCTTAACTAAATTAATTTCATATATATATATATATATATATATATATATGAATTTGTGGGATAACCACAAAAAAAAATATTTGCAAAATAACCAAAATTTTTAGATCCAAAGGCTAGGATAGTACTCCATAAAATATTTTGATTACTTTGCAAATTTCTCTATACATTTCTGACCAGGAAAAAAATAATATATATATATCTAATAAACTCCAGTTATATTATCGCTACTTGATTCGAATTTGTTATTGTTGAATAGAAACTAGGTTACCATCCGTGCTATGCACGGGATTAATTTTTTTTTTTAATTGAGTTTACATATATATATATATATAATATTTTAGCATATTAAAATATGTTTGTAAAATTTTGTAATGTTTTTGTCAATATTGGTTTGATATATTTGTAAAAATATTTATTTTACTAATCATATTATTTTTAAGTTATTAACAATTTCATTATATCATGTTAATATATAATGTATATTTCTCAAATAAATTAAGCACCATTAATGTTAAATAAAAAATAAAAAAATGGTGAATGTAATGGTAAATTTTGGGTTCATAGTCTATCAATATCGGTTAAATAAAAATTATTTGGATAATAATCGTATGTTTATATTAGAAATTGGTATATATATCGATATAGATATAAACCGACGGTAAACAATTAATAAATTAGTAAATATATTATTTGTTTGGAAATGTAGATAAATTTATTATGGGATTAATGTTGTTTGGAAAAGTAATTGTTTGGCAATTAGGATAATGCTAAGAGTTTAATTAATTAAATAAAAAATAAAAAAACTCAGAAAAATTATAGTGTTGACACATTAGCAATTTGATCTCCAATATTCTTTCTCTAATATATACAGTATTATATATATATATATATTTAAAAATACATATTTATGGAAAATTACACAAAAAAATACGAATTGCAAGAAAAGAAGTTAAAGAGTGTTACTTAAATAAATGTCAAAGAGTGTTGGCAAAAAATTACCCGCGCAGGTAAAAACCGACAAAGGAATGAAGTCCATTACCACTTTTTGCTCCATTTACTATACTTTATACTCCATATCAGTAAAAAAAAATCCCAAAATTAAATATTTACAATTAGCAATCGTAAAAAATATTATAATTTGTAGAAAAATTAATGAAGGCAATTAAAAATAAAATTCATTAAAACAAATAATAATAATGTGGAGTAGTAAAAAAAATTAAAAATTAGAAACGCAGAAAAAACAGTAAGACAGCACTAACCAATTACCTAGGAAACGCACGTTCACTCTCACACGCTTACACACACACACACACACACATACTCTCTCTCTCTCTCTCTCTTCTTCTTCTTCTTCCTCCTCTGCTCTCTCTCATATTCAGAGCCTTCCTCTCTCTCTCTCTCTTCAATCTCTGTCTAGCTTCTTCCTCTTGCAGTTTTGTTTTTTTAATTTATTTCTTTAGTTTCTCTTCTGTCTCTCTGTATTCCTTTCTCTCTCCTCTGTTTTTTCTCTCTCTAGCGGCGGACTGATGCAAACAGCTTTGGAATCTCCGCCGTAACTAAATGGGGTGCATGTTCTCTCACCTCGCCGCCAAATTCGCCTTTTTCCCACCTTCTCCTCCTACCTACCACCTCACCAAAACCCCCGACGGCAAACTCTCCGCCGTCTCCTCCTCCTCAACTTCTTCCTCCACTTTTCCCACCGCCGGAGACTCATCTCTCGACGTGAGAGTGGTGAAGACGAGACGAGGCAACAAGGTCGCAGCTTTTTACCTGAGAAACCCAAACGCGAGACTCACACTTCTCTACTCACATGGAAATGCCGCAGATTTGGGACAACTCTTCGATCTCTTTGTCCAACTCAAAGTCAATCTCCGAGTCAATCTTATGGGGTCTCTCTCTCTCTCTCAGATGTTCATATTCTTCAAAACGTCGTCGTTTAGTGTTTAGTAAATATCTTACTTCTAATGTTTTAATGGTTTTTTTTCTTGGAAATGTTTGTATGTTTTAATGCTTAGGACTGTGTCGACAGTTTTATCAATTACTATGATTAAATTAAGCAATTTTTTTTCACAAATTTTCTCTTTTGTTTTGGTTAAAGCTTCACTTTTTTTTTCCTCCTTCGATAATTATTAATTTTTGTTTGTTTTTGTTTTTCTTGAGAAAGCTCACGCTTTTGGGAAATGGGTTCTTGTCTCGTTGCCCAAAAAGCTCAGATTTGGTGATGTTTCCGACAAATTTTCTTTTTTCTTTTTGTGTGTAAAATTTCCACGGTTTTAGTAAAATGTTTTGGTGTTTTTTATTTTTTGTGTTTATTGTCGTTTTAATATCTTGAATTTGACCCTTTGTTTACCCCAAAATTTCGATTTCAAAAACTTCTCACCTACCACCATCAATTTTTGTATTTACTCTTTTTTCTAACGTTGGATTCAAAATCCGAAGATGGGTAGGTAGTAGTAATATAATGTGTAACCTTTCATTTCTAATAATCAATATAGGTCAATTTATGAAGGTCCATTTATAGTTTCGTTGCTTAGAGTTTTTGATCTTATTTTTGTCTTCTTTGTGTTAATTTTCAGGTATGATTATTCAGGCTACGGAGCTTCTACCGGTAAGGTGTGTCATTGCGTCTCCTCTATTACAAAAATATGATAGATTAAGCTCAATGACATAGTTTTCGTTGGAATGTTCTCTATCAATCTCCTAGAGCTTAGGAATGTTCGTATTGACCCATGGATTGATTGATCAGGCAATATCTTGAGTTTTTGTCGATTCATCGGTTTGAGAGTTGCCTCTGGTTTAACCAATTGTGGTTTATAATTTGTGTTTGCAGCCGAGCGAGTATGATACATATGCGGATATAGAGGCGGTTTACGAGTGTTTGCAGACCGAGTATGGGGTCGGGCAAGAAGATCTGATTTTGTATGGTCAATCCGTTGGCAGTGGACCGACGTTGCATCTTGCCTCTAAGCTTCCTAGGCTTAGAGGTGTGGTCCTTCATAGCGGCATTCTCTCTGGTCTTCGAGTTCTATGTCATGTCAAGTTCAAGTTTTGTTGTGACATTTATTCGGTAAAGATCCCTTTCTCTTTCACTTTTCGTTCTGCCGTTTTTTTGGGACAAGAATTCCCGGTTTAGGAAGTGCGAGGAACCAAACCGCACAAATCTAGTTCAATAAGGACATACAAAGTTTCTTTTGGAGCCGCTTTTTACTTCTCGATAATCCAAGATTTACATGAACCACATTTAGCATGTCTTGTGGATTGATGAAAGTTTAGATGGCCTATGGAAGTGGGCTAATTTGAAAGCTAAGAAGTAACTATGGCTAGTTTTGAAAGCTAACCGGTCTTGTGTTGTAACACTATATTTGTACTGATTCTTGTTTAATCGCAGAATATAAACAAGATCAAGAAGGTGAAATGTCCGGTCCTCGTCATACACGTAAGCGAACTCGGTGTCTTGGCATCAGCCCTATTTAAATCCGATGGAACTTTACTGATCTTACTATTTATTGTTACGCAGGGAACAGAGGATGATGTAGTGAATTGGCTACACGGAAACAGGCTTTGGAAAATGGCAAAAGAACCGTATGAACCGCTTTGGATTAAAGGCGGTGGACATTGCAACCTCGAGATCTATCCAGATTACATTAGACATCTCTACCGGTTTATACAAGACATGGAGAATACAACTACTAAGTCTCGTCTCAAGAAGATTTGGCAAGATATCCGTCGGCGAGACGAATCCAAAGGATGTTGTTGTAGTTTCAGACTGTGCAGACCGAAATGCCCTCGGTGTCCCAAACCTAGCTGCGGTTGCAGTGGCGGCTGCGGTTGCAGTGGCGGCTGCGGCTGCGGTGGCGGCTGCGGTTGCGGCGAATGCGGTTGTTGCAAGTTTTCATGCCCGTCTTTGAAGGGATGTTTCTCATGCTGTAAGAAGCCGAGCTGTGTTAGTTGCTGTCCGAAGATCAAATGCTGTTGCTTTAGGAAGCCAAAATGTCCGAAATGCCCTTGTTGGAAATGTCTGAAATGCCCCGAGTCCGAGAGTTGTCGGAGTAGTTGTTGCTGTGTCGGTTGTTTTAGCTGGCTGTGTTGCTGCGGCGGAGGGAGGAGGAAGGAGGTGGAGAGGAGAGAAACTACGGTGGCCAAGAGTGAAGGGTAATATTGGTATTTTTGTATAGATTTTGTTCAAAGATTTGGTAAAAAAAACATTAGGAGATTCATGGGAATAGACTTGAGATTTGAGGCGAAAAAAGTTCATAATGATTCGGAGAAAAAGATTTATGCAAAAAAATCGAAAAATATATGAATCTTGAATCTTGATCCAAATAGAGTTGGGCTCGAGAACTCGAATACAATTACCGATTAATTGTTTTTTTCTATTATTATAATTTATATTTTCTATGCTAAATCAAATACGAATTTCGGAATTTTTGCCAACCTTAAATTGCTAATCACTTCAATAAATTGACAGGTATTGAGTTAATTGAATTTAGAGAAGTGATCAGCTCGATCTACAAAATTGGCCCTCTTGGCTGGGCCAATATTATTAAATTAGCCCAATAAGAAATGTGAATGAGTAACAGTGGGGTGATTAAGTTAATAGGTGTAAATGTAATCATAATTTATTGGCGTTAGATTGTATTTTCAGAAAAGAAATTCCGCGAAGAAAATTTTGCTTTTGTGGTTTTTAAATTCTAAGATGGGTTATAAGTTTGGATGAACCCATTTCCAATTTTTTAAAACTAGATTATATGTAAAGTATTAAAAAAGTTGTAGACTGCGTAAAATTTGTACAATCTCTATTTCAATTTCTAAGCTCTTGACATTTTCCTTAGCCTTTTGACTTGACCGTACGGTCCATAACAAACACTGTATCTGACGCATTTATATATATACCCCCAAAACTATACGAATTCTTCTTCTAACTACCAAACTTTACCCTTTCAAGTAACACTTCGTCAATGAAAGCAAACCATACTTTAAAAAATATATATATGATTTTGTACACGAAAATTTAAACCCTATACTAAGTACCATTTGAGTTAACAATCTAACGATTAACCAAATGTGTTTTACTCTAGTGGTTTTTAAGTGTATTCAAGATCACTATTTCAAATCTATTTGGAAGAATGATTTATGTCATAAACAGTATTATCAATGGCTAGATTTGAGCACTAGAGAAGATTATGGTCAAAGACCTGAATTTCTTCTACGGTTTATAAAAAAGAAAAAAAATAAAACAATTAACCTATTGCCTATTGAATTTACGAAGAACCACTTAATTCGACAAAAACAAGATATTATATCTTTGAAAGTTTGACCGCTTCTGAATTGAATCTTAAACTCAAATTGTCGCCATAATAATAGATTGAATGTTTTTTTAATGCTGGAATATTAACTATTACAAATTATGAGAACAATTGCATAGATGATTCTATAATGGGCAATTTTAATCTTGACATGCCGGATCCATGACGAACGGCTCTACTTGCACCACGCTAAAAATCTCTTGTAAATCTTGCTTCCATTAATCTGCATTCTCCGGGATTTGAACTCCATATTTCTGGGTGTAGAAGTATTAATGAATCCTTTGTCAACCACTAAACTCCATAGATTGAATGTTTCTACGATATATCATATTATTGAAAGAAAAACAAAAATCATATCTCACGTTGTTGTTAAACTCATATTAAATGGTCCGCCAATGCAACTCATGTAGGAAAATACTTTCTAATCCATGAAATCTAGAATACTCAAACGCGTAAATAGTCGATAAAATATTAAAAACAATTTGCGGGACTTATGAAATTATTGACTTCTACTTCAAAACCAGCCATGAAAAAGTACATATATTTTATATTTTATATATTAACGTTGAATCATTTTTATTTTCAATGTGGAAATATTTTAATATATTTCTTCGAGATGATGTTTTTTTTTTTCTCATTCATCTTAGATTGAATCCCACATTATTTGGATCGATTATATCTGTTAAACTTACCAAATTTATACCATATGAGATTATAAACTTTTAACTAAAACTAATTGATAATAAGTAAAAAGAAGACTTATATACCTTATATACTAGTGTTGAATCATTTTCATTTTTGATGTAGAATATTCTAACATGAGTAACTCTAGTAATATATAGATTGTTAGTATAACTAGTATACGGATTATCGAACGATTTAATTTAGAAAATATGGAGTGCATAGCCAAATTTTCGTCTCTTATTTACAAAAACGAAAAATTGGTAAAATTGCAAATACAAGTTAAATTTATTTTTCGCGTGTATTTCATTTCATTAAAACAATTTTTGCAATTTTTTAAATAAATATCATATTATTTTCAATGACAATATATTATTTTACATAATATCAAGTTATTTGGTTAAATCATACACGAAAACAAACGCATATTTTATTTGCGAGTTTGCCACCACGTGTTTTTTACCACTAATTATCTAGCAAAGCTTTTTATTTTAGAGATAATTACTTAAATAAAGTTTTTTAATTATTAAAATAATTTTTTGAAAAAAAAAAAATATAAAAATGAATAAAAGACTTTAAAACCTCTTTTTTTTAATAACGAAAATACCATTGACATTAAAAAAATATATATTAAAATAATAATAAAAATATTAATAATAAAAAATAAAATTTTAATAAAAACTTAAAATTTTTATTTTTATTTTTATGATAAAAATGCGTTTGCAATCGGCGTTTACAAATGGCGTTTACAATCAGCGTTTACGATAGCCGTTTGTGACACTCGTTTGCGATCGACGTTTGCGTTTGGCATTGCGATTGGCGTTTGCGTTTGAAATCATGGTAGATTTTTGGAACTGTTTTAGATGTTATGGTAGAATTATTTGCAGTATGAAAAAATACGTTATTATTAGTAGTAGATTTATTTTCTTAATGATGGTAGACTTGTATATCGACCGGCGTTTGTACCCGGCGGGTGCGTTAGAAAATTCGTTGTATGTAACATACAAGTCTACAATGATATGTAAACATATAAGTCTACCATCATTGCATGTAAACATACAAATCTACCATCATTGTATGTAAGAATACAAGTCTACCATCATTATATGTAAACATACAAATCTACCATCATTGTATGTAAGCATACAAGTCTATTATCATTGTATGTAAGCATACAAATCTACCATTGTAAATCTACCGCCATAGTAACCAATAAATCTACCAACTGAAGGTTGTTTTAGTAAACGCAAAAGATTGAATAACTCTACCACCTCAATAATAAGTCTATTACTCATTATAAATATGCCATCACTAAAAATAAATCTACAATCGAAAACCCGTATAAGTCTACCTCCTATGACAATAAATGTACCACACAACTTTAATCTACTGTCAAACAAAATAAATCTACCATACGATTATAAATTTACGAGTTAAATCTACCATTCGACTGCTAAGTCTATCACTCAGAAACATTTCTACCACCATTGGCGTTAACTCTACCACTTATATTATAAATCTATCACTCGGAAATATCTATACCACAAAATAAAAATAAGTTTACGAAAAAGTCAACCATTATAATAATAAGTTTACCGTATTATCATGCCGGTTGTAAGTCTACAATCATGAAACAAATCTACCATCACTAGAATGGTAGACTTTTCCATTTTTGATAGACTTATTTTTTCTGATTCTGCCTACGTATCAAAATATAGCAGTGACAATTTTGTAAATACGCTTTTTGTTATTAAAAAGTAAAAAGGTAAACTAGATACAAAAAATTATTTTAATAATTATGAAAAATTGGCATTAGTTTAATAAAAAAAAAAATTCTAAAGTAGTTTGAGTAAATTTCTCTTTATAGAATATTGGTGTGGTGTTTCTTAGAGAATTTGGTTTGAACGACGTTTTAGGTAAGTTAAATAGTCTAGGTAACACATTAAATTTGTGTATGCCTACATTATCACGTATCTTTGTTAACGTGTATGCTGAATAATACCATTTAACATATATGCAAAACGTCAAAACCGTGTTTTTTTTATATCTCGATATATTTGTATGGATCATGCCCATTTTTTTTCCACATCATGATCATGGTTTTCTCTCTAGCATTAGATATTCATTGTACGTAGCATATATATTTTAAACCAAAAAAAGAAGAAGCATATATATCTAAGCTCGAACTATTATATATATAGATGTCTGTGATTTGTCCAAATATGCTTTTTTCTACCCAAAAAAAAGAAAAGAATATTATGATTGCGAAAATTTAAAAAAATGTTTACTCTAATCTACAAAGAACCCACACTATTTCAAATGATTTTTTTAGATTCACATATATTGAATATTCATTACATTTAAGGTGATCTCAGCAACATCACAAAATTCAGTTACACATTATATTGTTGAAACAATCGGGCAACGGAAGCACTCGTTAGAAGCTATCTCGAGAAAAGTTCATGCGAATGGTACTTCACTTTTTTTGTTTTTGGTTAATCACAAAAAATAATAATTAATTTTTGTAACAATTCAAAATGAATAGGTAAAGCCTTATCCATACAATGTTTTTGACCATATTTCGTGCAACTTTTGTTTTCTCCTATTAGCTTTTTTTGGTATGGCCCATTACAAATAACTAAACATAAAAACATACAAATTTAAGATCAAATGAAAAGGGTATATTATGATATATTATGATGTTTTAGCACAATTGTTATTGTATGAGTCCCAACATATATTTTTTTTTTGTTAAACAATAAATTCAATAGTATTTTGTACAAGTAGAGTTGATAAGCATACTAAACTTGACTCGTTAAACTTGAACCTTCTAACTTCTAACTCGTTGAGGAATAAACAACTGTTTATAATTTCAAAGTCAAACCTAACATATATCATTTTCAAGAATGAGTATGAACTATAAAATATTTTATCAAAAAAAAAACTATAAAATATTATCATGAGATGACGCTATTTTACAAATTGCTTCTACCAAACTTAAAAAAAAAAAAAAAAAAAACTCCTTCTACCAAACTTTCATTTCCATTTGTATGATTTGTTCACGCATTTGTATATATGATTAATTAAACTAAAAAAATGAAAATATGGGAACTTAATAAAATTAATAGTTCAAAGTTATAATGAATTAAAGCGAGACTAGTGCGTTAATTAATTAATAAATACTATATTATTGCATATTTAAAAAACTATTAATGCATATCATAAATAATTTAAAACGTGGAACAATAAAAAGGTTATGAAATATTTAGTTAGTCAAAATATATAGTTCAAAAACCGTAAAAATTTACCCCTTTATTACTGTGACAAAAAGGTACTATTGATACAATTTTTCTGTTAATTAATTGGAAATTTTTGAAAAATATCACTTTTATGATATATTTTTTCAAAAGTATTACTATCTTTGCTGTCCATTTTCAAAAATACTACTTTTATAAATGTCGTAAAATAGTTTATAAAAACTCAAATTAGTAAGAATTTATAAAAACATATTTTATATAATTTTATAAGGAATATTATAACATATTTATAAAGTTAAAGGTTTTATAAAGTTTATAACATGTTTTATAAATTCTTATAAAACATATTTTATAAAGCTTTATAAAATACTAGATTTAGAACCCGCATATATGCCGGTATATAATTTATTATCTTATAATATGTGAAAAAATAAAAAAGCACGAAAAAATAGAAAACAAAATCAGATCATCCGTAAAAAAGATTGAGAACTCTAATACAAAACCACTGATTGAGATATTTAACAGTTATTTATTTATTTTAATTCATTTATTATCAGATTTTCAATTAAATTCTATAACATATTTCAGAAAATTAGTTTTCCTATTCCCATTTGAATTAGATTTAGTTTTTTACTATTTTGTTATATCTATTTTTCAAAATTTTGATGAATTGATTATCATATTTCTATTTAAACTATTGTTACTCTTTTAATATTCTATAAACCTGTAAAAAAAACTAAATACGAAAAAATAGAAAACAAAATCAGATCACCCGTAAAAATAAATAAAATAAGATTGAAAAAATCGATGTGAAATCACTAATAGAGAAACCTAACAATTAGTTATTTATTTTGATTCTCCTATTTTTTCTTATATTATATTATTTTCAATTAAATTTTGTCATATTTTTCAAATACTTAGTTTTTCATATTCCTATTTGAATTATATTTACTTTTTATTATGTAGTTACTCATATTTATATATATTTTTCAAAATCTTGAGGAATTGATTCTCATATTTCTATTTGAATTAAATTTACTTATTTTTTAATCATATTGGACTTTTATTTTTCTTTTTTGAATCGACATATTATCTTTCTTATGATGAGAGAATTATATGTCTTTTATTATCGGATTTTCAATTAAATTCTATAACATGTGTCAAATAATTAGTTTTCCTATTCCATTTAAATTAGATTTAGTTTTTTACTAAAAAACATACCTTTTTGTTTATATTTTTTAATCATATGCTCTGATACCATTTAAAACAGCATACTCAATAAAAGAACATGAGCAAACTCTATCCTTGCAAAACGAGTTTGAAGAAATAAAATTATTATCATCCATAGCCTTAGACAAATATAAACAAAAAGGATTTCATTATCTATACTTTGGATTAGTTCAAATTGCAATCAAACCCTTATCAAGAACTGGTATTGATTCTCCAATATTAATGTTATTAAGAGATAAAACTCTATTGAAATTTGAAGACTCACTCTTAGGAGCAGTCCAATCAAATTTACACAATGGAGCAGTTTATTTCAATTGCGCCCCTAACTTCCAAGTAAGTTTACATGATCCTACAATACTAAACACATTAGTATTAAACGTTCACTTACCAGAAATTAAATTCCAAAATGAAAGACATGGATATTTACTACTTTATCGAATTTATTTTAAACAATCAACCTCCGAATTCAATCCAAGATGTTTATTACAAGATGACAAAGGAGAAACGACTATTCTAGCAGTACATAGTAAAGACACACAAAGCGCTACTTACGCACCTAAACAGTTGAAATGGAATGAGATAACCATTCCGGATCAATGGAAAATAGAAGTTACTCAACCAATAAGAAATTTTGAGCAAAGAAATATTTCAAAAATTATTGAACAAGTTGACGGAAAAATATTATTACAATTCGGTTCAATGAGAGAACCACGACCACCAAGAATCAGCTCATATCATTCTAGAGCCTCTTTTTCTGAATATCGCACTGGTCAAGCCAGTACGGATTCAGAAACAGAAAGCACAAATCAAAACATTAGACAAGATTCTGAATTAGAAAATATAATTCTAAATACTAAACAAGAAAATCCTATCAAATTTAAAGCACCAATGGCTGAACCACAAGCAGATGTGTACCCAACATCTCCTACTGAATCGGACTCCAAAACAATAAATGTTATATCCAAAGAATATGTAATTGATAAACAATACGTTAAAGAAGACTTTTATGCAAAAAAAAACGAAGAAAAAAGAAATTGGTATTTCAAACAATTTACTAAAGAAGAAACAATTAGATACAGAGAAATTTGGTACAATTTCATGATATTAATAAAAACCAATATCCCATTTTTTACCTGGTTCGAAACATATTCTAGTAATAACTATATCAATTATCCTTTTAAAACTATAAATACTAGTTCATCCTTAAATCAACTATGGGAACAAGTAAATGGTGACAAAACCAAATCGGTTCATCCACCATTAACAGATATCAAAATAAGTACCCCTAATAGACAGATTATAGCTACACCCTTTAAAACTGGAGCAAATAGAGATCATAAAGATCCAGTAATCGTACAAGACATTAAATCAGTCTATGAGCAAAATAATTATCAAAGTCAATTATTACATACAATTTCTAGACAAATTGATAGCATAGATAATAAATTAAACATTAAAGAAGATAGCATAATAGGCAAACAAAATAATACTACCCAACATCCTTTTTCATCAACTTCTGCACCAATCTTCAAACCTATAACAAGACAAATAAAATTTCCAGAAAATGAAATTTTAAAAACAATTGCTAATAGATTAGACAACTTAGACAAAGGAAAAGGAATTAATATCATTGATGAAAATAACAATGAATCTACACAATCAGAAAATGATAACCAAGAAATTAATAGAATAAAAAACAAAATGATGAGATCAAATAAACCATATTACAAAAGACATACACCACCTGACTTATTATTTGAAGAACACCATAAATATTCTAACAGAGTATATACTGGTGATGGTATATATGAATGAAATATAGATGGACGTTCAGAATATGAAATGATGAATTTATTTCAAGAAATGGGTATGGCAGCTATATCATATAAAGCTAGAGGAAATACTGATAAACAATCATGTGTACTATTAATAAGCGGATTTAATGGAGCATTAAAATATTGGTGGGATAATTCTATAGACATCATTACGCAAGATTCTATAATCAATCATGTAGAAATAAGAAGAGTAGAGGGCGATGATGGCCTCTATGAAGAAGAGGAACATCAAAATACCGTAGAAGTATTAATACATACTTTAACGTTGCATTTTATTGGCAATCCTGCCGAAGAACTAGAAAGTAAAAAAATGATATTAACCAATCTAAGATGTCCAACCTTAGGTGACTTCAAATGGTACAAAGACATGTTTTTAACAAACATCTTTCAACGTAATGATTGTAATCAACCATTTTGGAAAGAACGGTTTATCTCCGGATTACCATCTTTCTTTGCAGAAAAAGTAATCAATAAATTAAAGGAATATTCTGGAGGACAGCCTATCCCCTGGAATACAATTACATATGGACAATTATTTGCATTTGTTAAAAAAGAAGGATTAGCCTTATGTCAAGAACATAAAGATAAAAAACGAAATGACAAATTTAAATTTAAAGTAACCATGGGTTCATTCTGTGAACAATATGGTTATAATAACACGCTCAATCCACCATCAAGAATTAAACGCATAAAATATAGGCATAGAAATAATAATAATGTAAAACACTATCAACGACATAATAATTTTAAAAAACAAAACAATCATTATTATGAAAAGGGTAAAAATTATCCCAAAAATAAAAACTATACAAAAAATAACTATTCCAAAAATAAATTTGACAAACAGAAGATTGTTTGCTGGAATTGCAAAAGACCAGGGCATCGATCAACATAATGTAAAATAAAAAGAAAAATAAACGAAATATTCCAAGATCAACCAGATATCCAAGATAAATTGGCAAAACTACTATTAACCTCAGAATCTGAACAAATTGAGGAAACCGATAGTGATTATTCAATAAACGAAATCGAAAATTCAAGTGACTCCTCTACGGAACCACAAGAATTATCTGATAACCTATGTAATTGTAAAATAATAAATGTAATAACTAAAGATAGCAATAAACAATTCTTAATAGATATAATAGATAAAATTGATGATCCAAATATAAAAAGAGAATACTTATTAAAACTAAAAGATATTATATACCAAGAAAATCAATTATCATCTCCACAACCATTTAGTTTAAACAAAATTTTCGAAAAATATCCATCTCAGAGTTTGTTTAAACAAGTTACTACTGGAGAATTACAAAATGAAATTAAACAGTTAAAATCACAAATTAAAGATCTGCAGCTAATAACTAATCAACATGATCTAAACCAATTACAAATAAATGCACGACTTTCCATTATCGAAGCTAAAAATGGAACTCAAGCATCCTCTAGTAATCAAACTACAAATAAAAGTATAATAATTAAAGATGAAAAAGATTCTCAAAATGATGAAGAGTATATTCAAATAATTAATAAAATTAATTATCAAAAATGGTATACTACTATAACTTTACATATAAATAGTGATTTTAAAATAAATATAATCGCTTTAATGGATACCGGAGCAGATTATAATTGCATCCGTGAAGGAGTAATACCAACTAAATATTATGAGAAAACTACAGAACGCCTAAGTAGCGCAAATGGTAGCAATCTAAAGGTTCAATATAAACTACCCTGTGCAAAAATATGTAATCAAGGATATTGTTTTAAGAATCAATTTATCTTAGTAAAAAATTTAACGCAAGAAGTAATATTAGGCACCCCTTTCTTTACACAAATCTATCCATTTAAAGCAACAGAAATAGGAATAACTACCAAGGTAGTAGGAACCAAACTATTGTTTGCCTTCCTATCTCCAATGAAAACTAAAGAAGTGTTAAATTTACAAGAGAACACAATTCAAAAAACTATTAACCTAATAAAAGGAAAACAAGATCATATTCAATATTTACAAGAAGAAATAACTCATAAAAAATTAGAAGAACAACTAAAGACACCCTACATAATAAGCAAAATAAAAGAAATAGAAAATAATCTATTAACACAAGTATGTTCAGAATTACCAAATGCTTTTTGGGAAAGAAAAAAGCATATGGTAGAATTACCTTACACTAAAGACTTCAATGAAAAAAATATACCAACTAAAGCAAGACCTATTCAAATGAATAAAGAATTACTAGAACACTGTAAAAAAGAAATAACTGACTTATTAAGAAAATAACTTATCAGACAATCCAAATCCCCTTGGAGTTGTTCAGCTTTCTATGTTAATAATCAAGCTGAAAAGGAACGAGGAGTTCCACGCTTAGTAATTAATTATAAACCACTAAATGAGGTATTACAATGGATTAGATATCCAATACCAAACAAAAGAGACCTACTAAAAAGATTATATAATGCAAAAATCTATTCAAAATTTGATATGAAAAGCGGATTTTGGCAAATCCAAATTTCAGAACAAGATAAATACAAAACCGCTTTTACAGTACCGTTCGGTCATTACGAATGGAATGTAATGCCATTCGGTTTAAAAAATGCACCCTCTGAATTTCAACAAATAATGAATGATATATTCAACCAATATTCAGCTTTTACCATAGTATACATAGACGATGTGTTAGTATACTCAAATTCCATAGACCAACACATAAATCATCTAAACACATTTTTAAACATAGTCAAAAAACAAGGCCTGGTTATCTCAGCTAAAAAAATGCATCTATTTCAAACAAAAATAAGATTTTTAGGTCACAATATATATCAAGGTACAATTACACCTATATCAAGGTCAATTGAGTTTGCGGATAAATTTCCAGACGAATTAAGAGAAAAAACACAATTACAGAGATTTTTAGGATGCCTAAATTACGTTTCAGATTTCCTACCTAACCTTAGGAAAACCATCCAACCACTATTTCAACGTTTACAAAAAAATCCTAAACCATGGTCTAGCATCCATACTCAGCTCGTCCAACAGGTTAAACAAAAGGTCAAAACACTACCTTGCCTAACCCTACCTAACCCTGAGGCAGATATGATTGTCGAAACCGATGCTTCAGAAATAGGTTTTGGCGGTATCCTTAAACAAAAATTACCCGAGTCCAAACAAGAATCTATAGTTAGATTTCATTCAGGTGTTTGGATAGGACCCCAACAATCCTATTCAACTGTTAAAAAGGAAGTCCTTTCAATTGTCAATTGTATTTCCAAATTTCAAGATGATTTAATCAACAAAAGATTTCTTTTAAGAGTAGACTGTAAATCAGCAAAAGAGATTTTACAAAAAGACGTTAAAAATCTAGTTTCAAAACAAATATTTGCCCGTTGGCAAGCTATTCTTTCTATTTTTGATTTTGATATTCAATATATTAAAGGAGAAAATAATTCTTTACCAGACTTTCTAACCAGAGAATATTTACAGGGAAAAACAACAGATATTCAAGACAACACTATTCAAGATGTCTGACCCTAAGCAAAAGAAACCGATGACAGCATCGGACTACATCAAAAACCAACCCCATTTACAAGGCAAACCATTAACTACTCAAAATACCTTCTCAGCCCTATTCAAAAGCAGTTAAAACTGAAGCTTCTACCCAAGCTTCACCTTCTACTCCAACTCCTAGCTTCACCTTCTACTCCAACTCCTACTCAAAAATCCAACTATTTCCTCAAACCACAGAAACAACATCTCGTAACCACTCAATTTATCAAACCAGTCACACTCAAAGAACTCCAAGCCTTTACCTACCGAGTCTTTTATGAAGACAGTCTCTACCCAACCGATAATATAACCAAAAACCGTACCTTTTATGAGTATATCCTAGTAGACTCTAAGTCAGTCGAAATTACTCATTATCCCGATAAATCCAATCCAAATCTTATAGCCTATTCTACTTGCAAAATTCTTCGCATCCATTCTACTCAAGACCTCAGTTTCACCCATATCCATACCACAAAACCATTCTCTAGCCAAGGATTCCATATTCAAGGTTATACTTATATGGATTATCAATATGCCTTTTTCCGGGCTTTCTTTTTAAGGGCATTTGACCACTCCTGGTTCCTGTCCTTTGATAGCAAGTGCCCCAAATCTATTCCAGGATGGTTCTGTGAATGGTGGTATTGGTTTGGACCTACCGACCAAATCTACCCTTCCGATGTAATCAAGACTTCTTTCCCTTTCTACATTAAACACATACCTAACCAGGGCATTGGGCCTTTCACCAAAATTGCCTTCCACATTGACATGGGAATCCCATGGATATGTTCTTGGCATTTTAACCTCATCTTAGCCTTACCTGACATGCCTTATTCCTTAGTCAAAGAGTATCGTGTCAAGTGGTGGGATAAATACAACCTTGACCGTTGTTCTCTATCAAATATAACTGACCACTTCAAATTTCTAAACCACACTAAATCCGCCATCCAGTCAGTCTCCCGAACCATACCTTTGCTTACCCCAAGCCAAATCTCTCATACTCGAAATCTTATCCAAACCTATGGTTATTCCTCGATACTACAAGAATCAAAGTATTAACTTTTTAAGGTATTAACTTTGATTGAGAGTTGCCTGTAAACAGGATTCGAGTTGCGAAGGCTTAGGTCAAAAGACGAAAGTCGCTGATTTTCTTAAAACTTGATTTTATTGATAATAAAGATTTTGTTACAAAGTTTGTTTAAAAAGATTACAAGGAAATATTAAAACTTTAAGGGAGTTTTTAGAGAGATGTTTGAGAGTTTGAGAGAGAGAAAATGCGCTGAAGTCGCTTGTGTCTCTTTATATGCCAGAGTTGAGTATTTATAGAGGAAGTCAGCTGTTGAGTATGGTGCCAGGTGTCGCCACTTAGTGGTGCAGATGTAGTGCTTGATACGTGTCGCCAAGTTGTGGTGCCGACATATTTTAGTGCTTGCTATCGTCATCGCTTACGTCTTGGTGTTGGTTGCTTGCTTACGTCATTGCTTACGTCTTCTGTGTGGGTCCCATTTGTTGCTTACGTCATTTTTCACTAATAGAGAAACCTAACAATTAGTTATTTATTTTGATTCTCCTATTTTTTCTTATATTATATTATTTTCAATTAAATTTTGTCATATTTTTCAAATACTTAGTTTTTCATATTCCTATTTGAATTATATTTACTTTTTATTATGTAGTTACTCATATTTATATATATTTTTTTAAAATCTTGAGGAATTGATTCTCATATTTCTATTTGAATTAAATTTACTTATTTTTTAATCATATTGGACTTTTATTTTTCTTTTTTGAATCGACATATTATCTTTCTTATGATGAGAGAATTATATGTCTTTTATTATCGGATTTTCAATTAAATTCTATAACATGTGTCAAATAATTAGTTTTCCTATTCCATTTAAATTAGATTTAGTTTTTTACTATTTGCTACTCATATATCTATTTTTAAAATTTTGATGAATGGATTATCATATTTCTATTTGAACTATTGTTACTATTTTAATATTCTATAAACCGGAGAAAAACTAAACACGAAAAATGGAAAACAAAATCAGGTCACCCGTAAAAATAAATAAAATAAGATTGAAAAAAATCGATGCGAAATCACTAATAGAAGAACCTAACAATTAGTTATTTATTTTGATTCTCCTATTTTTTTATATTATATTATTTTCAATTAAATTTTGTCACATTTTTTCATATTCCTATTTGAATTAGGTTTACCTTTTATTATGTAGTTACTCATATTTATATATATTTTTTTCAAAATCTTGACGAATTTATTCTCATATTTTTATTTGAATTAAATTTACTTATTTTTAATCATATTTGATTTTTCTTTTTCTTTTCTGAATTGACATATTATCTTTCTTCTGATGAGAAACGAATTATATGTCTTTTATTATCGGATTTCAATTAAATTCTATAACATATTTCAAATAATTAGTTTTCATATTGCCATTTGAATTAGATTTAGTTTTTTACTATTTTGCTACTCATATATCTATTTTTAAAATTTTGATGAATTGATTATCATATTTCTATTTGAACTATTGTTACTCTTTTAATATTCTATAAACCGGAGAAAAAACTAAACACGACAAAATAGAAAACAAAATCAGATCACCCATAAAAATAAATAAAATAAGATTGAAAAAATCGATGTGAAATCACTAATAGAGAAACCTAACAATTAGTTATTTATTTTGATTCTCCTATTTTTCTTATATTATATTATTTTCAATTAAATTTTCTCACATTTTTTAAAATAATTAATTTTTCATATTCCTATTTGAATTAGGTTTATCTTTTATTATGTAGTTACTCATATTTACATATATTAAAATAATATTTGTTTTTTATTTGAGTTAGAATAAGATTTGTTTTATAATCTGATAAATACAAATATATAAAGTTTTTTTTTTTTTGAAATAAGATTTGTTTGGTATATGGCAAAATATAATTGGAAATAAAAATTTACGCTTGTCAGAATCTAATCGATATGATGTCACATGTCACGATCGTGTTAATTACAATATTTGATGCATCAGACTTTATATAATAATATTTTTATAAACGTTTATATAATTAATGTTTATATAATTAATGTTTTTGAAAAGTGATATAAGAAAAGTAGCATTATATCGGAGAAGATTTAGCATAAACTAAATTTGTGGGTCAACCATTGTATACATCATAAACTTCCAAGGGTATATTAGATTTAATTAATTTTATAATCATTTGTTCGGGAATACTCACTTTGTTTCAGAACAAATATCATTTTACTTCTTAAATTTTGTTTATAAAAAATTTCGTTCTGTATTTTGAATGCTGTTTTATAAACAAAATTTCGGTTTTATCTTTATTATATATTATAGCTTATTAATTAAAAATATAACATTATGTACCGTATTAATTAAGTATTTAAGTGTATAACAGACGAATTAATTTTTTTTTAATTCGTGTAAAAAATTTTAGAATGACATTTATATAATATGAAACAAAGAGAATATAGTTTTATTTGTGGTCAAATGTAGTATAAGTACAGTAAAATTTCTATAAATTAATATTCGGCCGATTGATAAATATGATAAAATAATAAATTTTGCGGTCCCGAATTGAATAAGTGTAAAAATTAAGAAATTTCGATAAGATAATATTAAGATAATAATTTTTTTAAAACTCTTTATGTAAATATATGGTCTCAATAATACTATAAATTAACAATCATATAAATTTATGCATATATAAATAGGGAAAATTTCAAAAATGCTATTTTTGGTGTGTCAATTTTCAAAAATGCCATCATGAGTTGTCAATTTTCAAAAATACCATTTATTGACCCCTAACAAACCCTAAACCCTCAAAACTAAAGCTTAACATAAAATAGTTAACCCAAACATAAATGATATTTTGAATAAATGCTATAATTTTAGTGACATTTTTTTTAAAAAGTAGAAGGGTGGCATTTCAAAAGTGGTATTTTTCAAAATTTCTCATATAAATAAGTAATGTAGTAAAATATGATTCTAATGTTGTTTGTTTTAATTAAAGTTGAAATTTCCTTGTAGCTTATCTCTAATTTTTACTTATTGCATCAAAAATCTTTAGTGTTGTTTTCTCAATCGGCATCCAAAACTCGTGAAAAGTTCTAAACGCGATAATTATTTTCTTACGCGTAATTGATTTTATATGTACCATAGTATTGTCGTAAACTTCATTATCAACATTAAAGATAGTAGTAATTTGTTTTTTTTCTAAATTTTGAGCTAATGAACATTTATTATTTTCATCTGGATAGTCCAGTATACTATTAACATATATTATATTGCGACAGTCGAGATTATTAATCATAACTTCAAATTTATGCATATTATTTTTACAAATGAATTTATTTAAATTCCTTAAATAACATCATTTGAAAGAGAATATTAGAAGATTATGGACTAAAAAATCTCTATATAATTTAATAATTTAACAATTAATTAATATTTTATAAATTAATAAATTTTCAAAGTTTCAATATTATTAATTTATAGAAATTTTAGTTAAGAAAATGGGAGACAATCCATCGAATCAGTGAATTTAGATTTTAAACTTTCTTAAAGAGGGATCATTACTCTGATTCTGAGTAGATGAATTCATTGAATCATAACTACTAAAGTAAAGTCATTTTCTCCATATTATGATATGTATCTTCTCCAATATATAATGTGTGTCATTTTAAAATTAAAGAAAAATCTATAAATTGACAATTATTTTTAAAATTTTTTTTTTTAACACATAATAATCAGAAGATTCAGAACAATTGTTAGAAGATTTCACTATATAAAATTAATACGGTAAGAAAAATACAACACAGTCCGGAAATCTCAGTAAGAAAATAATAATAATATAGGTGAGTCTCATTTTCCGATGGTAAAAACCAAATCTTTTACTTTGCTTTCACTTGGAAAAGGTAAAAAAAAAAAAAAAAAAAAACGAATTATGTTGTAGACCATCCTTCTCAAGTTCGACGTATAACAAACCATATTCTCTCTCATGTTTTTTTTTTCTTAAAATTTTGTTAAAAAATTTTAGGATGATTTTGCCAAATAACCATATTGGGCTATCTAATAAAGAAAATAGCCATCATAATGGGATATTTAATCAACTAACCATACCTAAATTCATTACGGTTTTGCCCTTCACAAGTGTTCATGGCAAAACGCCGCTGACGCCAGATGAAACTTTATTAAAGCTTACACGGTTTATGTTCTTTTGGAGATTTATTTTTAGGTTTCCGGACTTCAATTTTGAGCAATTATGCAGTTTCGCAAAATTGATAAACTTTCGCCATTTTTTGGGAACAATTAAAGCTTTATTCGTAGACAAATTCTTGTCCTTAATTGTATTACCCATTTTAAGTTGTTCGATTCGTTTGCTGTTTTGTAAATTGTTCTAAAGGTTTTGAGCGATCCTAAAAAACGAGCAATCTATCAGCAATACAGAGAAGAGGGATTAAAGAACCAGGCTCCACCTCCCGGCGCCGGTGGATATCCCCGAGAATCAAACGCCGGAGCATCTTTACGGTCCAATCCAAGAAGCGCATATGATCTCTTCTCCGAGTTCTTCGGTTTTACAAGGCACTTTGGAATGAGAAGCGACTCACGAGCAGGACCTTCTGGTTTTAGGTATGACGATGACATTTTCACTTCGTTCAGGACTGCTGCTGGAGGAGAAGAAACTTCGAATCCGACGAAGAAAGCTGCTCCGATTGAGAGACAATTGCCTTGTAGGGTGGAAGATATGTATAAAGGAATCACCAAGAAGATGAAGATCTCTCGTCATGTTCTTGTTCTTCTAATTCTGCAGTTTTATCCTCCTAATTTTACTCCTATCTGTCATCTATTTCTCTCTCCTCGCGTGGCCAATAAGGGCAATTTCGACCATTTCATATTTTACATCCTCTATATCATAATCCGCCACATTTTTGGTCATTCAGTTAATTATAAAATATTTTATGGACATTTTTGCTAATTTCTCAAGATTTTATGGTTATTTATTTTTATTTGAGCGTAAATAAATCTTGACACCGCACCGATGTTTCAAAAATTTCACATTTTTGGTGATTATGCAAAAGACTTTCTATGTTCAGATATTTTCTGAACTAATTTTTCTATAACGTTTTTAAGCATATCATAGTTGGTAATTTCTTGAAAGAAGAAATAAAAACAAAAAAGCCTTTGAGAGGCGATTTCTCTCCCAAACTACAACCCTAGCGTCACCGTCTCTATTTTCGGCGATCTCTTTTTCTGGCGAACGGTGTCTCTCACCGTTGTAGGAAAAGGGACCCCCAGATGTCGCTGCTTCTTCTTCGGTTACTTGGTTCTTGGAGGCTCAAGGATTTTGTCTCAGATCTGGTTTTAGTAAAGCTCCGCCGTGGGTACCTCTTCTCGGCGACTCCTCCATTGGGCTCTGGATCGTTCTCGGTCGATGCTCTTCCTCTGTAGACGCGCTAAAAGATGGTGTCTTTGGTTTCAGGTTTTGTCTGTTTTTGCCATATCTTAGCAGAGCTGCTCCGCCGTGGGTCGTTTCATCGGTTCTAGTGCCGAGTTTTTGCGGTTGGATTTAGTTGGTGGTTCAGCTAGATCTCCGTTCTGCTCTGCTCGAGGACGGCAAGGTTAGATCTGTGGCATGTAGCTCCTCCTCTCCGCTCACCGTTTTCTCTCGATTGCCTATGCCCTCGCCGCTGCTGAGTTTCTCGCCTTATATAAGGCTCTCCTCTCCGGTCCGGGTTAGTGTTCACCTCTGTCTAAATTCATCTAGTTTTGTCTGGTTACTTCTGGTCTATGGCGTCGGTTGTCGTTACTCGTGGTCTTTGTAGTGTGGCTTCAAGGCCCTTCTATGTGCTTCTTCCTTATCCTCTAAGCATTTCTAGGGCTTCTCCATCTTAGCTAGGGTCCAGCGAGTGTCCATTCAGGTTATTGTTGGGTCTGTTTTGCAGGTTGTTGCTTCCGTTTCGCGCCAAAGGGTTTTTAAGAGGGTTGTGCTCGGTTCTGTTCAGGTTGACGATTCGGTACCTTGGTTTTGTGTTGTGTGCTTGCGTTGTCTGATGCGTTCGGAGGATTTGACTTGGCTTCGGATTTTGCCTCTTCTCTGTCTCATTTGCTCTTCTCGGCAAAGAAGAGTTCGTGTGACTGGTTTTGAGTGAAATTCTCGGGGTTCTCATTCCTTTTTGCCGCCGTTCAATGTTTGGGTTAGTGAAGATTACCGCTATCTTCTTGGGATTAGCCGTCTCTTCCTGGTCCTAGAATCTGTGGCTTAATCCTTTTAGTATACTTTTTCGCTATCGATTTGTTGCATCCTTGCATTGTCTTCCCTATATAGTTGTTATTATTTCGTATTTTACCATGTTGTAATCGATCATCTGCTTTTCAATAGAATGCCTTTTATCAACAAAAAAAAAATTCCTATAAGAATAGACACATTTAATATTACTTACAATTTTGGTTAAGAACTCATTTGTTTATTTGCAAAATTTTAATGTTTTTTCCAAAAATAAAATGCATAATAAGAATTTGAATCCATATAATTTAACAAAAAAATATATTTAACTAATTTTGTTTGCTAGCAAACCTATAATTATTAGTGTTTTTTTAATCAAATCTATTCTACAAAATGCAACGAAAACGTTAAATTAGCTTGAAATTCCATTAACTATTTTTGTTTTTAAATGATGCTAGACAAAAAAACTACATTTTTTTAATTTTAAAAATTAAAAGTTAGAAGATTTTTTACCTAATAAGTTATATATGCGTTTAAAACCACATGGCAGTGAAAGCTAATTATCCAGTCGTGTGGTAGTAAACAAATTAAACGTGATTACTTTATTGAAAATTTTGAAACAAATTATTTTAATTATTTATAAATTGTCACCAATTAGCTATTTTAACCGTTTCCATTTTTGGTCATAATTATTTTTCCTTTCTCTGAGTCACCGTGCGGACAATATCATAAAGTAGCAATAAAACTTAAAATACCGAAAATGCCCTTTATAAACACTCGAATTTCCCCATTTCTACCATCCTCTTCGTGTACTCTTCCTCTCTTGCTTGCAGCATTAATAGCTGTTCAACACATTTTAAGTTAATTTTTAATAATTTCCCAAATTAAAGTTAATATTTACGATTTAAGGAAACAAAATCTCTTCTCCTCTCTCCCACCATTTGTTGACTGATTTTGTAGAAAACCTCAAATCTAAAAAAAAAAAAAAAAAAAAACCCCATAACCACACACAACACTCCATTACAAAGTTTCCGAATTTAATTCCCAGGATTATTATAAAAAATAAATTTCCTGAGAAAATTTTCATAATCTCCCTTAAATTCTGCTTCTGGGTTTAGGAAAAAGTGATTTTTTTCGTGTTAATTTTCTGATGATATTTCAGAGTTTCGAGTTTATATGGTAAATGAAAAAAGAGATAAGAAATAAGGAATTTTGAAATCTCTTCACTGATTCTGATTTCATCCAAAAAGGCAAGGTTTTTTTTTTGGATTTGATTAATTTCTCTAAAAAAATCGAAAATTGATTATCTTCGTCTTCTTAATCTGAGAATCATTTTTAACTCAGTGCCGTTTTTTTCTTCTTCTGTGTGTTCTCTCTTTTCTCCAGTTTCCGGCGACGGAAAAACAGAGATTTTTTATTTTGTTTTATTAAAAAAGCAGCGATGGTCGGAGAATCTTCTAGAAGACACCCGAGAATCAGCCACGTGTCGAATTCCACCATCGGCAGCGATTTCGGAAGCAGCCCCGATTACACCAGTTACATCGTCCATGTCCCTCTGACGCCGGACAACAATCCGGCGCCGCTACAAATCGCTCTCGGAGACATCGACTCTGTTTCATCTTACAAAGACGACGAATCGGATCTAACCGATCTGAGAATCACTGATGAAGAAGAAGAAGATGATAAAACCAAAAAAGAAGAAGAAGAAGATGATAAAACCAAAGACGAAGAAGAAGAAGCCTTGCTCTACAAGATATCTGATCCCTTAACCCGTATCGTCAAAATCTCTCCGATCATCATCGCTCTTTACCGGTCTCTGTCTCTCTCTCTCTCAATGTCATAAAAAACATGATTTTTAAGGATGTTTCTTGAGATTTTCCGACATTGATGATTTTGTGTTTTTTTTTTTAATTGCAGGATTTTAATAGTTGTTCGAATAGTATCTCTTGGTTTGTTTCTTCTCTGGAGAGTCAGAAACCCAAACGAAAAAGCAATTTGGTTATGGTTACTCTCTGTAATCTGTGAAATCTGGTTTGCTTTCTCTTGGTTAATCGACCAAATCCCTAAGCTATTTCCGGTTAACCACGCAACCGATATCGAAGCCTTAAAGGCGAAATTCGAATCTCGAAACCCGAATAACCCGACCGGGAAATCGGATCTTCCTGGCATTGATGTGTTTGTTTCAACTGCTGATGCAGAGAAAGAGCCTCCATTAGTTACAGCCAACACAATACTTTCGATTTTATCAGTTGATTATCCTCTTGAGAAGCTTTCTTGCTATCTCTCGGATGATGGAGGATCGCTTTTAACCTTTGAAGCAATGGCTGAAGCGGCTAGCTTTGCGAAAATATGGGTTCCGTTTTGCAGGAAACATATGGTTGAGCCGCGTAATCCGGAGGCTTACTTCGGTCTGAAGAGAGATCCTTATAAGGGTAAAGTGAGGCATGATTTTGTTAGAGAGCGACGGTATGTGAAACGAGGCTACGAGGAGTTTAAGGTTCGGGTTAACGCGTTGTCTCATTCGATTAGAAGGAGATCGGATGCGTTTAATAGCAAAGAAGAAATTAAAGCTTTAGAGAAATGGAAGAATTGGAAAGTGAAAGATGAGGAGGAACAGGTCAAGGAACCAAGGCCTAGCATAGTAGCTCCTAAAGCTACTTGGATGAGCGACGGAACGTATTGGCCCGGTACTTGGACTGTTCCCTGTCCGCACCATTCGAGAGGCGATCACGCTAGTATTATACAGGTAAAGAAAACGCGCGGTTCCATCTCTAATTTGGTTCGATATAGCGGTTTTGTGTTTGACCTGAGATAATGTTAGTTTTTGTTTGTTTGTAGGTATTGCTTGATCCTCCTGGAGATATACCGGTTAATGGGAGAGGCGGTGATGGCCATGCGCTGGATTTTGAAGGAGTAGACATGCGCTTACCGATGCTTGTTTACGCGAGCCGAGAAAAACGGCCTGGTTATGATCATAACAAGAAAGCAGGAGCGATGAACGCTTTGGTCCGAGCCTCGGCTATAATGTCTAATGGACCTTTCATCTTGAATTTGGATTGTGACCATTATGTCAACAACTCTAGAGCCTTTAGAGATGGGATCTGTTTCATGATGGACCGTGATGGCGATCGCGTTTGCTATGTTCAGTTTCCGCAGCGGTTTGAAGGAATTGATCCGTCTGACCGCTATGCTAACAAGAATACTGTTTTCTTCGACATTAATCTTCGGGCTTTGGATGGGATCCAAGGTCCAATGTATGTCGGGACGGGATGTCTCTTCCGCCGAACCGCGCTTTACGGTTTTAACCCGCCTGATGTTTTGGTAGACGAAGAATCTTCTGGTTGCTGCAGCTGCTGTTTCCCTCGGATCAAGAAACGTAGTCGCGCAACCGTAGCTTCTGAACCGGATTACTACATTGACGACGAAGACGAAGATCGGATCGATATCAGTCTAATTCCGAAGCAATTCGGTAGCTCGAGTATGCTCGTGAGCTCGGTTAAGGTCTCGGAGTTCCAAGGTAGGCCATTGGCCACGGAACACTCGGGAAGGCGGGGACGCCCTCCCGGCTCGCTAACCGTAAGCCGAGAACCGCTGGATTTCGCGACGGTTAGCGAGGCGGTTAACGTGATCTCGTGTTGGTACGAGGACAAAACAGAATGGGGAATCAACGTAGGATGGATCTACGGATCGGTAACCGAAGACGTAGTAACCGGTTTTCGAATGCACGAAAAAGGATGGAGATCTTTCTACTGCGTAACGGAACCTGACGCATTCCGCGGAACCGCACCGATCAACCTAACCGATCGGCTCCACCAGGTTCTCCGTTGGGCCACGGGATCAGTCGAGATCTTCTTCTCCCGTAACAACGCCATTTTAGCCGGTCCAAAACTCAAATTACTCCAGAGAATCGCTTACCTCAACGTCGGTATCTATCCATTCACAAGCATTTTCATCTTAACCTATTGCTTCCTCCCACCGCTATCTCTCTTCTCCGGTCAATTCGTTGTTCATACCCTCAAAGGATCATTCCTCATCTACCTTTTGATCATCTCATTGTCTCTATGCGGATTAGCTGTTCTTGAAGTCAAATGGTCAGGAATCTCATTAGAAGAATGGTGGAGAAACGAACAATTCTGGTTAATCGGAGGTACGAGTGCACATTTAGTAGCTGTGCTTCAAGGGATACTTAAAGTCATCGCCGGTATCGAAATCTCCTTCACATTGACTTCGAAATCTTCGGGAGACGAAGAAGACGACGATTTCGCAGATCTTTATCTGTTTAAATGGACAGCTCTGATGATACCTCCGTTAACGATCATAGTCTTGAACATTGTAGGGATACTTTTCGCGGTTTGTCGGACGATTTTCAGTGAGAATCCACAGTGGAGTAACCTTGTCGGAGGGACATTTTTCGCGGTTTGGGTTTTGGTTCATATGTATCCGTTTGCGAAAGGTTTGATGGGAAGAAGAGGAAGAACACCGACGATTGTTTATGTTTGGTCGGGACTTATCGCCATTTGCTTCTCTCTTCTATACATTACTATTAAGAATTCGGAGATTGATGGAGGATTGTTTCAGTTGACTTGAAGTAGAAGCAATCTCTTAGAGGATTGTTTCAGTTTACTTGAAGTAGAAGCAATCTCTTGGAGATTATAGGAGAATGAAGGTAAATATATATATGTTTTTTTTTAATTGTTGGGGATAGAAACAGAGTTGTGATGTAAGAACATATCATAATTTTTTTTTTACAGATTTTTCCCTTGTTGTTTGGGTTAATTTGCTTGAATAGCAAAAAAAAAAAAATTTTAAAACCTAACAAAAACTCCTAAAATGAGTAGCGATGACTGTGCCACATAGGTGCTTTTGGTTAGGTTTTTAAATGTGTTTTTTCTTTGTTATGGGACAAATTTTTCTTTGTTGTTTTTTGAAGCTGTTGATATATTTTTTTTTTTTTTAGGTTTAGTGATTAAATGGTTGGTTTATGGATTAGTGATTGGTTAATATGTCATGCATAAGTTTATTCTTTTTTATTTTTAACATATTTTTGACAAATTTCGTTTCGATTCGCATTTAAGTTTGGTTTTGGACGAAAAAATAAAAGTTATTATTTGTATATTTGAATGTATTTTTCTATATATTTAATTGAAATTTGATTCGGCTGCACAAAATCCAGGTTTGGTTCGGTATAAAATTTGATATACTATTTGAGATATAATAAAAAAAAAAAAATTTCTTTCAAATCTTTATTTTTTTTATTTCTTTTGTTTTTTTTTACTCACAAATGAATTAATAAACAAATCTTTATAAAAAATTTCTTTCGTCAGGATCACTCTCAAAGTTTTTTTTTTTTTTCACTAGAGAGTTTTTATTAAAACTTGAAAGATTACAAAGCCGGCAGAACAACTGAAAGTCCCAAAAATAAAGCCGGCAAAACACAAGTGTTTTTCGTAAACAAAACCCTAAAAAAAAAAGACAAACGAAACTACCATTACAACGAAGATTAAAAACCATAGGAGATCGACTCTTGCACACGAGACAAACCAAAACTTAAACCCGAAATTAGGCTAACACATCAGCACCTACATACTTGCTAATCTTCCGGTGAACCTTGGACAGTAATATACCGAGGTAGAAAAAGAATTGTTTAATTTTTGAAAATATAATTAAAGACATTAAAATATTTGGTTATTTATGATATTTTGGTTATTTCAAGTCTAAACATCAACTAATATCTTCGATTTGTTAATTATAATTTTGAGTATCGCGGTTATTTCAAATCTAAATATAATTAATATTTTTTGGTATATAATTTTGAGTATCGCGGTTGTTTTTGGGTATATAAAATATACCTCTAAATATCCGAATGGGACCTCGACCCTTAGATCCAAAAACCCGAAATACCCATACCTAATTCGGATAACCGAGTATTTATAGTCATCCGGTTCGGTTCATTTCATTTGCTTCCAATAAGATTATATTCTATTCTTTCGGTTCTGCGTAATTTGCCCAGACCCTCTATTAACATACAATGCGATAAGGTGGTCTAGAAGTCTTAATACAATGGAAAGGGATGCCTACTTATGTGCAAAGCTGGGTGCTAGTAGAGGATATCTCTAAAAAGTTTCCACAATTCAAGCTTAGCAGATCTTGATATTCTTTGAAATCGGTGGTTACCATCATCTAATCGTCGTTTATACAGAGATTGTAGTTGCAATCTTAACAGGGAATCCAGGGATGAAGAAAGCCTTTGTCAATAGTTATGCATAAATAAAGATTTGTCGTAACAGACAAAACCCTTTTGCCTAGACTGTGATGTGATGTATCAACAAAGCTTGTAAACAGGGGTGATTCCAAGAAGGTGGAAGCATTTCCGCATGACTATGGCCGTTGCTTCACAAAGTAGGAGACGGCTCGTCTCCTCTGCTGAACCAATGATCTGTAAAAGTTCATGTTTCAAGTGAAAGATGAAATGAAAATATATGGTGGGTTGATTATGCAGTCTATTAAGGCTAAATACAAAAGTAGTGTTTTGGGAATGCTCACCTGACAATTGGAGCAGAATTTGGTGTACCGTTCAGATAATTTGTAGAGGTACTCGCACACCACGTTCGGTAACAGCTTGGTGCACGCTTCCTCAACCGTCTGCAAATCGTTCACACATGGATTGCAACTGTTTCATCTTGTTACCAAGAAAAAAGAGAGGTCGAATATGAAAGAAGTATCTAATGACCATATGTGTTTTACCTCAGTAAATTGAAGCAGGCGAAGCCCCAGTGCCCGTTCTTCTGCATGATCCAATGCTAGCTTTCCTGTCTGCCATAAAATAGGTGTTGAAACGTAAGAATTACTGCGCATTACACAGACTTTGTAGGTGTTACGTTATGGAAAATGTGAAACCAGCAAGTTTACAAAATCCAAGAATATTAGTGTCCCGTTTCCTACAAATATCATAGAGAGAGAGAGAGAGAGAGAGAGCTTTAAACGACAACGGGACACTTCAGGGGAATAATGAACACAGAGATTACGTAATTTGAGTTCATGCTGCTAAAATACCTTTTTCAGCTCATCTATGTCTTTGCCAGACTTTCTGATGATTGAGCAGATCCGAGCCAGACTTTCTGATGATTGAGCAGATCCGAGCATGGGCGTAAAGAAGGTAAACAGCTGTATCTCCTGCTCATGACATATGATCAATTATTCAATAAGCATTTGTAGAAGACTGCATAATGAAAATATGTAGACTAGCTCCCGAATTCCACCACCTTGCCATTAAGCATTTGATCATAGCTGAAAGTATAACTTGTCGATCTGTTGTTCTTCAGGTCAGCATACCTTGAAAGAAAATTAAACAAAACCACAAGTTAGCTGTATCATGAAAATATAAAATGGCCACAACACTTTTGAGCAAAGATAGTAAATAGATTCACTATCACAAACGGTAGAATAGAGATGATACTTACTTCAGCGCACCGTAACCAATTGTCTCAGCTGTTTGGTCCAGCTCCTCGAGTGTCCATTCTTTATCATTACCTAACCAGAGAGGAACATGTAACGGGTCACATGATAACTGAACAAGCGAATGGTTCACTAAATCCAAAACGTAAACATTTCTGAAAAAGAGTTATATACCACGCTTAATAAGGGCAGTTTTACTGCGACCCTTGGCCTCATCTAACAAATCAACTAGGGGGACTGCATCTGTATATCGACTTCTACACCGCATGTTATCTACTCCAAGGACTACACCAAAACTAACATGGCTAGCTCTGGGTAAGTTTTAACATTGGATGGTAGCCAACCTGCTTTTTTGGCAGCCTGATTCAGAGTAAGAAGATAACCACAGTCACAACTGACAGTTTGAATCAAGACAAAATTTCACAGGTCGTCAAATATAAAAACAAAAACAAGATATGTTCATCAAACCTACTTGGAATAACCTATCAAAGTGCCCCTGCTAGCCAGCATCTGTCACATAAATAATCCACTCAGCTTTCTCTTCACGGAGATCTCCACTCCGGCAATGTCCTTCTTTTCCCCCGTGTGGAAGAGGAGTTAGAAGAAGCTAAAGTTTCTGATTTTGGAAATGTAAAAACAATTGGTGAGGACTAGCAGAACCTTAAGACCAGAGTTATCTACTACACGTCACTAGAGTCGGTGTGCAATGGAACTACTGTGGCAGCCAATGATATTTGGACTGTCGGGTGTCTAGTTTTGGAAATGTTAACAAACAAACCACTGTGGCCCAAGAACTACAACCATAGGAAAGTCATGGATTCTCTGGAAAAGAAGATTGCGCCTATCATCCCTCCAAATCTGGACGAGGCTGCAAGGGAATTTCTGAAGGTTTGTCTGGCCATTGACCCGGTAAAACGTGGGACTGTTTATGACCTGTTTAAGCTATTTGTTTCTCAAGAGAAAGAGAGGTCTCTGCAATCGATCTGAGCTAGGACTTATGGATCAACTACGGTCAACTTCTGAATCATACTGACTTTGCAAGGTCTAATCTTTGTTTTTTCTTTTTACCTTGTCTTCGAGTCAGTAAATTAGAGCCTTTGGAGTTTATGCTGACATTTATGCAGGCTGCAAAACCCGGTGAACCAAAATGGAAGAGTCCTTGGGGTCCAGGAAGTCACATCGAGTGCAGCACCATGAGCGCCCATTACCTGTCTCTGAGATTTGACATTCATGGCGGTGGCACTGGCACAGATCTAAACTTCATGCACCATCATAATTTGATCGCCCAGACATGTGCTGCTTGTGATAGTGGTGTGAATTACTGGTTGCATGATGGAAATCTCACCAGAGACAACGCGAAGATGGGACAACCACTAGAGAACTTTCTTATTACAGAAGTATGTTGTTTCATTTTTGTTCCATTATCATTAATCAAGTCTTTTTTGGGTGTGTGTTTTCTCATGGCTAATGCAGAATTGCTGAATCTGTGTAGATCACGGCTAAGTACCATCCACTGGCCCTGAGACACTTCTTGATGAGCGCACACTACCGCTCTCCTCTGAGCTATTCTGTGTTGCAGCTAGAGAGGTCGTCGGATGCTTTATACTCTGTTTATCAGGTGCAGTGCCTCCCACAATTTTGTTTTTACCATCTCTTTATGTAAAAACAGTTGCAATGTATCTAACGCTAACCCTGTCATTCAGACGTTAGAAGATCTCACTCAGGCTGTCTCGCCACAAAGGGAATCAATGCATAAAGATGGTGCAGAGGCTAAACAGACTGCAAAAGCTACAGTCATGATTAATAAATGTGAAGAGACAGTTTGAAAAGAAAATGCCAGAGGACTTGGAGACATCTCCTATTCTCACAGGCGCTTTTCAAGAGGCCATGAAAGCCATCAGGGCTTCAATCATCAAGCTCAACACATTCCAGAATAAGAGTCTGTTGTCGATGGTGGTGTCACTGGTTGCTGTTGAAGAAGCAGTGACGGAGGTTCTTGGCGTGCTCACCACTCTCAGCTACGCAGAGTTTTTGAAACAAATGGCATTAGCCAGAGCAAAACAAGAGGTTTCGCTGAGTAAGATGGATCTTGAGAGAAGCAATGTGACAGTACTGAAGCGTTTAAGTGAGGATATACCCGGCTTAACCGCGGAGCTCATGGAATTTGTCACACCAGCTGGAAATGTCATCAATTATGTAAGGAAGACTTGTGGGAAGTTAGAGTCTAAGGCAATGGAAGAATTCCAGGTAATATCTATACTCAGAGGCGCAACTGAAATTGTACAATGTGTGGGAGACTCTTTTCATGAGAGAGAAATATACCTTAGTTACAAGATCTACTGTTTCTTCATGGAGTATGCGGCTGGTGGGACGCTTGAAGCTAAGATCAAAACGCATTCTAGTGGACTCCCGACTGCAATTGTACGTAGGTTCACATGTATGATTATAACTGGTCTTAGCGCACTTCATGATGCTGGTTATGTTCACGGAGATCTCCACTCCGGCAATGTCCTTATTTTCCCCCCGTGTGGAAGAGGAGTTAGAAGAAGCCAAAGTTTCTGATTTTGGAAATGCAAAAAGAATTGGTGAGGACTGGCAGAACCTTAAGACCGGAGTTATCTACTACATGTCACCGGAGTCGGTGTGCAATGGAACTACTGTGGCAGCCCATGATATTTGGGCTGTCGGGTGTCTAGTTTTGGAAATGTTAACAAACAAACCACCGTGGCCCAAGAACTACAACCATAGGAAAATCATGGATTCTCTAGAAAAGAAGATTACGCCTATCATCCCTCCAAATCTGGACGAGGCTGCAAGGGAATTTCTGAAGATTTGTCTGGCCATTGACCCGGTAAAACGTGGAACTATTTCTGACTTGTTTAAGCATCTGTTTTTCAAGTGAGTCCTAGCTCAGATCGATTGCAGAGACCTCTCTTGCTCTTGAGAAACACATAGCTTAAACAGGTCAGAAACAGTCCCACGTTTTACCGAGTCAATGGCTAGACAAACCTTCAGAAATTCTCTTGCAGCCTCGTCCAGATTTAGAGGGATGATAGGCGCAATCTTCTTTTCCAGAGAATCCATGACTTTCCTATGGTTGTAGTTCTTGGGCCACGGTGGTTTGTTTGTTAACATTTCCAAAACTAGACACCCGACAGCCCAAATATCATGGGCTGCCACAGTAGTGCCATTGCACACCGACTCCGGTGACGTGTAGTAGATAACTCCGGTCTTAAGGTTCTGCTAGTCCTCACTAATTCTTTTTGCATTTCCAAAATCAGAAACTTTGGCTTCTTCTAACTCCTCTTCCACACGGGGGGAAAATAAGGACATTGCCGGAGTGGAGATCTCCGTGAACATAACCAGCATCATGAAGTGCGCTAAGACCAGTTAGAATCATACATGTGAACCTACGTACAATTGCAGTCGGGAGTCCACTAGAATGCGTTTTGATCTTAGCTTCAAGCGTCCCACCAGCCGCATACTCCATGAAGAAACAGTAGATCTTGTAACCAAGGTATATTTCTCTCTCATGAAAAGAATCTCCCACACATTGTACAATTTCAGTTGCGCCTCTGAGTATAGATATTACCTGGAATTCTTCCATTGCCTTAGACTCTAACTTCCCACAAGTCTTCCTTACATAATTGATGACATTTCCAGCTGGTGTGACAAATTCCATGAGCTCCGCGGTTAAGCCGGGTATATCCTCACTTAAACGCTTCAGTACTGTCCCATTGCTTCTCTCAAGATCCATCTTACTCAGCGAAACCTCTTGTTTTGCTCTGGCTAATGCCATTTGTTTCATCTGTTTCAAAAACTCTGCGTAGCTGAGAGTGGTGAGCAAACCAAACACGCCAAGAACCTCTGTCACTGCTTCTTCAACAGCAACTAGTGACACCACCATCGACAACAGACTCTTATTCTGGAATGTCTTGAGCTTGATGATTGAAGCCCTGATGGCTTTCATGGCCTCTTGAAAAGCGCCTGTGAGAATAGGAGATGTCTCCAAGTCCTTTGGCATTTTCTTTTCAAACGGTCTCTTCACATTCTTAATCATGACTATAGCTTTTGCAGTCTGTTTAGCCTCTGCACCATCTTTATGCATTGATTCCCTGTGTGGCGAGACAGCCTGAGTGAGATCTTCTAACGTCTGAATGACAGGGTTCGCGTTAGATACATTGCAACCGTTTTTACATAAAGAGATGGTAAAAACAAAATTGTGGGGGCACTGCACCTGATAAACAGAGTATAAAGCATCCGACGACCTCTCTAGCTGCAACACAGAATAGCTCAGAGGAGAGCGGTAGTGTGCGCTCATCAAGAAGTGTCTCAGGGCCAGTGGATGGTACTTAGCCGTGATCTACACAGATTCAGCAATTCTGCATTAGCCATGAGAAAACACACACCCAAAAAAGACTCGATTAATGATAATGGAACAAAAATGAAACAACATACTTCTCTAATAAGAAAGTTCTCCAGTGGTTGTCCCATCTTCGCGTTGTCTCTGGTGAGATTTCCATCATGCAACCACTATCACAAGCAGCACATGTCTGGGCGATCAAATTATGATGGTGCATGAAGTTCAGATCTGTGCCAGTGCCACTGCCATGAATGTCAAATCTCAGAGACAAGTAATGGGCGCTCATGGCGCTGCACTCGTCCTGGTCTTCCTGGACCCCAAGGACTCTCCCATTTTGGTTCACCGGATTTTGCAGCCTGCATAAATGTCAGCATAAACTCCAAAGGCTCTAATTTACTGATTCAGAGACAAGGTAAAAAGAAAAAACAAAGATTAGACCTTCCATAGTGCAAAGTCAGTATGATCCAGAAGTTGACCGTAGTTGGGTGACATTTCGACAGAGAAGAACACATCACCACCCACTTGATACCCGCAATATTTCTCAACGTTCTGCAGCCAGGAAACATATGGATCAACTATAGCTTCATCACTACTATGTCACGTCTTTCAACCAACAAGGGTGAAACAAGAGCAAAGAAGAGAGCGGACCTTTTCAATCATCTTTACTATGTGGTCCATATGTTCACTGGCACGAGGCTGGTGGGTGGGACGGAGGCACTGAAGATCATCCGTATCTGCAAGATACTGGTCGATAAAGTGACTACTGTCATCTAACAGTCCCTCTCCACACTCGATTACCTGCACAGGTCGAGTATTCAGCATAAAAAAGGGGGCAAAGGCCAACAAAGAGAAGCAGACAAGGGCAAATAGGAATTCCAAATATATATTACAGAAGGATTCGTCATTAGGTATCTGCGTAAACATTCCAGATCGGTACATTGTTATGAAATTTGAGAAGAATCTAACGCGAGACAAAACGTTTCAGATGTCGGATTTCAGAGAGAAACCCCAATTTTTACTTCAGACGACCTAAATAACTTGTGGAGTCAGAAACGATCCTACCGCGAAATCGAAATAAGAAACGTGGTAGAGGACCCGACCTGTAAAGCAAGTCAAAGGAGACGGCGGAACGAGCGTGTCCGAGATGGCTGAGACCGGAAGCGGAAATACCGCAGACAGACATTCCGACATTGTCGCGGTTGATTGGCTTCAACACTTCCATCGTTTCAGTCATCGAGTTGTATAACTTCAACTCCGGCTTCTTCACTACCTCCATCTCTCTCGCCGGACGATTTGCTCTCTCCGAAAAAGCTTCGCGTACTCTGTGCTATGGGTTTTACGGAAAATGGGTTTTACTCTCTCTCTCTCAAGAAACTTGGGGATGACTCTCTCGACTCTCTACTGTTGCAGGACCACTAGACACTTTTGAATTCTGGGTTTCCATGGGCCTTTTGGGCCTCTTTGTAATTTGGTGTCACCAACATAAACTAAATAGGATTGTCAAAATTTTCCTTCATTTCCCATTCCTTTTAATACATTCACAGTACGGCATATCTTTTGGTAACGGGTTTGATTGATATACAACATTGGCTCGTATAAAATCAATTAGTATCTTTTAATGATGATATAACGATGGAGGTACGGCGTTCAGAAACACAGAGATTAACATTTTCAGTTTTACTTTTGAGTCCAAATTTGTTCACACATGCCAGTTTACAATATTATCGTGCGTTGTCCTCCATAATTTCTAATTATATACTATTTGATGCGATTGCAGACGTATATGGTATATGGACAATGTTGAAGATGATATGAAAATGAAACCGAATGAAGAAATGGAAATGTTTCAAAGCAAGCATGCATTGCCAAGGCTATCTCCGGTGATGATCAGATGTGTTATTGAGATTTAACCCAACCTCGAGATGGTCGACTCCATCGTTTACCCCTTCTAGAAATATAAGCTTCATTCGTTGTAGTAATGTCACCTTGGATGGTTGTGGATTGAATCCATTCTTTCGAATATGAAACTACCCGATTAAGAGTATCATTATGATGAATGGTAATTCTATTCTTTTTTTTAATACTAAAATAATATTAGTATTATTTCAAATAAAACAAAAATACTGTGTGCTAATATTTTTAAAAAGGTAAAATTTCATAAAAATACCCTAACTAAATTCTTATAAACATTTTAATATCCCAATTTTTTAAATGCCCAAAAATTTACGTAGTCATAATATAAAGCCATCCAAGTACAAAAAGATGATCATCCAGATTTTAGCTAAAGCAGTTCAGTAGCTTAGCAAAATTACACTGCTTATTTTTTATAAGTCTTGTTAGCTAACAAAAAAAAAAATCTTTTTTTAAAAAATTTGATGTAATTTTTATTTTTGACCATTATTTGATGAAATTTCATAAGTTTGATAGTACAAAAATTTATTTTAAATCTTGTGATGAGAACTAAATCATTCCGCGATTTTCATAATCGCTACAAAATCCATCCTAAAAGATTAGTCTGGACGTTCGGTAATTCGGATTGATTCAATTTGAAAAATTTGATATTTAGTTATAAGAAAATATGTTCAAAATATAACCGAAATTTAGTTCGATTCAGTTCTATTTGACAAATTTCGTTTCGCATTTAAGTTTGGTTTTGGACGAAAAATAAAAGTTATTTTTTGTATATTTGAATGTATTTTTCTATATATTTAGTTAAAATATTACTCCATTGTTGTTTTCTGAAATTGTTGATTTTTGTTTTTTTTTGGATTAGTGATTAAATGGTTGGTTTATGGATTAGTGATTGGTTATTGTGTCATGCATAAGTTTATTCTTCTTTATTTTTAACATTTTAAAAAAAAAAAAATTTCATCAAGAGTTTACATAATAATATAAAGCCATCCAAGTACAAAGAAATGCATCATCCATATTTTACCTAAAGCAGGCTAGTAGCTTAGCAAAATTACATTGCTTTTGTTTTGATAAGTCTTGCTAGCTAACAAAAATCAAAATCTATTTTCTTTTTCCTAAATAGTTTTCAATTTGATGTAGTTTTTATTATTGACTATCATTTGATGAAACTCCAAAATTTTGATCGTAAAAAATATATTTTATGTTTTTGTTATCCACTCTAGAAAATAAGTATAGACAATAATTCAGATTACAAAATTCGATATTCAATACTAACAAAATAGGTTCAAAATATAACTAAAATTTAATTCAGTTTAGTTCCATTTGACAAGTTTTGTTTCGGGTTACATTCAGATTTCGTTTTGGACGAAAAATAAATTATAAATTAGTTTCGATTTAAGTATTTAAATATATTTTTCTATATATTTAATTAAAATATTAATTTTTAATAAATTTTAAATTTTTCGGTTAATTTAGTTCCGATAAAAATTTATATACTATTTGGGATATAATAAAATTCTTTTTTTCCCTCAAATCTTTACTCTTTTTTTTTTATTTCTTTTGCTTTTTTTATACTCACAAACGAATTAATAAAAAAATCTTTATAAAAGTTTTCTTTCGTCAGGATCACTCTCAATCTCCGGCCTTTGCTGCCGGCGATTCTTCCGCCGTCCACGAGCCTCCGTACCACCGAATTTCAACCTCCCCGTATCCCTAAACCTATCTTTCTCCGCCGGAACAATCACACACTCCGGAGGCGGCGACGGATACCTAACCGTATCGTAACAGTAAGAATAGTACATAAACCGTTGTCGGAACCTCCTCATGGCGGCGCGTTGTCGGGAGTTGATGGAAGAGTAATCTTGAGATTCGAGAAACTCGACGGAGTCGGAGCAATCGGTGGGGACTTCTTGGATCGGATCGACGGAGCAACCGTCGAGAGAGAAGGATTTAAACTCGGCGACGAAAGGGGCAAATTTGTAATTTGCTTTGTATTTGCCGCCGGAAGTAGCCCAATCGGAAGCATCCCAAATGGTGGCGTAAAGAGACATTGGCTTCGCCGGATAATCGCCGCCCATTGCGTCGCTTCTTATCACTTCTCTAATCGGAACATCATCTACCCAAAATCTGAAATGAAAAAAAAAACATATATAGTCAATGAAATTTATCAATCGTTAATGAAACATATTACCAGAAATACTTTAGGTAGATAATGAGAGTAATTATGTAATTGTCTATAATGTTTTTTTTGGTTGCAAAAAACACTTGTTTATGATGTTATTTCTATAACACACTATTTTGATTAGAAAATCGCACTTATTTTTGTGTGTTCTTTGTCCATTGAAAATTTTATAGTCATTTACTTAATTTAATTAAATTTTTATTTTATTGTCATTTAATGTAATTATTCAAAAAAACATAAACAAAACTAGCAAGGAACCAAAAAATATTGCTATGAAAATCAGATGATTTTAGTTAAGTGTTTTTAGCTATTATTAATATTCTGTTTTCACTGGTTTAAATTTTGAAAACCAAAATGTTCATAAAAATGAGAAACCTTAAAAATATGAGTCATGACTTAATTAGTAGTGGTTGGCAAAAAAAGAAGATGTATGGTTAGTTAATAACGCTATGATTTAATCTTCTAATTAGAGTAGCATTTAATTGTTAACGCGTCAATGAACATCATATTCAACTTTTTTTTCTTCTAGAAATTGAATGTTTTTATAAATTTTTCATTAACGTTTCTCCTTCTTTTAATTTCAAAAACAAGATCAATAGAAAAAGTCAAAACTTCTTCAACAATTAATTTAGCCTTTAATTGTAGGGATTACGCGTGACAACTGAAGCCTATTTACGCGTCAAAAGGGATAATTAATCTTAAGCTAATACCGAATTAATTGTTTAGAAAAAGCCGACTCTATTTCGATTTTTGCTATTTAATTAAAAAGGAAGCAAAAGTTGATTATAAAAATTATAAAATTATCAATATTTGAAAAGCCAAACATTCTTATTCTTTCATGAAACCTCTGACGATCCTACCAAATTTCTGTGGACCGGGTTTGGTCAACGCTATTGAAAATTTGAGATTAAACCGGAGCTAAACCGTGGAGAAAATTTGAGAATTAAGCTTACATGATTTTGTGAGGAGTCCAGAGAATGCTGTAACGATGAAACTCTTTAGAAGGATCGAACCAGAGACGATATCTTTCTTCACGACCTCTATGTGTACTTCCATTTCCGTACAGATTTGTCTGAAACCTCCATGGCTTTCCTTTTATGTTCCCTAGAAACTCTATGTCTAATTCGTCGTGTGTTTTCTCGAACACATCTCCGTTCGATGTCTGCAAATTTATTTTTAATTTTCCATTAAACAACAAAATAAAGAAAATTATGTCTTTTCTTCTCGGGAAAAATGAATAACTATTTTTTTTCTCGGGAAATATTGATGACTATTTTCTAGGCAACCAAACAGGAAACATTGTGTCATGGGTTTTTCGACTAATTTTCAATGACGATTTTCTCGGGTTGAGGTTTTAAAATTAGCTCATGATTTTACTGAGAAAGTAATGAAAATTCTTAACCAAGAAAAAACATAGAAACAATCATGCAAGATGGATTTCTTGATTAAAGAAATAAATTATAAAAAAACCATTTTTTGGTAATCAAATAGACAAATATACACATATATACATACGCGTATATATATTATAGCCGGAGACTTACATAAAAAGCGACGACGACGCCGGCGGTATAATCGGCGGGAAGCTTTATCATGGAGCTGTAAAATCCATGTTGATACATATTCGATGATATAAAACCCGAACCTAAAATCATCATATGATTAAAAAAAAAACTTATGTTAAGAAAGTTTTGAATATGTATGTATATAAATCAAAGTTACTAAAATTAACGTTATCATATATACTTTTAATTAATAAAAAAATTTGCACAAATTTTTCGTATAGTTTGAGATGATCATGATCATGATCATCACCATCAAAAAATAAAGAGACAAAATAAGAAAAACCAAAAATCATGTGTATGTATAGGTGTATATACCGGTATATCGATCGAGGAGGAGACGAACGGAGAGATCATCTGGGGAACGAACGAGATTGGAATCACCGAAGAGAGGAGAAAGAGATTCTTCAAAGCTTAAGCTATTGAGATTCGTGAAGGCTGACGATGATTTGAAACCAAAACTCATCAAGAAGATGAAGAAAATGAGATCATACGATGATGATTTCGACATTTTTTTTTCTTTTTGGGAAAGAAAAAAGATTTATAATTTCTGTATAATTAGTTACGTATATCTTTTGACATAAGAGTTGTTTTTTTTTTTTTTTTTTCTTTTTGGTGGGAGAAAATTGCTCTTTGGCTTCCACGCTCGTGGTGTTTATATAACGGAGTTTTTCTCAAAATTTTTATTTATATTTCCAAATTTGCCCTTCTTTTTAAGTGTTTATCTGTTTATTGTATTTAGATGTATACATTAATGAGTTAGACTAGAGATGTCTTTCAAAAGAAAGTTGGTAGTTTTGGATGAATCAAACTGAATTAAATTGAACCGAAAAAAAATTTGAAAACTTAATTAGAACTTTAAATTATTGAAATTAAAAGCCGATTTAATTAAAATAGTTAGACTTTTCGTATCTAAAAGTATTGATAAAAACGGACAACAACTCCACAAAATTGATATTCAAATTTACTTTTGCTATTATCTTTCCAAAACCAAAAGACACAGATTGAATATCTCTATATAATGTATACAAATAAGTGTTAAAAAAAACTAAAATAATTTTAAAAGTAAAATACTAGAATACATACATTTTTAATAAAATTATTTATAATTTTATTTTTTCTACAAATTACGAGTATAAAATTTTAAAATTTAGAATACCTTGAGATGGTAGGATCATATTCGTCTATTTTTTAGTGAAACAAGAATCGGTTTATAACTTGATCTCAGTTTTTCTGCAAATTACGAGTGCAAAAAAAAGTTGGTACTTTTGGATGAATCAAGCTGAATTAAATCGAACCGAAAAAAATCCGAAAACTTAATTAAAACTTTAAATTATTGAAATTAAAAGCTGATTTAATTAAAATGGTAGACTTTTCGTATCTAAAAGTATCGATAAAAACCGACAACAACTCCACAAAATTGATATTCAAATTTTCTTTGGTTATTATCTTTCCAAAACCAAAAGACATAGATTGAATATCTCTATATAATATATACAAATAAGTTTTTAAAAAAACTAAGATAATTTTAAAAGTAAAATACTAGAATACATATATTTTTAATAAAATTATTTATAATTTTATTTTTTCTGCAAATTACGAATACAAAATTTAGAATACATTGACATGGTAGATCATATCGGTCTATTTTTGAGTGAAACAAGAATTCGGTTTATAACTTGATCTTAATTTTTCTGTAAATTACGAGTGCAAATTTTTAATTTTTTTTATAAATAGGTTGTATATTGGACCAATCATTACAATTTAGATTGTGTATTTAGTTAAATATTTGTGTTGTGGATAGTAGCTAATCCATCATCTATAAAATGTTAAAACTGATGATTTTAATAAAAACTCCCGTATTTAAGGCTTTTTAATATTAAATCATTAAAAAAATTTGAAATCGTGTTTAGTTTGGAGTATATGCATTTGGCCATATAACTCTCTTTTGTTTTTCTTTCTAAATTTAGTATAAATCAATGGGTTTCTTTCTTTTTGGCTGTTCATATCCAACAAGAGTAAAATTAGCATGTGGCCAAAAAGAGAGAGAGAGAGAGCAATATTAGCATATGAAACATATTGTTGGCATACTCTATGTATAGTTACGTGTATATAAGAGGGTAGATTTGTCATTTTTGATGATGAAAGGCCAAAATGAGCAAAAATGACAACCAAGCATGAAATTGACACCAAAGGGTCTTTATCTGGATACCCATGCAGAAATTGTATATAATCACCAATCAACCTCATCACTAAATATATAAAAATACATATTTTACGTGTAGGTGTCATATTAGGTGGTTACACTAATCAACACTTTTAATTAATAAAAAGGTGTTTGACAAAACAAAATTAATAAAAAGGTATAGATTCCAAAACTATCGACAGCCAAACGTAAACATTTCCAAAGGCTCTTTTGTTATTTTAATTAGTTCTACTTCTTCTTTATATATATCTTTTGTTCACGTCCTCTCTTGTTTTTTACATCGTTTTCTCTTTTATATATACACATATATCATGCTACTCTTCATAAATCGAGATCAGCAGATTGGGTAGTATCATGAATTTAAGGTAGACAATGAATTAAAAAGTCACTAGTGTTGTAACTTGTACGTAGTGAATTATATTTTAATGTGGATAATTGTATATGTAGGCATATGCATTCTAGGTTTAGCTTGGATAATAACAAATAAAGATCAAATACGAATAGTTTGGATATCTAAAATTACTATCCAAACCATACTCATAAAAGTTAGGATGGAATAATTTAAATGTTTGGACAAGATAAAAATAGTACCCACAATAAATCAGATAAAGTTTGAATAATACAAATAAGTTTAAGATTTACCATTTAGTCTTTTTAAAGAAATATTATAATCAGAATTTCACTTCAATTGCTTCTAGGTATTACCAACTCTTGAATACAACTAAAAGTTTGAATAATATTTCGCAGTTGGTCGACAGAAATATTTACATATGTATAAGCGAAGGGGGCTACATATATGTAAAAGTGTAGTTAGTTGATTTGGTCTACCAACCTCTCTAATCTCTATGCATGCATCTGGCCATCAACATATATATGCAAAGCAATTAACGGACAAAACTATTTAATCATTGATTAGTAATTCTAATTAATGGGCTAATAATATCATCAGCTACTAACAACCATGTGTTTTTAGGGTTTCAGAATACATGCTCATGTCAATCATCGTTGTACTCTAAGATGGAAGCTTTGTTTTGCACAATGGAATTTATTCATCAACATGTGCTATCATGTTGCACTTTGTAAAAAATTACACGCGTATGTTTAGCCACAATTTGTTTTGTTCCATTCTTGTTTTTTAAGTTTAGTTCCTAAATTATGTAACTCTATCGCGGATACGTTAGTTTAACCAGTTTTCACTAGTGATCTACAATTTTCTTTTATAAGTAGTTATTTTTGTTTCGGATTGGTTTCACAATCCCATTTGATATTCTTATATTTATAAGATATAGTTAACGAAGATAATTAAATAAATAATTTTTCTAATGTTTCTAGTAGATTAACAACACATATAACAAAAAAAATCATTATATATAGCTGAAAAACGTTTTCATATTGGATTTTCATTAACCTTATAATTAATTAGAAAAGTGGTTTTGGCAGGTGAATGTAGTTTTGTGTTACCAATTATATTTTTTTCTAGTTTGTGTAGAATGTATAGTTGAATCATTTTCTTAAAACAATATATCATTTGCATTCGAGGAATACTTTCTATATAGAATTTGGAGGCTGAAATTAATTTCCGTTAGTATAATTATGTACTAAGGAAGCAATCTTTTTTTTTCTTTTTCTCCTTTTTCTCTTTTCTTTTAGATAAGAGAGTGATTCCATTACCATCTGTACACACAATCACTAATGGCCCGCAGTGTTCAATTGTCTGCTAGCTTCTGCATTCAGCTAACAAATTAAGATATACGTTACATTTGTTTTTTTTTATTTTGACATTATCTCTATTAGAATATTCTTATAGATATAGTATCATAAATTTGATGCACATTTCTTGATTTTTTTTTTTAATTTATAAAACGAGGATCAATTTATTCATCGGACAGAAAGGCATATAATGTGATTTTGGTAATTTATCAGTCCAAGAGAATTAAAACTTTTAGTTAATCCACCTTGGATAATCTTATAAAATAACTTACACTTCGAAAACATGTTAATAACTAGTTTGAGTACAATAAAATCAATTTAAAATATAGAGATTAGTTATTTATGTTGAAACGGTCTATAGGATCGGAGTTCTTAAAATGGTTCGAAACTCTTTCCAAACTAGGTTAAGACCTACTTAACAATAAGTAAAAAAGTAACATTTATAAACTTGCTTAGAATACTTTATAAACAAATTTACGAAAAGTTTCTTTGTAAACTCGATTATTCTGGATTGAGTTTCCGATCCGGCAACCTTTTAATAATTATAATGTGTAGTTGACAAAAAAAAAAAAAAAATTAATGGGATAATAAATAAATTTATATGGTAAAACAATTTTTTTGACAACGAGTCGACAACTGATGGCGAAAATGAACAATGGAAAGGAAACACATTGAATAACAAGTCGTATGATTTTTCAAAAATTTACTCAAAAATACTTAACCCGTTTTTGTGTATATATATCACAAAACGTTATACATTGTTGTTGTTCGTTATTAGCCGGTCAATATTTTCAACATTTATCGTGATATATATAAACACAAACGGGTCAAATAGGAAAACTAGTAAAAAAGGTCTCCATTCAGAAATCATCAACCAATTAGAGAAGAATGAGAAAGTCTTGAGGATATTAAATAGAGATTGTAGATATTCAACTGCATCATCTTCTAGAGGGAGTTGACCTTATTACAAGAGCTTTTGCATGTGAATGTCATCATTATTATGAGGAAGTTTTTAAAATATTCAAACTACACAATTAAGCTTTTTGTTATCCCTATTGTTATTTCAAACTAATAATTAAATAAACACATAATTTATTCGTTAGCTCTGTGTAGTCTAAAGAAAACAGCGAGGATTTAGGGAAAATAAGATAATTGTTATTTTGGATTGTTTATATTTCAGTATATGGATGGAATTGGTAATGATTATCTACTCGTAATCAGTTTATGTGTATACAGAAATCGATTTTAAAGATGCCTTAAAAATGAAGCTAGGAACATAATCCATTCGAAGATTTTTATGATAATATATAATTCACTAGGGTCTTGATCCACATATAGTACAAAACATAATCCTCATTACAATAATTGAGGATGTTTTTCTAACAATTATTGAATAGTTAACAAATAATAATATGGTTACAACTTACAACACACAAGATATATATTATATATAATAATTCAATTGGTTAGGAAAACTGCATATGGTGGGGTATGATATGTAATCATCTCCAAACTTCAAATGGATATAGTGATAATGTTTTGTAGATTGATCATTATGTATGTTTTGTGCTATTGTGGTACCGTGTTCAAGTTGATTTACTAATTATACATGAAAAAAAAGTTTTTGATTTTTTGAAACCGTATAAATGCATAAACTGGGATAGTTGCCAGAAAAAAAAAAATCATAAAATGGGATTTGAAACCCTATCGAATTGGTGTAAAGCACTTCCCAAAATTCAACCACTGGACTGTAAATGTTTTGCAGATATACATTCAGGCAAACATTTATGCGACATATTTATATACTTTCTCCGTTTCATAATATAAAAAAACGTAATTCTTTCAAATATAAACACATTTGTGTTTCCAAGGTTAAAAATTTAGTTACATTCAAAATATTTGACATATAATATTTTAGTTTTTTATTGAACATCATTTAAAATTTTTACATGTAGTCATGTGGATAAGAGATTTAAATTTTTTACATATAGCTAGGACAAACAGGTATTTTTTTCTAATGTAATTGTGAGGTTGAAAAACAAAAATTGAGCTAAATGCTTGATTAGAATCTAAAGTTTGAAGTGTAGTTTATTACATTTTACAATATAAGTTGTTACCAACTTCCCATGAGAGATTAACCATTTACATTAACTACACTCAAAAAGTAAAAAATTTCTTCTTTCTTTACGTGGAAGACTCAAAACTCAAGCCTTGAGGAAATGGTATTTGGTTTCAACGTAGCTCTCTGCATCCCATAAGAAAGACCCAAAAGCCACAGCTTCCAAAACCAACATCGCAAGTCCAGAGACACTCAGAGACAGAATCTCATCGTTAGACGTATCGAGCTTGCCGTCCTCGAGTATCCTTATGTCAGGTCGCCCGAACAGCGCCTGAGTCTGCTTCTCGATCAGAGACATTGCTTCTTTAGACCGTATTGTCGCGTATCTCTGAAGCGTATCTGAGTCTAAGTACATAACGTACGATCTCAATCCAGAAGACGATGACTCATCTTCGTTTCTTTCTATTGCGTAGCCATCGGGATCGTATTCCTCTGGTTGGATCCGGATCAAGGAATCCGGGTCCCATAACGGGTAAGGAGGCGAGGGTTCTTCAAATCGTTCCCGGGTTTTCTCAGGCCGTTTCGGAAGTGTTTTCATGGTTCTCTCAAGTTGGTATCTTTGGTCTATTCTTCTGAGGAAATATCCATACATCGCAGAAGCAGCATAGAGTTTTCCGAGCTTGATTTTGCTTATCTGAACTATGGAGCTTAAAGGACCAACCGCTGTTCGGTCTCCAAGAACCGAAGACAAGTGACTCTGTATCATCTCGAATGCTTCCGCAGAGTGAATGACTTCGAGCTTCTGTTCTTGGTTTGGCCATAAGTCTACTCGTCCTGCCGGGTCTGAAGTTGGTTTAATCCGAGGGATCATAGAGATTCCTTTTTCCACAAATCTTTGTACCACTAAACAGTAGATGATTTCCGCCAAGGTTTTACGCCTTTCCTTATCCCTAACTTCAGATATCCTCCTGCAAATCAATCATGCAACAACATCTTGTAAGAGAAAGAAACGATCCGAAATTGCTCATACAAGCGAATGTCATAGAATGGCACCTACACGCAGATTCGATCAATACGGAAATGTCTTGTGTTGAAGCAAAAGAGAGAGGACAAGACTTACTTAGAGAGAATGTCTTGTGTTGAAGACAATTCGGCTTTAAGAGACTCGTATTCGGCGGCTATTTTCTCGAGCTGCTGATCGACAGTAACGGGTAAAAGATGAGGATGAGTTGTAAGAATCTGCACCAAAAGCTGTCCCACAGGAGATTCAAGCTCAACAGGAGCAAGCGGAGCAAAGTTTTCGTTAGTGTCTTCTTCTCCTGAGACGGCTTTGACTGTCACACCTCTTCCTCGGCCATTGTCAGTGGCAGCAGCTCCAAGCTTCGGAATACAGAACAAATTACATCTCTGTAACAAAAGAGGCAATGTAAACTAAATCAAAAACATAGCATGAAACCTAATTAAGATCATATACATATATATCATCAAATCCAACAATTGGTTTATTGCAAGAAACATAAGACTCCGATTGGGAACTTTGAAACCATGAAAATTTGGAAGGGTTTTGGCGTAAAAGGACTAAACTTTACACTAAAATCTATTAAAAATTTGATCTTTCTGTCTTACAAATCGACTCTATGCTTAAAATTTCGGAGCTGAAACTCAGTGTAAGAGCAGATTAAACCTAACTGAAGTAGAAATCATGGGCATGCTTGAGATTTTCTCGGGAAAATCAAATTTTTTTTACCTGAGGAAGAAGCGATGGAGAAGAAGAAGGAGAGAGGAGCTTGGAGAGAGAGGAGCAGTGCTTGAAGCAGTGCCTTCCATGGCTTCCTCTAGCGGAGCCGATCGTTTGCATTTTTTTTTTTTCCCTTTTGGTTTTGATTTTTCTTTCCACAAGAAGTGACAGATGAGAGACGACGAAATTGTGGCTCAGCTTACACAGTCGAAAAACAAAAGACGCAATTTGATAAATAGAAAAAAGAAAAAAAAATGTAATATTGTCAAAAGATATATTATAAAAAAAAAACGGGAAACAAAGATATTCCTTGATTAAAAATTTAGAGACATTCTTTCAAAAATATCACAAATTTTTTTTATTTTTCAAAAATTCCAGACACTAAAAAAATAATTTTTAAAGATTTATAATTTAAATATTTGGGTTTAGTATTTTAGGTTTAAAATTTAAGCTTTAGGGTTTGATTTTTAGGATTTAAAATTTAGTTTTAATTTTTTGGTATTTTTGGAAACATAAACTTTAGTGGTATTTTTGAAAAGAAAAACTATAATGGTATGTTTAGAATAAAATTATTTTTGTGATATTTTTAAAAATTGTCTAAAAATTTATGATGATTAAGTGACTGAAGTAAAACTATCTTAAAAGTGAAAAAATGTATGACTACTTATATCTTGAATTTCTCTAATATATTTTGGAAAAATTTCTATACCATATCTTTGAAGAACAAAGAGACCAAAATTAGAGAAATTTATGAAACTAGTTAAAAAAATTTTTTAGTAAAATTAACAAAATAATCTAAAACCTAAACCTTCAAACTAAAAATGTTCCTTCAATCCACACCAAAATAATATTTCTTCATTTCAAAAGAAGAAGCTTTTGATATTTCTTCATTTCAAAAGATGCAATCTTTTTTTTTCTTTTCAATTTAGATATATTTTAGAATGTCTTTTCAATTTATCCCCAAATTAATTTATTTTCCATCGGAATATTCAACTGAGAACGATTACATAAGAGAAGGCAGTAGCATCACAAACGCATTCCATACATACATTTCTACAAAAAAAAAAGGGTTTAGCAAAGATGAAACATTAGCGTTTGCGTTTCTGTAATCGACCCAAACGCAATCACTAAACTCAAAATGCGTCTAGAGTCTAAAAAGTCTATTTTATCAAAGAAAAAAGTCCAGATTCTGAACAAATAAAGAAAAAATATACACAATTTGTTAAAGAAGATCTCATTAACTCCTATTTCCTCCTAACTTAGTACTTAAACGCACCATCAAAAGCTTAAACAAACAAACTCTGGTTCCTAAAATTACATAAAACTGGTTAGTTCAGGCTGAGTTGTTGTAAGACCCACGAGTTGTCTCTGCACCATCTGTTTGAACATCCTGGCGTGTGCTCGTCTCCGGTTCTTGGCCGTTCTTTTCCAATTCATGTGACGGGACTGACGAAAATCGATTCTGCAAGAACGGGTAAGAGAGAAAAACGGAAACTTTCAATCTATTTGGTGGCGAAAGTAGTTTTTTTCCGTTGTAATTTACCTTGAGAGAGCTGTTTTCAGCAAGAAGCTCTTCATATTGGCTTTTAACCTTGTTAATTTCTGCTCTAAGACTTGTGTTTTCTCCATTCAACACATCTGCTCGTTGTGCCAGCTCATCGCATTCCGCCTGAACATCAAACAAAAAAAGAAGAAGCTTTTGATCATTTTATAATCTATCGGCATGATGCTAGAGCGGTTTCCAAGTTTGTTTATGTTATACCTGTTTACGCAACCTTGATCTACGAGCAGACTCTCTATTGGATTGCTTCCGTCTTTGTCGCTTAAGCTCTCTTTCGTCCTTAATTTTCAAAAACAATCAAACACGCTGCTTGAATAACAGTGAAGGAGAAGTAAGAAGAGGATACAGTTACAACAAACCTGTAACCATGGTTGTGATTGGGAACCATCTACTATAACTCCAGGAACTGCTGCAGAAACATTCCCATGACCACTCCAATAATCCATTCCGATATTTAAATTTGTAGGTGGGCCCGGAACACCTGCAGCCGACAATGGTATGATCGGGAGGGGCTGGTTCACCGGTAGATTACTTCCATTACGGGGTGGTCCATGAGCAGAACCACCACTCGAAGCTGTTTCACCTGAAAGAAAGAGCAGTCTCTGAATACGAAAATTTAAACATTTAGGTCATCACTTGATAAGAGATGAGAATAAACCAACCATCCTTCCCATTGTGTCTAGATCCAGAGCCCTACAAAAATTGCAAAGCAAATCAATACCATGATCATATTCATAAACGCTCCTTATTTGGAGACTTTTCTACCCAATATAGATCAACTGAAATGATTTAGTGGATCGCTAGAAACTTACGTTTTGTGAATTTGCATCACTTCCTTCACTTGAACCATCAGAAGCACTCTCAGCACTGTAAAACCGGAAAAAACCTGTCGATTTCAGCAAATCTATAAAACAATGACATTATCATAGCCAGCCATCATATGTCCAGAAGATTTCAGTACGCCAACAAAATCTCTGATTTCATAAAATCATGAAGTCACATGCCTTTTAGAACAAGCTCCATTAGCTGATGCTCCAGAGTTTTTTCCAGTCTCATTGTTCTTTCCTATAATCATATTCAAACTTCCCAAGCTTCCTTTTGATCTTTTGATTGGCAACTTTTCCTTCCCATCAGATTGTTTAGTAGCATCACCCTCGATACCACTTCCAGTATTTCCCTGAATGCAAAACATTCCTCGGTCAAGATTCCATTTGAGCCAAAACCCAATGAAAAAATAATATTAAAATGAAAAACTCACAGAAGCTTCAGCCATTCCATTAGGAGAAGGCATAGCATAGGGACTATACGGATAAGATCCCTGTAGCAGCACGGAACATGTTAACAGAAATTACATAAACATTGACTATTTTCAAGAGATAACCGAAGATCCCAATTATAGCAGTACCGGAGGTAATGAAGGATGAGCGTACATGCCACCTGGAGGATACATCGCAACATACGGATGAGGAGGCGGTGTTCCATAAGGAGGCATCATATGCTACCAAAAGAAAAACCGATTTTTCTTAAGCTGATATTAAATTCATTAATCACCACAATGGTTATGGAGAGCCTAACAAGCAATATATATTTACAGAAAATTAATCTTGACTGGATCTACACAAGTGCCAAGATAATATTTCCCAAAGTAATCAAATATCAATAGCAAAAGTTTTGTGACTCGTCAAGTAAGCCACTTGAGCTCCAAAGAGTGCTTAAAAGCTTCTAAAATCAACTAAAAGCGGAAAACAATTCGATTTACCTGAACTCCCCACATATAAGGGTGAGGTTGAGGACTCGATGCCACGTAACCATGAGGCGGCATAGGAGAATAAGCCTGTTAAACAATAAAAAAAGATGAGAAACATACTACCTAAATGCAACAAAGAAACAAGGACAAAGGAATCTCCTTTAAAACCTGGAAACCAGACCAATCTGGAGTAGTAGCCATTCCAGCACTAACAGCAGAAGATGGTTCCTGCAAAACACAAAAACATCAAACACCAAAGCATGACACTAACAAACAACTTAGCTACCATCAAATCTATAACATTTCCAACCTGTGAAATAACAAGAGCAGAAGAAGAAGAAGGTGGAGGACTCTTAGGTTCCTTCTCTTTACCCGATTTCTCCATCTCGCTGCTACCCATTATCACATCCACCAACCAGTTAAAGCTTCACACAAGAGAAGCTTAACCCAAGACCAGAACAAGTTGCTCCTTATAACTAAAACCTACCAAATCCAACAATCAGATATCACAGTTGGTTAGAGAGATATCTCTTACTGAAAATCGATTAACCAACCAATACAGTTCCTAAGCATTTTTACTGATAAACCCAGGAGCTAAAAAAGGTCACATTTTTCTTCTCAGGATGCAAGAAAAAAAACCTAGCTTTTTACTTAACAACGCAAAATCCAACAAATCTAAACACACACGAAAGTTTTCGAGAAACCCTAAAACAACTACACCGAATCAAGCCCTATAAAACTAAAACATTTATTATATTCTTGTTCAAACGAAGGGATCTGCGGCAAAAAAAAAACCTCAAGATCGGTAATTTTCGAGCAATCTGAGCGAAACCAGAGACGCGCAACGAATCAATAAGCTTTGATTTTGCAGAAATTGGAGAGATTTTGCAGAAATTTAGAGGTATAGTTTTGCTGATTTGGTCGTATCGTGTTTGTGACGGGGAAGAGGAAGAAGATGCGTGGGCTTGACAGGGGGAACATAATTGTTTTCAGTCTAAAAATTGATATTTGTATTTAAACCTAATCTTTATCTTATTTGTGAAATTATCCCGTAAAATCTCTCAAGAGCATTTTTGTACCTTAACTTTCTGCAATGTGTTAAAAATCTGAAGGGAGAAATCTCAGGTTATAGGAAAATTAGACAGCATAAGTTGTACATCTATTTTGCAAGACCATATAACTAATATGAATAAACTGATTTGACTAAAAAACAATTATCAAACATACATATAGCTTTAATGATTTGTGCTAGTGTTGTTATTGTGTTACACATTAGTTCAAATACGCATATTGCATATTGTTATATTAGCATATAGCCGATTTTTTTAATACCAAAATAAAGAACAAAAATCTAAAACATGAACAAAAAATTTAACAGTAGTTTTTCGCAAATTCACCATGAATTAAACATCGGACATAAATTTATAGTATAACAGCGCAAGAAACATCGAATGAAAATCGAATTCAAATGTACTCAAATCAGATGTTTGATTGCATTTTTAGTATAAAGAAAAAAATTTGATTGAATGCATTTTGACATAATATTACCAACAAATAATACTGTTTTGAGTCATTTGGCTTAGAGAGTTGAATTTCCTAAATTCACCCACAAAGTCAAGAGTATGTGCTTACTTGCAGTTTCGATGACGTGGCGAAATCTGAGCTGCTAATCGTTCTTTCAATCGAGACCGTTGAATTTCCCATAAGGGAAACGATTCCCATTTATCTTTCTTCCTTCCTCCTCCCGACACAACTCGAGAGAAGATCACTAATTCGAAGATTATCTCTCTGCTGAATCAATTTCTGGAAACGAAGCAGAAATGGGTTTCGAAGATGATCCGTAAGTTCTTCTTCTTCGTCTTCAATTTGATATTTAGCTTCTCTGTGCAGATGAAAAGTCCCGAGCTTTTTCCCCCCTTTCGATCAAATCTAGGGTTTCCCGAGATCGAGCTTTTTGATTTGTCAAAATTTCGTCTCTTTTTTCGCTCAAAAAGAGTATTTTGTTTCATGGGTTGTAGCCAAACAGCAACCTTTGTTTCGTTTGTGTTTCAGATTAATAGGTTAATTGATTGATTGTTTGGTTTTTTTTTTCCAGGTATCGTGATGTAGATGGGGAGCCATTGATGGACTTTAGTGAAGACTTTGGGAATGATCGTGAGCCATCTACAGAGCCAATTCAGGATTTTGATGAGAATTTGGCTGATGATATCGAAGATTGGGATGGTGAAGGGTCACGAACGCCTGTTTACGATAACGATAAAGTCAAACCGAGGAAAAGGTTGGTGAAGAAAGCTTCTAGTGTGAAGGAAACCATCGATGTTCCTGAATTGATCGATGAGGATGTGGAGGATGCGGAGTTTGATGAGTTTATGGGAGGAAGAGGAGGTGGTACAGATTATGATGATAAGGTTGGTAGGAAGAGGAAGAAGGAGAAAGATCGTAGTAGTAGTGGTAGTGGAAAGGAGAAGAAGCATAAATTCCCAGGCCGCGTTGAGAGGAAATCAGAAGAGATTAATGAGATGTGGGACTCTATTGCCCGTAACCCAGAGGTGATCCACATTGGTTATTCTTCTGAGATTGTATTTTTTTGGCTTTTCATGTTTCATATCCTGAAAGTGTGTTGTTTCTGCTATAGAATGATGAAGAAGGTGTTAGGACTATGGATGATGATAATTTCATTGATGATACTGGTTTGGATCCTTCCGAGAGGTATGGAGGTGACGCTGGAGACCGCTCTCCAACCCATTATCCTCAGGTATGAGTAGTATCTTCACTTTTCATCTCTGAATCTAGCTTTTGTTTGATGACACATAATGTTTTTTTTTTTTTAAATGCACGAAACAGGCAGAGGAGGGTGAGGATGATGATGATGAGGTAAATAACCTTTTCAAAATGGGGAAGAAAAAGAAAAAGACTGAAAGGAATCCTGCGGAAATTGCGCTCTTGGTCGAGAATGTGATGGCTGAGCTTGAGGTCACTGCTGAGGAAGATGCAGAACTTAATAGACAGGGGAAGCCTGCAATCAACAAGCTTAAGAAACTTTCCCTTCTTACTGATGTTCTTGGAAAGTAAGTTACTAACTTACCGTCGTCCTATACTGTTTCTTTCTAACTATCGTTTTTTGTAATCTCGCATATGCTGTTTTTATCCAGGAAGCAGCTTCAAACAGAATTCCTGGACCATGGAGTTCTAACTCTGCTGAAGAATTGGCTTGAGCCTCTTCCAGATGGAAGCTTGCCAAATATTAACATCCGTGCAGCTATTCTAAGGGTTCTTACTGATGTATGCTCCTCTTTTCCTGGAGATATTTTTGCCTGATGGGCCAAATCTAGCTTCTTTATCAATTCCGGATTATGTCTTGCAGTTTCCGATTGACTTGGACCAGTACGATAGAAGGGAGCAATTGAAAAAGAGTGGGCTTGGGAAGGTTAGTATACACCACCTGATGCAAATTGACGAGTCGTGATGTAGGAATTAACCCCAGGAACACTCATATTTGTTCTGGTTTTGGCAGGTCATTATGTTCTTATCGAAATCTGACGAGGAAACTACTTCAAACAGACGACTTGCTAAGGATTTGGTGGATAAATGGGTAAACAGATTTTTTCAATAGCTCCAATTTCTCGACTCAAACTCCAACCATTTGCTTACTGTATGTATGCTTGATGTTGCAGTCTCGTCCAATTTTCAACAAGAGTACTAGGTTTGAAGACATGAGAAATCTTGATGAAGATAGGGTTCCCTATAGAAGGCCACCAGTGAAGAAGTAAACCCCAAAACCTTTTATCTTCTCGACTTCACTCGCTTAGTATTCATATTTCATATACTGATGCATAGCTTCTCTTTTTGTTCTATTTGGGTTTCACATAGGCCTAGCAACAAAGCTTCGACAATGGAGTCCAGAGATGGTGACTTTGATTTAGATATTCGGTACTTTAAAACTTCCGAATTTGGATATACGAATGTCTTTTAAAGTTATGTTTCAACACTACTCATTGTATGTTGATAAATATGCAGAGCGCGTAAATCTGGTCTGACCTCGGGCCAGAGTTCAAGGGGAGAAGCGTCGAGGCAAATGACCATGAGGCCAGAAGCAACCCCATTGGACTTTGTGATCCGTCCTCAATCCAAGATCGACCCTGACGAGATCAGAGCCCGTGCAAAACAGGGTTCTCAGGACCAGCGTCGGATCAAGGTAAAAACATCATCCAATTATCGATTTGGTCTGTTAAACATTTAGACTCGAGCAATCTTTGAACCTTTATACAATCGAAATCCTTTTCAAAAGCCTTGTGCTGGCTCACAATCTGAGAACTTGTGGTCACACTAAATGAACAAAAACATTTTGGTTCTATTTTGTGTTAAAATTTGCAGATGAACAAGAAACTGCAGCAGCTAAAAGGAACAAAGAAGAAGCGGTTACAAGCCACGACAGTGAGCGTTGAAGGTCGGGGGATGATCAAGTACCTGTAGAGAGGTTGCAATCAGACCATCGAGCCACATTGGAGCTGGGCTCTTCTCTATCTTGTAATCTTCAACTTTGCTTGGACAAGTGTTTAAAGGTGAAGTCAAAAGACTTTTGAGGCATTGGGGGTTATATTTATCTGTACTCTTACGATAAATGGTTTGATTTGAGTCTCTAATGTAACGGAAAGTGAAACACTTTGTTCCTCACTTTCCTCTTGAGAGCATAAAATATTTTTATATTTTGGTAACCAATTTTCTTCCATTTCGTAATAAAGGTCCGATTTTTTATTTTTATTTTTAATATCAGCCGAGTCCCAAAGGTTTCGATTATTTTCTTTATTATTTTCCTCAAAACTTGGAAACAAAGAGAAGAAGAAGAAGAAGAACAAAATCCCTAATTTTTCTACTTCCTAAACTCTCTCATTTACTCACTCCAAATCTTGAAGCTGCAAAAACATATGATCCCACAACACAGACAAGAACAGCAAGAACCAATGAGAAGAGCTGAAAATTAGCCAAAAACTCTCCAGAGACTTCGGAATTGACTGATCTGCAAACGACAGAGTTCCCTTTTAAACCGCAGCCTTGAGGCATCATAGGACCATAGAGTGTGAAAGCTGTCTGATAAAACCAGAGGCCTTGAAGAGTCATTGCAATGCCATTGCATAGATCTACCGGGAAGCTTGTTGGGCAAATCGCTCCTGCGATTGAGGAGATAACGCAGAGACCGATGAGAAAGACGAGGAGAAGATGGTAATAACCTTCTAGACCTTTGTGGCTTGTGGAGTGGAAGAAGAAGAGAAGACATTCTGCTGTAAAAGCTGTTGCAGCGATTAGACACAGAGCTTCTTGTGGCAGAGGAAGTAACCTACGACAAAATAAAGAACCATCACCGTGAATCTATCTATCAAATCAATCATATAGATTCATTTCTACGGTTGTTTTCATCGAAAATAAAGTCAAGAATCACTAGTAAACCACTTTTGTTCTCAAAATCACCAAAAATCTAAACTAACTTCAAAGCTAAAAACCAATCTTATTATCAACGATCTAGATCCATTTCTAGGATTGCTTTCGTCGTAAGCCAAGTCAATAACCACTAATAACCCACTTCTGAGTTCTTAAATCACCAAAGATCCAACCTACCTTAAAAGATGAATACCAATCTGGATGAAGCTACCGACAATCGAATCATATTATCAACGATCTAGATCCATTTCTAAGATTGAACAACCAAAAACCAAGTCAAGATTCACTGATAAACCACTTTTGAGTCCTTGAATTACCAAAGATCCAATCTTGATGAATCTATCAATAATCATATTATCAGCGATCAAGATCCATTTCCACGGTTGTTTTCATCGAGGTCCAAGTCAAGAATCACAAATTATCCACTTTTTAAAGTTCTCAAATCACCAAAAGATCCAACCTATAAACTTGCATTGCCATAAAAGGTAATCATCAAAACAAAACATTTTCAAATACCTCGTTTTCTCGGAGATCAAAGCGATAAATCCTAGAATGAAGAACATGAGAAGCATCCCCGAATGCTCGAAATCGTTCATGTGAGAAGGATTCAAGACACCATTAACAAAGAATTTGAGATGAGTCGAGTAGAGAAACTCGATGCACAAGTCAATGAAAGAGCCAATGGTGACAACGTAAAGCTCCATGTACTTGAGCTTATCGTTGAAACCAGGAACAGGGTGCCAAACTCTGACACGAAATGAGTTAGGGTTTGATATGAATCGAATCACTGAGCTCCAAATGTGCCAAACTCCAACCACAAAGAACAATGTTCCTGGCAAAGCATGACCTTTGAAAGATCCCATTTTTTTCTTTCAATTCCTGATTTAAGAAAAAACCAATTAAGATCAGTTTAGAAAGCTTCAGATTCTAAAACCCAGAATCGAAAAATTCATAGATTACCACCAGAGCTATTTTATCATTTTTTGGTCCTTACTTAATATCATAGAGATTTCAAAGAGATGAATATACCCTGCAAGAGAAATTGCAGATCAGATTTCTTCTTCTTTAGATTTCGATCACAGCTTCTTAGATTCGTCGATGAAAACGAGAGAGAGAGAGGAGCAAATTTGGTCAAAGTTTGAAGCTTTTGAGAGTAGCTAGAAACTTGGGGAGAGAGAAAACAAAAAAAATCAACCAAAAATTGGTTTTTACGAGGTAGGGAAGAAACAGAACAAAACCCAGATAGCAAAAGTAGAAACTTTGGATCAGAAGAAGAGAAAAAAATGAAACTTTTCCCCAGAAAGATAAAATTGGATCAAAATGGAAAAGAAAAAATAGGAATATTTAGAGGACCTTTTTGGTTTTTGGCTGGGTTTCGAAGAATCAAAAGAGAGCAATAATAGGACAATGATAGAAGGAAGATTATATAAAATAAATCTCGTTGACAAAAAATAAATAACATATCTCTGATATCACATGGGAGCATCTGATCTTGTATTTAAATTTTTTAATTAATGATTCTGATTAGATCATTAAATTCATTAGAGAGGAATAATACTTTTATATTTTTGTCCAATAGATTAATTCATTTTTATTACGAAAATAGATTAATTCATTTTTTTATTTAAGCAAAAAGAAAGGTTTTTTTTTTTTTAAGGGGGATTTAATGAAAAAGACCGTAATGCTCTGCTTTTATAACTTTCAGATTTTCCAGACTTTGTTCACATTTTAACAAAAAAAACAAATTTATAATTCGTGACATTGACCACATAAAATATCTGAATTACATTGCCACGTGTGTAAATTGTAAATACATACATATTTGAGCCATTAGTCACTTTCACACACTTTTTGACGAAGAACATCGAAGATTTTCTGAGACTGGGAAATGTGTTTTCCCGACAATTTTCTCTGAAAGATGAAAAAGTCCGGTCTTTGGAGGGACGACACGTGTTTCTCTGTGGGGTAATAACATTTTGGTGGTATAAGCTGATTTTCCTGATTTGATTCAACCAGTTAGGTTTTTCTGGTTTTTTGTTTTTGGTTGACGATTTGGGTAATTTCTTGAGTAGTATGGTTACCGATTAGTACGAACAGTAGGAGTTTCAGATTGACCCGATTGTCCGATTTGCTACATGATTATATATGTTCGTGTCACAAAGGACAATCGTGTCAATCCAAAGCTCCTCTTGTTCTTGAGAGTAAGCCTAACAAGAAGAAGAAGAAGATTCAACAACACATCACACATTGTTGATGTGAAGTTTAAGAGTTTCTTTCACACATTTTTTGCAGTGTTTAGATCATATTTTGTCAACTGTTTTCGGTTACTTTTGGTTCTCATTTCAAACTTCAAAGTAACTGAGATTGAAACAAAAAAAGAAGTCATTTTTCATCTATTCATCATCGTCTTGTATGTTCAATGCGAATTTAATAGACTGTAGATCATGTAGAACATCTTGGACCCCTTGGCTTAGATCTTCAAACTGTTGTTTTGGTATCTGATATGTCACTTCACCTCCTTCGCCAACGTGTTCCCTCAATGTCACCATCTCTTCCAGAAGAGACTTCACATTAGCCTCGCCGATCTCGAGTTGAGTTTTCCTCGGTGATTCTTCTTGTTTGTAAACTATTATGCTTCTGTCACTATTTGTCTTGACAACAGAATTGTCTCCAGATGATGAATTACCACACGAGTTGATAGTTTCAGGAGGTCTTGGTGACTTCTTACTCGTTAAAGAAGGAGAAGCTGAAGAAGATGGTGACTTGTTCGGTTCTTTTGGAACTCGCGGGCATTGAGAATTGTTGTTACCATGTGAATTGACGGCTTCAGGAGATCTCGGTGACTTCTTTCTCTTGAAAGAAAGAGAACCAGAAGAAGATGTTGACTTGTTTTGTTCTTTTGAAACTCGCGGGCTTGGGGAATTTTTCTGACCACGCGAGTTGACATCTTCAGGAGATCTTGGTGACTTCTTCCTCTTTAAAGGAGAACCAGGAAACGATGATGACTTGTTCAGTTCTTTTGAAACTCGCGGGCTTGGCGAACTGTGGTTCTTTATGTAGTTCTCTCGCTTGGGAGGAAGAGAAACAGATGATGCAAGTCTTGGAACCCGAGGAGATGAGCTCGATTGTTTGGCAATCTCTGCTACCCGAGGTAACATTCTCGGTTTTTTCACAGGAGAATCTGCTGAAGAAAAGCAAAGAGGTCAATCCAGAATCAATGGAATCAACAATGAGATTTGAACATGAGAGCACATCGTTTTACCGCTTTGCTTTGGCGAAAGTGTATGCGGCTTGGATGGAGATCTCCCGGGTGATGAACCAGGAAGCTGAAATGTGACATGTCCCTGACCCTTTGTTCCGCCCGAGCCCCTGAGAGCTCCTTTAAGATCCTTAACATCATCCGCTGCTTTTACCGAGCTTCTGTCAGGGCTCTTTGTTGACCCGGGTGATGATCTCTGGACCCATTCAGGCTTCTTTAAAGGCTGCTTAGTCGCTTGCTCTGAACCCACGACACTCCCTGCATAGCTACTACTGCCATGGCTCCGACTATTTGCTCTATTCACCTCGATCCTTGAACCCGTAACAGAAGTCCCTCTCTTTGTCTCCATTTCTCTCTTCTTCACCGGTTCTTGATCCTTTCCTTCAGCTCTTGCACCTGAAGTTTTCCACTTCCCTGGGGAAAAAGATGTTGCCTTTGTTGTTGTGGCCGTTGCCGGAGCTGTTGTAGCCACATGTTTCTGTTTCTGAGATGAAGCCAGAAGCTTGTGGGAAGTTTTCTTAGCCTCGGACTGCAAAACCGCAGCGGAAAGCTTCCACCACCTAATGTACCCAACAGTAACATCAGCCTCGTGGAGCCGAGCAGGTATGTACAACATTTCATCAGAAATCGGACGGATATAATCTTTCCAGGCCAATTCCGGCGTCTCAATTCTAGCTGGAACTACGCCGGGAACATCCTGATCATAACCAAACTGCAATGCCACACGGTGAGGGTAATAAGGTTCAATGCAATCCAAACCAACGAGTTTAGAGAACCTCAAACACCGACCAAATGCTACAATGTTCTCATCGGATCCCACACAAACCCAACAGTCATCTTCCAAGTAAAACTTTGGGAACTTGAAGTTGCTCAGAGGTTTTGTGTATGGACGATAGTCAAAACTCTCTTTCGCCGAGTCCAAAACCGCTCTTACATTCTCAGGGTAACGGTACGCATCCTGACCACCACCATGTTGGTGCCACTGTGCAATCCGCGGTTCACTGAGCTTTAACTGGCTTGGCTGGCCCGGTGGCTGCAACTCCATGAACCTCTCCAAAGCCCAAACCTGCAGAAACTGAAACGGAGACTTCACCACAACCGTCTCTTTCTCACTATAACCAGCGAGATGCTCCTTCAAAACACCGAGATCACGATAAATCCCGGCTAAAACCGCTGGAGCCAGAGCCAACTTAACCCCATTAGCGAGCTGAATCGCAGCCGGAAACAACTTATCCCTCAACAAACCACCCGAATTAGGGAAGACAAAACGAGAAAGCCACGAAATCATGAATGCTTCATGCTCAATTTCATTCCCTGAGTTCATCATCTCTTTCATCCACGAGCTAACGCAACATTTCTTCTCCAAACCCGCCTCGATCTCCCGTTTCGCCTTCTTCATCTTCTCCTCAACTTCCTTCATAGCTTCTCGTTTAATCGGAGCCAAAGCATTGTTCCCAATTACAGAGAATCCACCAAGAACAATCATATCCTCTAATGTCACCGTAGCTTCACCCCAAGGGAACACAAACGTGTTCGTCTCTATACACCATTTCTCAACCAAAGCCATCATCAAATCATCTTGCTTCTTAATCTGATACCTAGACGCCATAATCGCGTCGTGAACTCCAGATTTCCTCCACACCGTCGCGTGTGACTCCGACATCGCGTTAACCCACTCGACCCAGTTCAACGACGGAGATCCCCAACCGGAAAACGAAATCTTCACCGTCGATTTCTCCGGATCAAATGATTCCGGTCGATACGCGAACGCGTCTAGCGGAAGCTCGAACACATCGTCGTCTATAGATGCGGTGGTGTAGTTGAGAAACCTCGCCGTTCGTAAACCCTCGAATTTTTCTCCGTCGGGACACATCAAAGCTTCTCTGATTTGAACAATCCGATCATCTTCCTGATCAGAAGATCCTCGAGACTCCATTTGATCCGATTTTGAAAAAAAAAACTAGGGTTTTGGGTCGATTTCAGTATCTGTGGTCAAAGGGAAGAAAAGTTTTATAAAGGGGAAAAGAAAGAAGAAACGGTTAAGCTATACAAAAAAGCTCGATCTCCGCCGTGTCTATTGCCGGTGGTCCGAATTTTCCGGCGGATTTTACCGGCACGATCACCCCCAAATTTTCCCGCTTTAAGAAAAAAAAAAAAAATATTGTTTTTTAGACAAATAAAATTTTAAAAAATTCTATTTATAGAAAGCCAGCACAATCGTAGACGTAAAACCCAACGGCTATAAATTGCATATTTTTCATCTAACGGTGTCTGACGATTTTTACATATATGTCAAAAGTGTATATACCGAAATTGGAAAATTTTATCTTCTTCTTTTTTAGGTCAAATAGAGAAATTTTATCTATAAATTGTTGTTACAGCCTTACAGTTACAGGTAATATAAAAAGTATATTTTCAGATCATAATTATCGCATATCATAACAAAAATTTCAAATAATCTTCTATCCTATTTCATATTACTTTTATTATTTTCACATTTGCCGCTGCTTTTTTATACCATATAATTATAAGTAGTTAAGTACTATAATGGTGGACCTTTAATAATTTTCGCAGATTTTATAGTAGAATTTGGGAAATGACTTAGATTTAAAAAGCTATAAACAGTTAATGAGCCCCACTATTTAGGATTTGGGCTTAGTCTTTCACTATGAGATGATTTACAGTAGTAAGGCCCATTATGAGCCCATTAAATATAGGAAGTCCACTAAATATTCTTCCCATTTCAGCCCATCATCATGTGTTAACTGTTGGTAGAGGGACAAGTGACAAACATGGAGAGATAATTACAGATCATAAAGTTCCATTACTTATTTATGTTAAATTTTGGCTTCAAAATTTCATTATTTAATTAACTTTCAACTACTTTTGTTGAAGTTTAATAATAATACTTTAATATAAGCTCAAAAAGTCATCGTAGGATCTGGCGTTTGACATTTGAGTTTACATTTGTTAAGTTCAAGCATGCTTTCGAGAAGATCTAAAACTTTTCTTTTATCTACCACTGACTTAGTCAATGTTCTAACATCTGTTTGTTAACGTTACATAACTGACTTAGTCAATGTTCTAGCATCTGTTTGTTAACGATACATAAATCGAAAATAGAACAATAAGTTAAATGAATATTTCAGTCTATTTTCTGTCGTCCAATGCTTAAATTCATAATCATGAAAAGTTAAAAATATTATCTTTTGGATAACTTAAGTATCAAAATTTTACTTTTTGGTTGTCTCTATATATAAGCTTATCTTTTTCTACCGTTCTAGATTAGTATATAGAATTTGAGTCTTTTACAAAATTAACTATCTAATATGGAAATTGAAAAAAAACAATGATAAAGAGAGAAAAAAAACCAAAGATACACTTTTAAGTTCCGTTCAAAAAAATCAACTGACTAATCTGGTGGAAACATGCAATAGATACAGTTTTAAGTTTCTTTCATTAATTAAATAAAAATTCAAAGGTCAAAAAGATACATAAACATTATATAAAATCTTAAACAGAAAGAAAAAAAAAAACACCGATAAATTGGGGTGTAGGTGAATATCAAACATCCAACCAATCTCTAGCGGTATCTTGACTATTGCGCGAAAACACTGAAAAGGTTAACAACCATGATTTGATATTTGCCTATCACGATATTACACAAAATTTCAAAAAAAAAAAAAAAATAATTACAAGAATGAATTTTATAAGACAGAACACACAAAAATTCATACGTGGAACCTTACTCGACCATGTAGGGGTAGAAAGAGAAAGAAGGGTGTGACGAGACAGAAGGGGTAGAAAGTAGGTGATCACGGTGCTTTCACCAACCCCATCCTTCTCTGTTTCATTTGACAACCAAACCCCATCATTCTCTATTTTTTTTGTTTTCGGTGGAAGATTTTTATTTATTAAACATCAAAAGATAAACCACATACGGTAAACTACATACGAAGCCCGAAAATTTTACAGAAAATCAAAACTCCAAAAATTTATCAGAAAAACAAACTCCATCCTTCTCTATCTATTCTCATTAGTTCCTCATAATTCTTATTTTATTTAATTCTGTTTAAAAAAAAAAATTTAGATTCAATTTTAGATCGATTACATAGAGTAATTTATAGTCCACATAATCGCTTCGAAAAAAAGACATGTAAACTTTGACATTTTTTCATTCACATTTTCATCTGGTTCCAAATATATATATATATATATATATCATTGTCGTCCAAAAAAAAAAAAGAAAAAAAAAAATATATATATATATATATATATATATATCATAAACACAATAAACGGAAAAAACTTCATTTGCATTTCACATTTGAGCTTATATTTCACAAAAACAAAATTACGAAAAAATTGAATATACATGTTCTATATCTAAAAAATGTCAAATTTTGAAAAACATATTTTTACCAGACACACTAGAAATTGCGTTCAGATTAATTTAGACTTATATCATATATTTTAGAAGATCAGGCAAATCTTAATTCATATGAAATATGAATTAGTAATTTTTTTCATTAAAAAATAACAATATATAGTTTTTTCCTGTTTCATATGATCATGATGAATGTCGAGTTAGGTGAACTATCGACTATTATTTTCTTGCCAAGAATAATTCAAAACTAGTTAAAAGGTTGAATCTAAAGAAATTGTGTAAATTAAAAGGATGAAACTAGAAAGAAAAAAATTGGATGACAATTGTAAGTCGCAATAAGATTGAATGTGACACATAAGAGTCCACCGTGTGGGTCATAACTCACACTTTTTGTGTATGAAACAAACTTTTATATGTGTAGACGATCAAGGGATTTTTTGTGACTGTTGAAAACTTGAAATTGACTTAAGAAATAATGATGTAATGGGTTGAATACATAAACATAGAATTTCAAATAAATGATGTAATCTTTATAAATGAATGTATGCATAGCTAGTCTAACTAGTATATATATAAAGATATTATTTGACTAAAAGATCGTCGATTAATTCATACTTTTTTTGGTAGAAAAATCTGTCTATGTTTAGTTTTTAAATTGAGACTTGGCGAGTTTTTCTCTATAGTAAAAACAATTATTTTAGATTTAGTTTTAAATTTTTATCAGAAGTATGATGAAAACCGGGGACAATTAATCTCTATTGAGGTATTTGAAGGAACAAAAAAAACAATCTCTAGTGAGGTGACATGTGTCTATGGTCTTTTTCAAAAGATCCACCAAAATATACGTCTCTTGTTAGAACAATATATCATACATAAATTTTAAAAGGATGAAAAATAAAACCATATATATAATACTTTTTTTTAATGGACTATATCCGAAATTAAGATACTGTTTACTAATTTTGTATTACATAATATTAATTCATTAAAATAAGAAAACGGTATGAATGATTTGTTTACCTAATTATTCATTTCAAAAATATCTGCATAAAATATTGATATGATTCATCCACGTATTTTCTTTTCTAGGCATCATTTCAACTTTCAATATCTCTTGTTTTGATAAATAACTTTCAGAACGTATCTTTACTTACAAAGCATACAATGATCCATTAGGTGCACACGCATATACATACATACAAATATATATATGTTTCGAGTCATATATATATAACACAAGCTAGCAAGACACTTCTACCAAACACATATATATAAATCGAGATAGAGAAAATGGGAGAGAGCACACGCGGCGAGAAAACGCGCGTTTTGGTGGTGGGAGCGACTGGGTACATAGGGAAGAGGATCGTAAGGGCGTGTTTGGCTGAAGGTCATGAGACTTACGTTTTGCAGCGGCCAGAGATTGGTCTTGACATCGAGAAAGTCCAACTTCTTCTCTCTTTCAAGAAACTTGGTGCAAGACTCGTCGAAGCTTCTTTCTCCGATCACCGGAGCCTTGTCTCCGCCGTGAAACTTGTCGACGTTGTTGTCTCCGCCATGTCCGGCGTTCACTTCCGTAGCCATAACATCCTTGTCCAGCTCAAGCTCGTTGAAGCGATCAAAGAGGCTGGTAACGTTAAGGTATAATAAACTAAAATTAATATTGATAGGTTTAGAAAGTTGTGGGTTAATCTGTAAATTTTAAAAGTAAAGGAACCACAAATACACAACGACAATGTGGAGAAAATTAAAAGATTGCTAGAGGGTTAATTGAGTCTTTTACCTTTTTACATTTCCTCCATATATAAGAAGAAAAACGCGGTTAAGGATCCATGTACATGAACATATAATATATATATAACATTAACCTAATCGCTCGGATCCGTCAGCGCAAATAGTGCTGACATCTCTGCAAAACTTTTAAATATGGGAGTTCGACTCCAAATCTTCGAAACAAATCAAAAGATTCTAATAGCTATTATTATTTATTTAGTTTGAATGATTATCTATTTATTAAAATCTAAAAATTAATTGTTTCAGCGATTTTTACCATCTGAATTTGGTATGGATCCATCGCGTATGGGACATGCGTTACCGCCCGGAAGAGAAACTTTCGACCAAAAAATGGAAGTACGTCATGCTATCGAGGCTGCCGGAATTCCTTACACTTACGTCCTTGGCGCTTGTTTTGCCGCTTACTTCGCCGGAAACTTATGTCAGATGGATACTTTACTCCCTCCAAAAAAAGAAGTTAATATTTATGGGGATGGAAATGTAAAAGGTAACAAAAATAAATATTTTTGTGGTACTCTTTTAACTTTTCTCCTCCAATTGTGGTTTTATACATTTTAAGAGTTTAAAGAGTAACCTCACAAGTTTTTAAACAACCGTTTTATCTTCCTAGTTGTATTTGCGGATGAAGACGATATCGTGAAATACACCGTAAAGGCACTAAACGATCCGCGAACGTTAAACAAAACCGTGTGTATCAGACCTCCGTACAACGTTCTCACACAGATCGAATTGATTCAGATCTGGGAAAAACTAACCGGAAATGTATTGGAGAAAACCAATATTACTGCAAAAGACTTCCTTGCCAACATTGAACGTAAGTTCCAATCATATATATATACTAAATTAGGACCCTCGCGATGCGAGGATTATTTGATTTATAGTAAATAGTTATGTTTAAATAATATTTTAGAAAAAAGTAGACAATTTCTGTATTTCAAACCCGAATTTAGATATTGTAGTAATTAAAGTTAGTAACAATGAAGAATAGGCTTATATATAATTTGAAGAAATATAATCTCATATCTCATTTATAATTTGAAGAATTTGGAAATCAATAAAGTAAATACGCTTCATATGTATATATATATATATTTTTTTTTCTTTCTTTTCTATTCTTTAGTTCATATTTATGCACACAATTGATTATAAATATTTGTCATTTTCATTCATAGTATGATTTCATATATAATTTGAAGAATTTGAAAATCAATAACATAGTACGCTATATATAAATTTGGCTTAAATCATAAAACTATTTGATATAATAATTAAATCATTCTTACATGTTTTGACGCTATGTTGTAAACTTCAAACCTGTAAAACATACCACTAATCGATTTTTCTTTATCTTTGCTTCTTCTCCTTGATCTAATTCTCTTTCTTTCTGTGATCAATTATTTTGTGTTCCTCATGTATATACACATATGCTAAGTCTCTGCCTATATATAACGATAGAAACATGATATGGTAAAACAATTTTTTAATTATATAGTTTGCTGTTTTTTCTTTTTCTAATTTTTTTATGTTAAAATTTTTTTTTTTAAATCGCTTTCAACTAAATATCTTATATAATTATTCGCAGAGATTTTATGCAACTGTAAAATTACTTTGTGTTTGATTTTTTCCATTTTAACTTATTTCTATTTTTGAGTAATTAACAATTTTGATATAGAACACAGTAATGAAAAATTTACATATTTAAATATTTGACACGTGTTAGAATTTAATCGACAAATTGATACTTGTCAAAATCTCGTGAGTTATAATTTTCCACGGATAGTATATTGGGCCAGCTACACGTATTTAATGGGCCAGGATTTAAGGCCATTTGATTAATAAGGCCCATTAAAATTGATTTGATTATGTAAATGTAGAAATGGAGATTCCACATCAAGCGGGGATAGGACACTTCTATCATATATTCTACGAAGGATGTCTCACAGATTACCAAGTCGGAGAAGACGAAGAAGCTTCTTGTCTCTATCCGGAAGTGAAGTACAAACGCATGGAAGATTACTTAAGAATGTTCCTCTAATCAAATTTGGTCATATCATATCTATAATAAATATATACATATCATAAGTTTGAAGTTTTATATTCATGTTTTCTTGTGTTATTCAAAGTTAAAAAAAAAAAAAAAATTATTCGTTGTGGCACTCCAATAAGAATATACTCTTGTCTGTTTTTAATATCGATGAATTAGAGATGTCAAAAAAAAAAAATATATATATATATATATATATGTGTATATATATATATATATCGATGAGTCTAGTCTTCGAGTAGAAACATATGTTCCTCAAATTTCTGAAATATTTGCTTTTATTATTGACAACCAATACAACAATATAAAAATTCATGTTATTTAATGATAACAACGTCCACGTGAGATTTTAAACGACTAATAATTATATGTCATATCAACATTTTAATATTAAATTAATTTTTATTTTGTTGCTAATAAGAAACTAAGACATAATTTCCATATTTTATAAACTCATTGTTTTAAGTAATTTTCATTTTGTTGGCTCTTTTATAATTGATTTTCTCTTTTAAATTTGTCAGATAATTTACATTTTGTTAGCTCTTTTGATATTGATTTTCCTTTTTAACTTTTATATATTACTAGATTAGGATCCGCGTTAATACGCGGGTAAACAAATTAGAAATTATTGATATAAATATTTTATTTTAGTTAGTAACCTGTTGAATTGTCAAAATATTTTGAAATACTATTAAACGCAGATCTTAAATTATTATAATTTATATCCTAATTATCCTATCATAATTCATATCATGCGGATCCAAAAATATGTATAAGTAGAATTCAAATCATAACATAGTAAAAACAATTCAAGTATTGTAGAGTTAAATCAGAAAAGAGTAAATTTCATGTTAATAAACTCATAAAAATCTATAAAAGATATTTATAAATAAATGATATCAAACATCACATAAGTACATGATTGATAATTGTATACCATTGATGTTATCATTTTCTTTCTCATAGAGATCTATACTCGCCAAACATTATTGACTTTTGAATCTTAGTACTAAATATAGTATTATTATTTTAATTTAATTACATAAATTTTCATTTATACAATTTTTTTTTTAACATTAGAAAGTATCAATGTCGTCATAAGTTGGAGATTTTCATGTTCTTTGTGATATTCTACAATTCTATTGATAAAATAAACATAGTTGTAGTTTTTTTTTTTTTTTTTTAACATGCTTGTACATATCTTAAATTTTAAAATTAAAATTTTCATATCTTTTCTAACTTTTTTGTTTTCCAATTTATATATTCTCTTTTATTTTATAATTTTTTCTTAATTAAAATTTCCATTCTCTCTTCTATCTTCTCAATTTTTCTTCATAATTTTTGTTTCCTAATCAGTTTGGACTATTAGAAATTTTTTTTTTTACTATTTGGTTAGTTACTTAATAATTATTTTGTTAGTTTTCTACTTTTAATTTTACTTTTTTCCTAATTAATTTTAAGTATTAACACATGTCATCATCTGATTAATATTAGACACATGTCCTGGTGAGTCATAATTTTGTCTACGTGTCACGCTCACGTCGAATGCATCCTGTTTTATATAATAAGATAGATTAGAAAAATTTCGTAGAGTGTCAATTAAGAAATTTTTCTTAATTATATGGTAGTAGTAGTCTTAGTTATAAATGAATATATAACTTACCAATTTGAAGCTACTAGCCTTTAAAACTGTTTACATGGGATTTTAAACAACCAATCACAATAGACCAGCTCATTAATATGTATATTACAGTGTGCCATCAGAGGCTCAAATTTCATTTACATGCTTTTTGTATTTATTTATCATATTATTATTTACCAAGTGCGAAATCTTACGTGGCGGCTCCAGGTTCACTCTCAGACTTGTTTTTACCCTTATGCCATTAATGAATCGTTTTAATTACATATGCTGCCATCGTAATATTCTGACCAAAGTATCCATGATTTTTCATCTGTACGTTAATATTTTTATTTTTTCTGTTTTTTCGTTACTAAAGCTGTAAACTGGGCTTCTGGATTTCAATTTTTTCATAAATTTACCATGTATCACACTAATATATATATATATATGGTAGGAAATAATGTGTGTTTATATAAACATATAATAAATTTGATTTTGTCGTCATCGATATATGGTAATTCAATTATTTCATTTTTATCTTTTATGAAGGAAATAGAATGTTTACGTATGTGTTAAAATAATATATGGATTGTCGTGTTTGGTAATGGTAGTTTTCTATTAGCTTATATTTAGTTATACAATTTCTGATTTATTCGTGTATATAAGTTAGATTACTAATATATTTATTTTTTTATTTGTTTTGTAGTCTGATGGTCTTGATATTTGAGTCATTGATCGATTTCTCATTGATATATTCCAGATATTGTACAAATATTTATTGATCTTTTTTTAAAAAAAATTTTGGACAATCGATTTTTATCTTTATTCATATATTTTTAATGCATTTTAGTTTTGATCTAATGAAGTATTAGCTAGGTTACATCAGATCCCATAATATTAGTTTTGATCTATTGTTTGCACAAAAACAAGTAAAATAAAATAAAATAAATAGTGGTTTTATATTCCGACATTTAGTTAAACGAAACCATTTGTTTTGGGCCCGGTTGTAGATTCCTTGTCTGCTATGAATAACCTGTTTTTACAAAATTATATGTGTTAGAAACAGATTCGTTAATATAAAATGAACATGGAGAAAGTTAACTACGAAGAATGTATATAATTTCGATTGTGATACTTACATCGACCTGAATTGGTGAGCTTCAGCAGTGTCTGAATTAATCATTATCTCACTACAAGATACATTAGATTAAATATTCTGACAAAAAAAAACAAGATTTAATAATCATATAAAAGTACCATAAAAATCCAATATACACTTATATAATATTAGAAAACGCACCACCAATATTGTTGATCTTCCACCATCTCAGAACACGTACCACATTTTTGTCATCTATTCTAGAGATCTTGTCCTTAAACTCTTGTACTTTCTGGCCCCAAGCAATACATGGTATACAAATATTTCTATAAACGAAACAAGATTACATACATGAGTGATACATAATGACTGTAGATTATATATAGAGAAAATCGCATACCTCTGATTTTTTAAATAAAAGCAAAGTTTCTTGTAGTTTATCCCCTCTTCAAAAGAGTCAGACATAAATAAACAAATACCCATGTTAACAGTGCATAGACATTCCTTATCAATCAAATGATGTCCAAAGAAGTAACGCTCCAATATCGATCCGAAATCAACAAAGGAGAAAAAGAGAGTATCGATTGGAGATCCGGTGGGTTCAATGATGGTACCCCGAATAAATTCGATCTTATAGTTATGAGGCATCACATTTGATATCCCGATTGCGTTCTTAACGGTAGAAAATCCAACAAATTTCCATTCTAACTCATGTAATTTTTCGATAAAGGTTAGAATTTGTTCTTGTAAAACGGAAGCATGTTTTTTTTTACCTTGAAAAATTAGACAATAAGTTGGATATGACGATCTAAGTATCACTGTTTTGTAAGATTTCGAACTTTTCAAATTAAAAACTAACATTTTCCTCAGGGAAGATCATCTCAATTGTTTCACCAAAACCTCTAAAATATTGACGCCACTTTCTTAGGACCTTTACTCGGATTCTCCATCCGGTCTTGTAGGCTCCAACTCCGCGATCTCATGAATTAGACGCATGCTTATTAGATCTAGGTGATATCCATAAATGAAATTAGTGTTTATTGAGTTAGTTGATAATAAAGTGGATATGTATCAAATCAATTTATATTAGTTCTACCATACATACTTTTCTATATACATCATGTTGTTCTCTCGACGAATACTCTTATAATTTTTGGATTTTATTTATCTGAATGTCATATCAATCGTTGGTCTTAAAAAAATGCCTTCGGTTTTGATACGCAATATAGGTCGAAATATCCATATTTATAAATTAACTTCGTTAAATTAATTAAAAAATGGATGTACTAATAGAAACTGACGATATTAGAAACTGACGATATTTTGTGCCCATAAAAAAAAATTGATGACCTTTAAGTTTCTCTATAAGCTGATTTTTTGGTTAAAAAATAATGAATTAAGCATCTCCAAGAGATACTCTATAACTAGTCGTGTCATGTATGATCCTCCACCCCACTTTAGCTAAGAGGACCTTATTCATATGTTTTGTTTCACGAATGGATCTATGGAAACTTGAGGGATAACGTAGATACGGATGGGAGTCCATGGTCAACTTTGTTTGCTATGGGAGTGTGGTGGGGATGAAGATGGCGATGCGGTAATGTCTTTGGTACAATTAGAAAATGTCGGGATCGAGTGCGTTTTCTCAAAAGAACTTGCCAAGGAGGTGTATATGGTGCACTCGAGAATAATGGAGGATACTAATAGGGCTGTGAGAGAAGAGAGAATGATCAAGTGGATACCTCCTGGGGAAGGATGGGTCAAGTTGAATACGGACGGAGCCTCTCATGGGAACCCCGGGTTGGCAACGGCGGGTGGGGTTCTACGGGACAGAGAAAGGAATTGGTGCGGAGGTTTTGCTTTAAACATAGGTATATGTTCGGCACCTTTGGCGGAGCTATGGGGAGTATATTATGGTTTATATATAGCTTGGGAGAAGCGAATTACGCGGTTGGAGTTGGAGGTGGACTCAGAAATAGTGGTGGGTTTTCTCAAGACAGGGATTAGTGATTCTCATCCGCTGTCCTTTCTAGTACATTTGTGTTATGGCTTTTTGTCGCGTGACTGGATAGTCCGCATTTCTCATGTGTATAGGAGGCTAACCGTCTAGCAGATGGGTTAGCGAACTTTACATTTTCATTACCGTTAGGTTTTCAGTTGTTAAAGTCCCGACCAGATATGGTCAATTCCATTATCTTAGAAGACGCGAATGGGGCTGTGACCCTACATTAAGTTCGATTGTAGTTTCTCTTTAATTTTCTCTTAATAAATTGTAGGGGACTTTTGTCCCCTCGCCTCACCAAAAAAAAAAAAAAAGATACTCTATAACTTCAAATATAAATTTTTGATTCTCTTAGAGTAACTTCAAAATTTCAAATTTGAAGTTTCATCTTTTTTATTTGCATTGCAACCCCTTTAATATTTATCACATAAATAATTTTACTAATTTTGTTGTTTATCATTTTAGTCCTTTTAATAAATGAAAATATCCGATTTCAATAGTTTTCATCATGTATTCTACATTAAAAAAAGGACTTATTTATCACTTTGAAATGTTTTGATTAATCATATATGAGAACATTACAAAAATAGGTTTATTGAGTAATTTGGTATAGTATCTGGAATTTATGTTTCAAAATTGTATTTGTAAAATAGTTTTGCAAACTTCAAATGCTCTTATGCCCCTGTTTCTGCTAACATCATCAATCCATAGATTTACAATTAAGTCTCTCTCTCTTACGTCACAGCTCCAACTACAGAATTCTTAAACACACGTCTTTGACGGCACTTCGGCTTATTTGTGCCCGAACTCCTGGTTAGTGCAAAAATTCCTGTCTACAATGTGAGAGAATACTTAAATATACCCAAACTTAATAATATTTAAATTATCCTACCCAAATTTTTAAAATTAGACGTACACATACCTAACGGGTTACAATGTTAGTTTATCCGTTAAATGTGTTGACTCGGATGCTGAGTCATTTGATAAATCAGATGGGCTTTCGGTTTATTTGTGCCCTAACTCTAGGCATTTGTGCAAATACCTTTCCATTTTAATATTTTGAATATTTTTCGATTTGCGAATAATAATATTTAAAATAAAACATATATCAAAACGATTTAATATCATTTCAATTCCTATTTAAATTTTGATCAAATTTATCTTATCTTTTCAAATGAATTTAAGTTTTAGGAATTGTGGACTATTTTATCATTTATTGTAACTTTTAATATATGAAAGATAAATTATTCAAATAAATGATACTTATAAGTTTAATTAAATATTATAATAATTTATGCTTATGAATTGTATCATAAGTATATATGATTGATAATTATATGAGTATTTATGATCAGTATTTGGTGGGACTAAGTAGTACAAGTATTGGTTAGAGATTGTGGACAATTTTTTTTTTTTTAAAGTTAACAGAAGTATCTAATGTATTAGTTTTGAAAATAGTTTTATTTTGTTTAAAGAAAATTCTAATATAAGAATTTTACATTAAAAATCGGGTATGTAAATATAGTTAGTAGATATTAGAAGATATTCTCTCGACAATATAATTTTTTTAAATAATATATTGAAATGTTTGATTTAAAACTATATACCATGATAATATGTACATATTATATGTATATATCTAATATGTTATTTTTATTCTTAAAATCGTAATATGTTATTTTTATTTTCAATACCGGATGCTCAATGTGTTCAATTTTGTAAATAGTGATCTTTTATATTTGTTTAGATTCTAAACATGTAATTAACAATTTTTTTACATAATTGTTTAGTTTTTATAAACGTAATTCTTATTAATAAATAGATATATTCATTTGATTTTAAATAGCAGGGAGAAGTAGTTTTATATAAAAATTGTGATTACGTTTAATAAGTTGTCATGTTATAATAAATTTGGTGAGAGTGATTGTGGAGTTGACACACGAGTATTTTCTCAAAAAAAAAAAAAATTCAGACTTTGGGAAGGTATTTTCATAGATTCCAAGAGTTGGGGCACGAATAAGCCAAAAACTCATCTGACTTGTCAAATGACTCAGCATCCCAGTTAGCACATTTAACGGATAAACTAACACCGTAACCCGTTAGGTATGTGTACGCCTAATTTTAAAAGTTTGGGTAGGATGATTTAAATATTATTGAGTTTAGGTATGTTTAAGCACTATCTCACATTCTAGACGGAAATTTTCACACTAACCCGAAGTTCGGGCACGAATAAGAGGCGAAACGTCTCAAAACGGGAATACTTCTGACAAAAGCTCCGTACAGACAAGACAAGACATCAAAAATTCGTCTTTGTAAAGAAAAATTAATTAAAAACAAAAAAAACAAAATGCCTCCTTTTGCATCAGTCATGACTCTTTCTGATGATCGAAGTGAGATTTCCTCCTCGCCCTTTCCTCCACAAGCACCAAACTTGTGTCATCATCAATCAATTAGTTGCTAAGTAGAAACAGAGCATTTTCAAGACTTGAAGAAGCTACTATTAACCCTGGTCTAATGATTTTTGTGTCTCATCTATGTCTTATTCACAAGTCTTCTCAGGTTTTGTAATGGGAGTCTCTGCGCCGCTAGGACCAGGAGATTCGTCTTTGGTCTCAATAATCTCCATGCTCACGGTTCTACTCCTCCTGTTCCTCCTCTCCTGCCAAAACATGAACATTTTGTTACGATTTATTATGAAACATCTAAACAATTTGTTGCAGCTTTTGAACATCATCACTACCTCGCGAAAAGGGTGTTCATCGGATTCAAGCATTCGCGCAACCTGGCTCATTCGTGGACGTTTCTTTGCTTCAGGATCAACACATCTGAGTGAAACCAAAAGTGCACGTTTCAGAGCATTTTTACTTGGTCTAGGTTCAAGTCTTGAATCCACAACTTCTTCAGCTCTTCTTGTTCCAACCATCATCTTTAGCCATTCAACAAGATTCACCTGCAAATATAACAAACCCAATCAAGATTCCAAGAAATGAACATATTCATAACTTTTTTTCGCGATAAAATTGACAAAACCAATACCAAATAATTAAGCCTCACCTCATTAGCAGGACGTCCATAGTCAACGGGATCTCGTCCAGTTACAGCTTCAAGAAGCAAAACACCAAAGCTATATATATCGCTCTTTTCGTCTAGCAGACTTGTATTAGCATATTCTGGTGCTACATATCTGAAACAATAACCAAAATACAACAATGATTTTCTTTGTAAGGACATCATCTGAAGAAGACAATAATTAACCATTATGGCCTCAGGAGGGTACAAAGTTTTGGACTTTACCCAAAGGTTCCCGTGACTCTAGTTGTGATGCACGGGTATTCAACGAGTGTATCATAAAAAGTACTAACATCAAGACTTGGACGAAACAACAAAATAGCTAAAAATTACTAGAGACACTAAAGTGGTGGTAAGCAAAATATTTGGGTATTCAGCGAGTACCATATCTTGATCATGGACACTACGGGTATTCAGCGAGTGTATCATAAAAAGTACTAACATCAAGACTTGGACGAAACAACAAAATAACGAAACATTACTAGAGACACTAAAGTGGTGGTAAGCAAAATATTTGGGATCTGCGATTTGATCCGTCTAGAAATTTTGGGAATCCGGAAGCTTGGAGCGTGCTCTAGATAATGAAATCCAGACTGGTACTCAGATGTCTTCAGAACAGAAGACGGACGTCGAAGTGAGACCAAGTTTTCAACAAAAGGAGATATAACATTAATGTCTGGAGAGAGGCAGCAGATTATCTCAGTCTTTGGATAATATTTGAACAATCTCTTGTCATTGTCATAGAAGAAAAGATTTCCCTGCTTAGAAACCGCGACTGGCCTGAACCACACCTTCCGTGATCGAGGGTAAGCAACATGCACAAGACTTATGGAGTGAGTCATGCTCCATATTTCTTCTTGTGCATCGATGCACCATATCTGCAGTTTCCAACCACGATTAGAATGGGTTGAGGCTATGGCTAGACGATCCTCAAGGTTCACTACTTGGTCTGACGCGTACCAAATTGGCGGAGGTGGGACATCACGGAACTCTTCTGATTGAAGATCAAGAGCTAATATGCTGAAATTATACACCAATTCTAACCAGTATATGGAACCATTCACACACGCAGACTTCCTTCTCGCATCCACTACGTAAGGAGGCGGATTCAGTAGTTTCCTCCATTCCCCAATGTTGACATCAAGAATCTCGCAATAAAGGTTAGGATCAAAGAACATCCTCACTACTTTATAGCTCCCATCAACTTTGTCCTTACCAAATCCCATCGCGTAATATCCAGGGAAAATATTCCACCAAAAACCTACGATTGTAATTTTTAAGACCACCAATGCATATTTTATCAAAGAAGATTTTTTTTTTTTTTTGGTTTATAGATTTACCGGTGAAAAGCAGGTAGTCGTAGCGGCAGGTCACCGGATCTGGGCCGGAAGGGAATCTAAGTGATTCTCCGGTGGTAGGGTTTAAAACGTCGACCGAACCTGATAAAGGGATGCAAACCAAACCGTCACATGTAAGAGAAGGTCTTGTCGCGTCATCACAGTGTAAAGAGACAACCTCGACCTCTTCGTCACATTCGAACCGTGACTCGGTCCGGTGGTCTCCGGCAACAAGGATTTTCCGGTTCTTTTGAAATTTCATACGCATCTCCGCGAACCTCCTTGATTCCAGAATAGATCTCCATTGCTTTGAGACGGTTTTGAATCTGAGGATTGGTTTCAATGGAAGTCGAAGGAAGATTTCTTCCAGTAGATCGGCGACTAGGTAGATCGGATTAGGTTTTTTTTCTTCTTCCCCCATCTTTTTTTTCCTTTTTTTGTTTTCCTGTCAAATCAATCCCCATTAGGAGTCAATGTGGGCTAACCCGCTCCGTTTAACCCGCTCTTTTGCGGGTCAGATTTTTTGCGGGTTGAGGTGGACCAGCCCGCATAAATCCGCTGTTCTAAATATGATAACCCTAACCCGTTCCAATTTATGACATCGGGTTTTGCGGTATATCTGCGGATCTTTTATTATGCGTATAAAATTATAAGTTTTACATTTTTAAATACAAACAGTTCCATCATATATATATTTTATTAAATAAAACAAATCATATTAAACATATTATATTGATTAAGTATATTGCCATAAAAATGAATAGTCTTTGAATAAATTTTTAAAAAATAATTTTCTAAAACCGTAAAATCCATCATCACGAGAAACATTCTCAATCATTTAAAAAAAAAGTTAATATAAGTGTTCTATTAGTTTTTATAGTAGCCGACTTTTTAGTTATTTTAACGTGCCGCGGTCAAAGCCGGCTGACCGCGCGATTATGTCTGCAATGATCTGTTGTCCATGATGGACTAACCCGCAACACCCACCTTTTTTTTAGCAAAAAATATATAGCTTTAATCCGCACCATAGCAAACGGATTAATCCCGATCCACGGATTTCATTGACACTCCTACCCATCTTATCTTTGCTATATTCTGGATTATGATGTATTAAATAATATCGATATGTCAAAAAATAATAATAATAACATTTATACAGTTATTTTTCGAATATGTATTCTTCCTGTCCGTGAGAAAATAATATTTTAAAAACTATATCAGTTATACAATAGTATCGTTTTTAAATCACTAACAAAATCAATTCAGTCCACACGTAAAGCATAAATTCATCTTCCAATTTTTTATATTTATGAACTAATAAATCAGATGTTGACAAAAAAAAAAAAAAAAAAAAAACAGATGTTATCGTACTTTACGTTACTTTTAATAATAAATTTTTAAAAAATTACGTATTCATCATTAAATTTTTAAACTGTGAGGAACTTTTTTTTAATTGAGTGCTTAACTGTGTTTCTTTTGACAATCACATTCTTCCAGTGACATTATTATAAAGGTCCATTCTTTGTCTTTGTTACTGAAAGTTTTTTCCTCTTTATTGTAGTTTCTTCCAGTGACATCGGCGACATTGCAGAAAGTGGTGAGAGTCTCTTGAATTCCCAAGTGTCAACTGTGGTTGACCAAAATCTGTAGTTTTTGGTTACATCTAGCTTGCAAGAATCTGCCTTTTTGGGTTTGTTGTTTGACATCAAAGATGATACTTATTGTTTAGTGAAACTTGCCTTCTGAATATGTAAAGTTGACGAAAAGTAACATCACAACTTATGCTTGGGGGAAAATGGCTTTCAAGCTTTGATAGACTCGTTAAAAGCTGTTAAAGATAACGCTTGCTAGATGTCCAAATATAGTGTTAAGGGATTTCCTATGGCCTTACACTTATGATTTTTAGCTTATGTGCCAAAGGTAGAAGCAACTTATGCTTGATTGGACAACTCTGATGGGTTTCTCTGCGAAATGTATTCAAGGACAGAGTTACCTAATTTTACCAAAATTGTAGAGAGAAAATTCAGGAAATGTGGAAGTAGCATGTGTCCTTAGAAGTGGTGTCAATGACTTACCAGCATTGGTCGATGAATACAATGATGGTCTTGATTCACTGATGGTGCTGGTTTGTAGAGGTTATAGATTGACTAGGTCTGATTGGGATTCCAAACTGGCATGCCCGGATCTTAAAACTAGAGGAGGAATTGAAAACAGTGAAGGCTCAGGTCTTAAAACTCGAGGAAAAAGGCCGAGATAAGGAAGATTCCAACAATATTTTGTTGATGACTATCATGTAATTGTTCTAAAATTTCATTAATGATTCACTAACAAATGATTCTCCTCTTAGTTGATGTAACTGATTAGATATCAAATTAGTTGCGAGTTATAAACAGAGAGATATCAAATTAGTTGAACATAGACTAACTGTTTTGGATTCAAAAAGAGGAGCAACGACAATTCTAGATTTTGTGATAAGAGCACTCTTATGGATATTCCAGTTTTCCAATACGAGTTTTTCATCCCTGAATTTATAATGCATTTTTTAATAAACAAACAGTTATATTCATTTGCCGAAAGTATGAAATGTAATAAACCGCTAAACATACCAGTTGAATGTAATTAGGAGAACAGTAGCGAAGTCTCTTGATATTCCAAATCGAGTAGCTAGTTTCCTTACAAAAAAGTCAATTAGACGAGGCAAATCCTGAAAATTTGGCAATAAAGTTCATATTACCTCAAACGAAATTCACAATTGCAAATATCAAAAGAAATGAAATCATTGAAAGTTTGATTCACCATAGAAAACCTACAATATAGTAAATCGAAATCATCATAAGTATAAAAGTATCAAATTCTTTTGAATATAAGTAGATCTAACTCAATACAAATTCATCAACAAATTAAACATAAATTACTAACAAAATCAATCCATACCATCATCTAAAGCAGATATTCATCTTCAAATTTTATATATTTATGTACTAATAAATTAGATGTTATCGTATTGTACGTTACTTTTATAATAATTTTAAAAAAAAATTCGTATTCATCATTAAATTTTTAAACAATTTGTAATGATCTCAAACCATACAAAATTATATGTTCCTTTTTTCAAGTGATAACATTTATGATTACATGAAATTTATCATATGAGAAGTTCAAACATAACAAACAAGATAATTGAATTGTCTTTGAATATATCAAAACATTTTTCAATTTGTAAAACTTCTTTGGTTAAGAAGAGTATTACTGAGTAAGTAATGTAATAATTCAATAACATAAGTCACATATAACAAAAAAAGAAGTTATAACATTACAAATCCTATGTTCATCCGAGTTATAAGAAATTAATAAAAAAATTTCATTGTCTTCCGATTTTTCAATTCTTCCAATATAATCTTTAACTTGGTGGAAATCCTACAACAAATAAATTCATCAACCAGAATTGAATGCAAGAATCATATTTCATGGAAAGAATAGATTGTAAATTCTAAGAATGACTATTCATCGTCCATAGTTGAATGCAAGAATCATATTTAGAATCGATTGCGATAATCGAATGCAGGAGTGAGAAACTAAAGATTGAGGAAATTTTGTATTTTCCAAAAATTGAGAATCGATTGCGATAATCGAATCCAAAAATCGATTATTAGTTCAATTTTTTATATTCTCCAAATTAAAAGCTTGGTTACGAATTGCTTTGGTAAAAAAAATCCATCAGACTGAAGATTCTGGAGCTGTATCGGATTAAACCGACAACTATGGTTGCAAGAAGAGAGACAAGAAAAGAAAAAAGAAAAAGATATATTTTGATTTTTTTTTAAATGTAATAGATAAAATTTATTTTAATTAGAAAACGATATGATTCGAGTTTGATTTTTTTTTTTTTTGGAAAAATAAAAATTTAGATTAGATTTTAAGAATAAAATCAGGTTTGGGTCGGGTTGAATTTATTAATTTAGGTTGAGTTTCGGTTAAGAAAGTTAAATCATGATTTTAAACTAATTTGAACAGAAATCACGAAATTTCAAAATTGGTGTGATTCTAGGTATAAAAGTTAATTATGTGTGGTTTTGAGTGTGAAACTTTGATTCATGTAAAATGTTAACGAGACATAAATTTTGTGTGGCTAGAGCAAAATGTAAATTTTTTTGCGAGGCTGTAGATCAAGAATGAACATCTAACTTTACCAGATTATCAAATACTTTTGCATATATTTTTGATTATATATTTATACAGTAGAGTACATAATTATTTATGTTGTGTGTTTTTCCATGAAAGAGCTTCGTGTGATATTTCAATATCCAATATTAAGGTAAAAACTTGGAGATTTGGGCATGCATTTTAAATGGGTTTTTGGATTTTAGTTTTTGCTTTTTGAATTTTTGACTTTTTCTTCTAGATGTTAATTTTAAGGATAATGTTGTTATATAAAGTCTTGGTGAAAAAAAAACTTTTTGAAGATGTAACCCACAAATTCTGGCTTTTGTTTTTTTTAATTGGTTGAAGCACTCAAAAATTAATTTTCCAAGTTTTTAGACAACTAAATTTTTAATTTTTTGATTGGTTAATAAAATGGATTTTTTAAAACAAAAACCAAAAAAAATTCTAAAAACTGAAAAAAACTAGTCCAATAGTTATATGTCACATCAACATCCAATATTAAGTTAATATTGTTGTTGTTGTTAATAGCAAAATAATACATAATTTTCTTACTTTATAAATTTATTAGTTCAAGTAATTTTCATTTTGTTTGTTCTTTTAATATTAATTTTCTTTTTAACTTAATCAATTAATTTCTATTTTGTTGGCTTTTTATATTGATTTTCCTTTTATTTTTATACATTATAGATTATAATTTCTTTAGAGTGTCAATTAGAATTTTTTTAATTCTAATGTAGCAGAAGCCTTCATTTTAGATAATTATCTATAACTTACCAATTTAAAGTAATTAGCCTTTAAAATTGTCTATATAAAATTTAAACAACCAATTACAATAGACTATCTTATGTATGTTACAATATCTTCGAGAAAATAAAACAGAAATTAAATTGAAAATGATAATAATGAGAACAAAAATAGAAATAAACAAAATATGTCTTACCTTTTGTGTCCAAAAATAATGATTTTTAAGTTTTTTTAGAAGTTGGATTTTGCTACTACTTGCTCTTATCCACATTTTTTTCAAACACCCACCACCCAAACTTTAGCTTAGTCCGAAATCAATTAACCAAATGGAACAATACAATAAAAATTCTAAAATAAACGCAGTTGAATTTGCTACATATTATGTGAGAGCGACACACCAGAAGTGGTGGCAATAATGGCAACGTGTGGACAGAAAAAGAGAGTTTGAGATTAGAATTATAGTCAAATATAAACAAATATTATTAACCAAGCGAAAGATCAACAAAAAGAGAATAAGCTTTTATCTTCGATCATATATTCTTTAACGTTTTGTCCCGAACTCACTAATTGTGACGATGATACAATATAAATATATATTTTGTTTTTGACGTTGTATATGTGTTTTTTTTTCTGCAATAAGTAGAGAAATTCATGCTTAGTGTAAGTTTTTGGAATGATTGGTTCTTCTATTTGTGTCTTGACTTCATTCAAATGCATTTAATTTACTATAAATAAATAAATTTTCTAAGTCGATAGCAAAAAAAAAAAAACCAAGAAAGAACAAATATAAGGCAAATACGGGAAAAATGGACTATATATATTTATTTATCCTAAACATAAGTACATTAACAAAAGAAAATGATTTTTATTGGTAATATTGTACCATCTTTCTTCAACATATTGTCTTTTATATCACCATTCGGTGAAGCGGTAAAAAGATAATGATACAAATTATATAATTTTAAAAAGAAATAAGATAACAACAACTAAATCGGAATGCATATTTTCTAATAATCTACCATACCACAAAAAAGAACAAATATTATATTTGAAGTTATCAATATTTTGACAGTTGAAGATCATCGACAATCTTATATTGTAATTGGGTTGTTTTCCTGGTTGAAAGCTCTATTTGCCTCATAAAAGTCGATTGCCTATGTGTAAAAATTTCCTATCTTCCTTGAATTTTGCTATGATTTTTGTTGAGATTTCACTACTTCTTATGTTAGTTTTGATTCTTTCAATCAAAGTCATATGGAAAAAAAAATATCGTGACAAGTTATACAAACTCTTAAATATATACAATCATCAATTGATACCAAAATTATGTTTATATATAACAAACTAATTAAAAGGTACAAAAACTTCTAAAATATTTGCCAATAAAATTTTAAAAACAAAATTCGCATGTAACGCATATCCAAAATCTAGTTAAAAAAAATTCATTAATTGCAAATGAAAAAGTATGGAAAACAATTAATGACAATGTTGATTAGTGGTGTCATATATATATATATATATATATATATATATCATATAAGATTTGCTCGGATCTGCTAGCACAACTAACGTTGTCATCTCTGCTAAAATTTTGAATATAGGAGTTCGATTCTATTTCGTTCCGCGAAGAATAATAAAGATATCTAGTGGATTCTTTTGACAAAAAAATATATCATGTTATTTATGTGTAAAAATAGAAACATTGATGGCTAAAGTATAAATGTGCATTCAAACATTATTTAAAATCCATTTTATATCTAAACAGTTTTTAAAATATTTATACAAAGGTCTCTAGCTATTTAAATTTAACATAGTTTGAGACATCCCCATATACATATATGATGGTTTTGATTTGTGATACGGTTATCGTAACCAATTATCGAAGTGGTAAATAAATAGCATTACAAAAAAATAATATTACTATTTTTTATTGTACTATCATCTCTTATTACTATTTATATTGTTTATAATTGTATTATTATCTTGTACTGTTATTTGGTACCATCAAAAAAATTTATATCGCTTATGTTATCAATAGCATTCGTTATAATATTATTAAAACCTGAAAAAGAAGAAATAAAAAAGGTTAATGATTGTATAACGTGTGCATATGGACTTGTCATCATTCAATCACGAGGATTCGACCATCACTCTATGCAACTTATTTATCTTTCTTTTTTTCCGAACATTTGAGTTATAGTTTTGCGGTCAAAATTAATCGTTGATAATGTACATGCATTGCGACTGCATATAGTATAAAATCTTATATTCGACTTTGAGTTCGACTATACTAAAACAGATCATTTTATTATCCTTTGGTTTAGGATAACTATAAATTAGCCACTAATACGTCACATCATTTAAATTATCCAAACTAATCGGTAATTATTTATTCAAGTCGTGGGGTATATAAAAGTCAAATGTTTTTGTTGCGGATAGAACTAAATTGGTATATTTATTTAATGTTTTAAAAGTCATAACAAGGCATTACTAAGCAATGTAGTGGATAAACATAGAGCATTGTGTTTATTATTGCCAGCGTATGGATAAACGTGGATGAGCGCATCAAGACATGTTACTAATCCCAAAACCTTAAGCAATAACAATTTGTTATATTAAAAAATTAACACTCCAATAATGCAATATAGTACTAGTGATTCTATAAACAAAATGTAAAACGACTGAATAGCATCATTTTCTTCAATTTGTATTTTATTACTAAAACGGCCAACGATAAGTAATCGTATGACTCATAAAACGTATATAATCGTATATTTTTAAAAATCGCATATTCATTTAACCATTCTATCGCTTTGCATGTTGATATTATAAAAATAGATTCGACGCTAGGTATGTGAACTCAATCAATTTATGGTTGAATTATGGTTATATGTTTTTTTTGTCTTTGTTGTATTGTGAACATTTTGATATCAGTAACAAATTTTTCCCGTAAACATAACCAATTTAACGTTGGTAAACCACATAATTTGTATTTGTTATTTACATTTTTATTCGTTTTCTCATATCCGTTATAACCGTGAGAATTACCAATCAAACTTATAAACTAATCTTATTATATAGTATTGCTTATGTATTAATACTGTAAAATGTTTATTATATATAGATGGAATGTAAATTGTTAACTTTAACTTAGTCGCCGCCAGTGAACAGTAACCTTTTTTTTTTGTTTTGACGGTTTAGATCTGGCGACCGGCAGTTATTACAGTGTCGGTGCCGGTCCTGTGTGTTATAGTATCGACTTTCCTTTTCATGTATTGGTTCTTTCGGATATGGCGGAGGTTTAGGAATTAGAATAGGTTCGGTTCATGTGGCTTGCGGCGATAAGGGAGATTCCGATCTGATGGGGTTTCAGAAGGTGTTTGTGGTTTCGGTGGTCTTGGAAGATGTTGCGAATGGTCAGGTTGAGTCCGGTTTGGGTGAAGTCGTGACCGCTTCCCTCATTCTTTGTACTACCGGTCTTCTCTCGCTGTGAACGGAAGATCTTTCCCGAGCAGTTTGGTCGAATGGGTCCTCTTTGTGGGGTCGTGGTCTGGGTTAGCTGCGCCTCCAGTGGCTTGGTTTGATCGAGATCTTGTTCTGCTTCTGTTTCGTTGGATTTGTTTTCTCTCTTCCCTCTGTTTTTGTCGATTAGTCTACTTGTTCTTTTTGATGCGAATAGAGAGCAGTGACATCTTGGGATTGGGTTTTGGTTCTACGGCCTAGTAGTTGGTTGTCCTTTCGGCCTTGGGTTTCTATCGTTTTTTCCGGTTTCAATCGTATGCCGATATAGTTTCGTGTTCGGTATGTTCCGGTTGGAGTGGGCTCGCTTTTTGTATCTACTATAAAGATATCTTCTTTGTTCAAAGGATTCTACCTAGGCGTCGTCAAGTCGGGGTCTCCCCGGCATCGCCGTTTCTGGGAGTTTTGTAAGAAGATTCAGTCTTTTCTGAATTCCTCCATCTTGTCGGTTTGGTTTCCTATGGGCATTAATTTGATGAGGTAGACTTATTCGCCATAGGAGGAGCTACATATCGTCAGTTTGGATCTCGCTTGGCCCTTTCAATATGCTTTCGCGGTGGAGCTGCAAGGTTTAGATGGTGTTCTGTTGAGGTTGTTTTGTTTTAGCTCTATATTTTTTGATGTTTGATCTTGTTCTTTCTCGGAACTGCATTTTTATTAGTTTAAAACCTTCGTTTTTAGTTTTGACTTTATTTTTGTCTCTCTTTCGCAGGCTTAGTTTTTAGGGATGGGTTTTAAACCACCGGCCTAATGTCCGGGACTGTATCTTTAGCCTCCGACTTTTGGCTCCGGTGTTATGTATGTTGACAGCCGGAATATAGTTCGAACTTTATAATTTTATTCGACTTTAATAATATAACTAGATGGAAAAAAAAAACAAAAACTTTAAGTTAGTCAGAAAAAGACATGAAAGGACCACATGTGATGTTTAAAACAGGAATGAGAATGTCATTTTCCTTGTTAACCGCTTCCGTCCCGTGATCTAACAGACTAAAACACATATAATAATACACTTCTAACAATATCCTTAATTGCCCCTAATTAATTTCGTAATCCTCCACACAAGCAAACAAAATAATCACATGTGATGTTTAAAACAAAGGACCTAATGATATGCAGTTTATTGTATTTTTTCTCTTACGATATTTCCCTAATAATAATCTTTTACGATGCTGTAACAAAACTAATGATTACTAACCATTAACCAATTTGAGAAGACAAAAGACAAAAATAATGGAATAATAATATACCACCTTTTAGTGTATTATATCGCATTCGGTAACTCTCTCAATAGCAAGCAATCATGATTTTTGAATGCATGGTGTAATGTTTTTAGATTTTTTTTTTTAATTTAGGTTGTAGTCAAGACACTTATATTTATGGTTGCTGGTTTAAAAACAATACACAAGTGAAGAGAAAACAATTACACAAAAATCATAACTATATGTTATTTTTATTTTATTTTAATTTATAAACTATATGATGGATTTAGATAACTAAATCTGAAGAATAAGATCTACAACAAAAAAATCACTAAAATTTTTTTTAGCATTATTAACCAAACAATCGGTTTTAAAACTTAATAAACGAGGGACGAACGACAAATAAAAATAAATAAAATTCGCTTTTAAATATTCAAACTCATCAAGAAGGGTTTGAAATGATGTGTGCGTTTTTTTGGTATCTACACTAATGCTTCCAGCGTACATACAAACATATATTTAACCCTTTTTTTTAATCAAAACACAAATAAAATTGCAAATGTGGTAGCAGAAAGATGCAAATATAATTAAAAAGAAAAAAACATGGCAAAACATTAGATATTTGTATTTAAGATCTTTTATTTTCACCAAACATGTCAATGTACGTGTACTATGATTCAACTTGTTTTTTTTTGATAAATCTTGTTTTTGTTTGTTTAATTCAAATTGTTCAATTCATCATTAGCTTATATGAACTTTTAATATTTTTGGACTTTCGCATCAAACTTTCTCCTTAATTATATCAAGGCCGCTGCGTCAAAACTTTCTCCTTAATTGCTAGTCTTTTTATTTTATTTTATTTTCAAATTGTTTTTTTTCCCTTCAAATTGTTCGTCTTTTTCATTTGCCAACTTTCAAATTCTTCGTCAATATTCCATATTAAAAAAAACGCTCCGTCTCTATTTTAGAATTTAGGCTAAATGAACACCAATATTGAATATATATATATATATATATATATAATTTCGACGAATGTTTTTTTTTTCTCTTGACAAAATGTCTAATCCCGCCGAAAAAGTATAATTACATAGTGTTTAAGAAAATCCCATTCAAGTAATCATACGATATGCAATTTTATCATGATTTATTTATTTTGGTATCAAAAAATTTCTATTATTAATAATAAACCAAAAATCTTTTCCTTTTTTTTTTGTAACGTCTACCAAAAATCTTGTCCTTTATTTGCAAAGGCAATAAAGATGTTTCTAGACATATCCAACCTAGTTTTTAGGGTAAACAAAAACAAAAAGTCAAAAAGTCGAAAAGTTAAATGTAAACGGATTTTCACTATACCATGACTCGATTCACGCGTGCTAATGCTATCAACTTTGGTAGTTGGCATTAAGATGAGACCATTTCTCAATTCTCACACTTCCTTTTTTAGGAACATCGTAAAAAGACATAAAAACGAATGGTTCAAGATCCAAATTATTTTTGAAATCCGGCCCACACATTAACAACATGATAACTCGACACGAAAATTTTAAGAACTTATATCATCTCCTGGCTATGGACCAATTCCAATCAAAACTTGATAATACAATTATTCAAGAGGTCTTTAAAAACATCACATACATATTTTCTTCCTAATTACAATGTGTATAATGATCAATGTTTAAAAAAGCGTTAAACAGTAAATATAAAATAGACAGCAATCCAGAACCTAGTATCTAGAATATCTAATTATAGCCAAGATAATTTTGTAGGCGGTCTAAACATTTACAAATAACATAATATATATAACAAAATATATGAAATAACATCATTTAAAAATAATAAAATTTATTTTACATTTATTATCATTATTTTATAGCATAATATATCAAATATCACAATTTATAAATAATAAAATTTATATTAATTTATTATCATATTACCATAATTTTTTAGACGAACTAGAAGGTAATCGCCACCATTTATCAGAATCTAACGTCTAAATGGAATGCTTTTGAGAAACTTGTGTTGGTGTTTTGCATTTTACATCTAGCAATAATATTTTTTTAACAACTTGTATAATTTATGATATTTTTATAAACACCTTAAAAATAAAATAATTAGAAACTCCTAGAGTTAGATATAGAAAATTATCTCTCTCTCTCTCTCTCTCTCGTGTTCATCAATGGCGACTCTACAAGACATAGGAGTCTCAGCTCTCATAAACCTTTTCGGTGCTTTCGCATTTCTAATCGCATTCGCTGTTCTCAGAATCCAACCCATTAACGACAGAGTGTACTTCCCCAAATGGTATCTCTCCGGCGAAAGAAACAGTCCCCGTCGCTCCGACGGTACATTCGTCGGAAAATTCGTCAACCTCAACTTCAAAACTTATTTCACTTTCCTCAATTGGATGCCTCAAGCCATGAAAATGAGCGAATCCGAGATTATTCGTCACGCTGGTCTCGATTCTGCTATTTTCCTCAGGATTTACACTCTCGGGTAAATCTTTCCCTTTCTTCTCGCAAATGGGTTTTTTCTAAAAGTTGAAATTTTCTCTCAGTTTGAGTTCGTTGATTTGATTGAAAGCAAAATCTGGGGATTTTTCATTGAGATGTCCGTTTCTCGAGAAAATGAAAGAAAAGTTTGAAACTTTTTCATTTATAAAAAGTTGACTACTATGTGTTCGATAGTATGCCTAAACCGAATTTCTCTGATAACTACGGTTGCTCTTTAAATTTCTTTTCACATAATTTCTTAAACTAATTTTCTTATGGTATGTATGATGAGTCTATGGGATACTGTTGAATTCTCGAGAAAAAAGTGGAAATTTCCGAGAATTTTTTTTTTTTGTTATTGTTCTTGTTGGTGTTTTTATCTGGGATTTCCGCTTCTGTACCCAATTGTAATCTCCGAGTGACAAAATTCCCGAAACTCACGGGTAGAAGAATCTTCACTCGTCAGAAAAATTGGTACTTTATTCTAACAAAAAAAAAAAACAATTTTACAGCTAAGTGTCAGATTTGTCTGCTCTGTATTACACAAAGACAGAGCATAAAGCAATAGAAGTTTTGTTTGTTGCGTCACTGTTTCGTGTTTGTTTCCTGAGAAAGTCACTTTTAGATAATCCTTTTTTCCCGGGAAAGTTACTGTAGAAAAGACCCAGAAATGTTTTCTGCTAATAAACTCCTCTTTCTTGTTGGTTTTTGTCAGCTTGAAGATCTTTGCACCAGCTATGGTATTAGCGCTCGTTGTTCTTGTTCCAGTAAATGTATCAAGTGGAACACTTTTCTTCTTGAAGAAGGAACTTGTAGTCAGCGACATCGATAAGCTCTCTATATCAAATGTTCAGCCCAAATCTTCAAAGTGAGCTTAGTTCTGAGAAAAAATGAATCTTTACTAATGAAGATCAATGAGTTTCAGTGGCTGAGATTAAAATCTGTGTGTGTGTGTGTGTGTTTAGGTTCTTCTTCCACATTGGAGTAGAGTACCTTTTCACGCTATGGACATGTTTCATGCTTTACTTGGAGTACAATAATGTCGCATCTATGCGTCTTCAGTATTTGGCTTCTCAGCGTAGGCGTCCAGAGCAGTTCACGGTGAGTTAAAGCTTCAAATTTAAACAACGAGAAGCGTTTCCTCTGGTGTTTATAAATTCTACTGTGGTTTTTTTTTTCCTCTCAGGTTGTTGTCAGAAACGTCCCATCGATGCCTGGACACTCGATCCCGGATACCGTGGATCAGTTCTTTAAGACGAATCACCCTGAGCATTACCTCTGTCATCAGGTGATTTTGATCTCCTGAATTATTAACTTGGTTATCAGTTGGATTGATGGACTTTATTACCGCGTGATTGACGGATCGGATTTTCTTGTTTCAGGCAGTTTATAATGCAAACAAGTACGCAAAGCTGGTGAAGCAAAGAGAGAAGCTGCAACGTTGGTTTGACTATTACGTGCTGAAGCATCAACGGAATCCGCACAAGAAGCCTACTTGCAAAGTTAGTCTCTCCACGCCATTCGTTTAGCTTTTTTGAAATGATATGATGTTGATTATGATGAGCGGCTTTTGTTTTTTCAGACTGGGTTTCTTGGTCTATGGGGTAAAAAGGTTGATTCCATTGAGTACTACCAACAACAAATCAAGGAGTTTAACCACACTGTAAGCGATTTCGTTGCTATTAATTACCGCTAAAAAAGCTTGAAACTCTAATCTCATTTCAACACTCTGATATCGATACAGATGTCTTTGGAGCGCCAAAAGGTTCTCAAGGACTCGAAACTGATGCTTCCTGTTGCCTTTGTGTCGTTTGATTCACGATGGGGAGCTGCTGTTTGTGCACAGACGCAACAGAGCAAGAATCCGACTTTATGGTTAACGAGTAGCGCTCCAGAGCCTCGTGATATCTATTGGCAAAACCTTGCTATACCTTTTATCTCTTTGACCATCCGGAAACTCGTAATTGGTATCTCAGTATTTGCCTTGGTCTTCTTCTACATGATTCCAATTGCTTTCGTGCAATCTCTTGCCAATCTACAAGGTCTCGAGCGAGTTGCACCTTTCCTCAGACCTGTCATTAGATTGTAAGTCCAGTCATCTATCTTGGTTTTTTGTTTCTTGGTATGTTAGACCGTGGACTCCATCTCCTTGGTATTTATTGCAGGGATTTCATCAAGTCATTCTTACAGGGTTTTCTTCCGGGTCTTGCTCTGAAGATTTTCTTGTGGATTCTTCCGACGGTTCTGCTGATTATGTCGAAAATTGAGGGATACATTGCTTTGTCGACCCTTGAGCGTAGAGCAGCAGCAAAATACTATTACTTCATGTTAGTAAATGTGTTCTTGGGAAGTATCATTGCCGGAACCGCGTTTGAGCAGCTGGACTCTTTCCTTCACCAATCACCATCTCAGTAAGCAACCTTTAACCTCTTTTAACTCTCCAAAGATTCTAAAACTTTAAATTAAAACTCATATCTTTAAATGCTCTTGTTTATTGCGTTTATACAGGATTCCTCGAACCATTGGTGTCTCCATACCGATGAAAGCTACGTTCTTTATCACATACATAATGGTTGACGGGTGGGCTGGGATTGCGGGAGAGATTCTTCGGTTAAAGCCCCTCGTTATTTTCCACTTGAAGAACATGTTTCTTGTGAAGACCGAACGAGATAGAGAGAGAGCAATGGACCCTGGTTTTGTCGATTTTAAGGAGACTCTTCCATCTCTCCAGCTTTACTTCCTCTTGGGAATTGTCTATGCCGTTGTTACTCCCATTCTTCTTCCCTTCATTCTCATATTCTTCGCCTTTGCCTACTTGGTCTATCGCCATCAGGTTCGGTTTCAGAGTCGATGCATCCACTTGCATCTACTTCTCGTCTAAAAATATAGGGTGTTTCTTGATGGTGATTTCTACGCAGATAATCAATGTTTACAACCAACAATATGAGAGCTGTGGAGCGTTTTGGCCGCACGTTCATGGACGGATAATCGCGAGCTTGTTGATATCTCAGCTTCTGCTTATGGGACTTTTGACATCTAAAGAGGCAGCTGACTCAACGCCATTGCTTATCATCTTGCCCATTCTCACGCTTTCTTTCCACAAGTACTGCAAACACCGCTTTGAACCCGCCTTCAGAAAATACCCTCTCGAGGTAAAGAAAGAATCTTCTAAAAACATTCTCAAGGGCACATCCTAACCGAAAAAAAAGTTTTGAGCTTTCTTAGGAAAACTCGTGTTTACTATCGTCTTCCTAAAAGATGTTTTGAGCTTTCTTACAAAAACCCACATTTATCATCAGTCTTTCTGAAAAAAGTTTAAAGCTTTCTTACGAAAACCCACGTTTTGGGTGTTTACTGCAGGAAGCAATGGCGAAAGACAAGCTGGAGAATGAAACAGAACCGGAATTGAACATGAAGGCGGATCTTGCAGATGCTTACTTGCACCCGATTTTCCACTCATTCGAGGAAGAAGAAGAAGAAGAAGAAGAGCAACACCGAGAAGAGGTAGCAGAGGTAAGAGTCGATAAACATGAAACACGGTCGTCTAGTCCTGTGACCGAGCTCGGCACTCCTTCCCATCACCATCAAGTCTACAATTCATCCTCTCCGTCATCGCACTACGCGTCAGCTTACGAGCAGTCATCATCTCAGTATGAGTACCACTACGAAGCTCATCGGTATGAGGAGCATGAGTACCGTTACAATTGATCTCTAGACTTAACAAAAAGAGAGGAGATAGGTACTGTTGATAAAGGTTGTCTTATGAGTGTTATAACTTATAACTACTCGTTTAAAATTTAATTAAAGGTCTTGGCTCTTTAGTCTAAATTTAGGTTATTTGTTGCTGACTCTGATTGTGGTTTTTGAAGCTAGGAGATTGGTGTTAGTGTTGTTTACTTGTATGGAAATATTCAAAGGTTGATTTCTTGTCATCTAATTTTAGGGATTTTTTTTGTAATTGTAAAATTTGGTTTACAGTGAAATGATGAATAGGCTGAAAATTGTTCCAGTTAAAATTTGATTTTAGTATATGCTGAAAATGGTTTAATTAAAAAGACAATTTTCAAAAATACTACATTTTATGTTTGTATTTCAAAACTACCCATCAAAATCATAAAATTCTAAATCTTAGATTTATTTTTAAAGTTTAGTATTCCTAAATCTAGGATTTATTTTTGTGGTATTTTAAGATATTTTTATGATATTATCCAAAAAAATATATTTAATTAAATAAAATTTTCGATGTTACATTTTGAATTTTTTTTTTCTTAGAATTACCACCAAAATCTTAAAATTTAAAAAATACTACAATTTTTTTTATGAAAGATGCATAAAAATTTAAGAAGAATTTGTAAATGATGAAGTAATCCTTCCTAACAACATCTCTAACAAACCTTTAAGGTTTTAATGGAATGCAACAAATCTTTAAACTTTCAAATTTTGATTTTGAGGTTTCGAATAATCGATCTTCAAATTTGAGATTTTACTATTTAAATCCTTAAAAATTTGTTTGGAGATGCTCGTACACATTTTCTTAAAATGAATTTAATAGTATATCATTAAAGCAATACACCGTCGAATCTTTGTTTTAAGGATGAGCCACTTCATTTTTGAAGATCTTATTGTAAGCCTAAAAGTTATGGTATTTGTAGAATTTTTTTTTAAATTTTAGTATAACTAAAATACTTTATGGCATAGTCAAGACTGTTACCGAGAGTTTTCTCTTTAAAAAAGCGACTAAACAGCGCCGCGGGAATGCCTTTTCATCGATCGGTTCTAAACTCGATGCAAGATCGCCAATGTGTCATAAAAAAAGCCCATCTTCATTCCTATGTTGATGCGGGATTGGCATTTGGTTTCTCTTTTGGTTGTCTGGTGTCTCTTATTCATATCTAATTCAACTCAAATTCAATAAACTTCCAGTGAAAAAGAGAGAGAGAGTACTTTATGGTATTTAGAATAGGGAAAACGGTCATTTTAATAACGAACTTTCCGTTTTGCGCCAAATCAAATACAAACTGCTTAATGAGTCGAAATAGATACATACTCGTGTTGACTCAGCCACATTAGATACAAAATTAGTCAACGGTATCCTCCGTTTAATAGCCGTTAAACGGCGTTTACTGTGGCCGTTAATGTAAAACGATGTCATTTTAATAACAAAAGAAAAACAAAAAAACCCCAAATTCTCATATCCAAATTCCTAATTCTTTTTTCTCTATCTCTCTTCTTCGATCTATCTCTCTTCCTCTCTCAAAATCGATTCTTTTTCTTGCTTCCTCTGTGTCGATCTCTTCCTTCTCCACATGGGTCAGCGTAACCTAGTGGTCGTCTCATCCCCGAATCTGACAAAAGAAGTGCTCCACACACAGGGCGTAGAGTTTGGATCTAGAACCAGGAACGCCGTCTTCGACAATTTCACAGGGAAAGGACAAGATATGGTGTTCACTGTGTACGGAGAGCACTGGAGGAAGATGCGACGGATCATGACTGTTCCGTTTTCACCAACAAGGTTGTGCAGCAAAATCGTGAAGGATGGGAATCCGAAGCGGCGAGTGTGATCGAAGATGTGAAGAAGAATCCAAATTCCGCTACCAAAGGAATTGTGTTGAGAAAGCGTTTGCAATTAATGATGTACAACAATTCTTTATCTTCTTAAAAAGTTTCATCTCTTGTTCATTCAGATTCACTCAAGCTTCAATTTCATCAGTTTCTTTCGTGTCAAGAAGCGCCACGATGTAGAAATCGAAACCCCCACTTGCAATCCCCATATTTTAATTGTAATGGAAGAAGAGAGCCGAATTGGGGACGAGCTCTCAATTTCGGTTCTCACGGCGGAGCGCCTCTGTGTAGCGGTGGATGAAGTTGAATCGTTCAAAACTGAGTGCTTTGAAGTTGGGAAACAGGTAGATCGGCTTGCACAAATTCTCAGGATGCTTGTTCGTCTTGTCGCCGGTTCTCAACAAGTTTATGATCGGCCGATTCGTCCATTTATCGTCGATGTTAAGAAGAATCTCGAGTGAGCTTTAGCCCTTGTTCGCAAGTGTAGAAGACACAACGTAATCCTCAAGTTTGTACAATCATCAACGCAGCCAATTTTCGTAAGGTGATTAATCTTTTCGAATCTTACAACGTCAACATGAAAAGGATTCTCCGTGTATTTGATTCCGATGGAGATGGAAGTTTCGGAGGTGGAATCATAATCTCTCTTCCACCGATTGCTACGAACGATCCGATTCTCTCATGGGTTTGGTCATTGGTCGCGTCGATACAAATGGATAAATTATCAGACAAAATCGACGCATCGAATCAGCTTGGTTCGCTTGTCGTAGACAACAATAGGAACAAGAAGATCATTATAGACGAAGGTGGTGATACTAACGGGAGGAAGATGATGATGATCGATTTGGGGATTTTGGTTTTTTTTTTTGTTTTTTCTGTTTTAAAAACGACATCGTTTTGTTTAAACGGGTGTTAACGGCAATTGTAAACGGAGTCTAACGGTCATTAAACGGGTGTTAAGGTTGACTAATTTTATACCTATTTGGGCCGGGTCAACTTGAGTTCGTATATTATTTGACTCATTAAAAAATTCGTATTTGATTTGACGCAAAACGGAGAGTTCGTTATTAAAATGACCGTTTTTTCATTTAGAATATTATTATAGTACATTAGATATTTTGCTTAACCGTAAAACCTAACCCGGGAAAACGTTTTCAAATAGAGAGAGAGAGAGAGAGAGACAAAAATCGCTCATCTTTATTGATACAACTTTCTCTCTCGTCCATACAAAATCTCGTAATCCAATTTCAATCAAAAATATCATTAATGAAAAGATGAAGATGAAGACTTTGATGTGTCTTCTCGCAGAATCACAGCCACGTCGTCGTCTCCACTACCATGGCTACTCTTTTGGCCACTCCTCTCTTCTCTCCTTTAGCTCTTTCCCAATCAAGAAACCGCCATTTGTGTTCCAAGATCCGATGCGATTCCAAACATGTGAAGAGTTTCGCATCTAATGGAATCAAGAAGCTGAGTTTATTGAAATTTCGTAAAATCGACGGACAAAGGAGCAAGTTTCTGCAAATGGGTTCTCGAGAAATGAGTTTTGAGAGAAAACTCTCAGTCCAAGCCATGGATGGTGCAGGAACAGGGAACACATCAACGATCTCTCGTAACGTAAGCTTAACGATGAAGCTTCGTGTTGCTAATTTTACCCTGAAATACCTTAAGTTTGTTGTTTTTATGTTGATGCACACCAGGTGTTTGCGATAATGCACTTGTTGGTTTCACTTGGGATCATAGTTGCGACAGATGTGTTTTTGAAGCAGGCGTTTGTAGCAGCGTCGATAAAGTTCCCAAGTGCTTTGTTTGGGATGTTTTGTATTTTCTCTGTTCTCATGATATTTGATTCCTTTGTTCCTGCTGCTGCAACAAGTTTGATGAATTTCTTCGAGCCTGCGTTTCTGTTTATCCAGAGATGGCTTCCTTTGTTCTACGTTCCTTCACTCGTAGTTCTACCTCTTTCCGTCAGAGATATTCCCGCGGCTTCCGGAGTCAAAATCTGCTACATTGTAGGTATATAATCTCTTGTTCTTTTGGTAGCTTTTATGGTAATTTTTCTGTTCTCTTTATCTGTCCGATAACCTCAGATCGAATGTTTGTACAGCTGGTGGATGGTTGGCGTCTCTTTGTGTAGCAGGGTTCACTGCTATTGCAGTGAGAAAACTGGTGAAAACCGAGATGACGGAAGCCGAGCCTATGGCAAAACCTTCTCCATTTTCGACACTTGAACTATGGAGTTGGAGTGGAATCTTTGTCGTATCGTTTGTTGGTGCTCTGTTTTACCCTAATTCATTGGGGACAAGTGCAAGAACTTGTCTCCCTTTCCTTCTTTCTTCCACTGTGCTAGGTTATATTGTGGGTTCTGGGTAAATTTCAAATCCCCTCCTCGATTTTCGAGTCTCAAAAACTTTTAGTTTCTCATTTTCTATCTTTCTTTATGCAGGTTGCCATCTTCTATCAAGAAAGTTTTCCATCCGATAATCTGCTGCGCGTTATCTGCAGTTCTTGCTGCTCTTGCTTTTGGGTATGCTTCAGGATCTGGACTTGATCCTGTTTTAGGTAAAGTCACAAACTAAAGAGAAACCCTTTAAAGACCTAAAAACAGAAAGTAATAGCCTTTTTGTTCACTACTCTTTAAATGGATACAGGAAACTACCTTACCAAAGTAGGGTCGGATCCGGGTGCTGGTGACATATTAATGGGTTTTCTTGGCTCTGTCATTCTCTCTTTCGCTTTCTCCATGTTCAAACAAAGAAAGGTAGAAACAAACGACAAACTTGTTCTGTTTTGCTTAAGAAACTGGTAAACAATCTCTTTGGTTTGGCTGTGTCTTCTTCACAGCTCGTCAAGAGGCACGCAGCTGAGATCTTCACATCGGTGATCGTTTCAACGGTTTTTTCGCTCTACTCGACTGCCCTTGTTGGACGTTTAGTCGGATTAGAACCATCTTTAACGGTATCAATCCTACCTCGCTGCATCACGGTTGCATTAGCCCTTAGCATTGTATCACTCTTTGAAGGTATATATTCTTCTTCCTCTTCTTCTCCGCGGAACACATTACAGAACCATTTCTAACGACTTTTTCTTGGACATTTTCAGGCACCAATTCATCTCTAACAGCAGCTGTAGTCGTTGTGACCGGTCTGATTGGAGCTAACTTCGTACAAGTTGTTCTTGACAAACTGCGTCTACGTGATCCAATCGCTCGGGGAATCGCAACTGCTTCAAGGTGACTCCTTTACAGACGTATCTTTCACATTTTTCGATTAGCCATTGATACGATTAGGATCAAAAGACATGAACTTTTGTGTGTTTTTGCTAGCGCTCATGGACTTGGAACAGCAGCTTTGTCAGCTAAGGAACCAGAAGCACTTCCCTTCTGTGCAATTGCTTATGCTCTCACCGGAATCTTCGGATCGTTACTGTGCTCTGTTCCCGCCGTCCGGCAGAGTTTGCTGGCGGTCGTCGGCTGAGGAGTGATGACGTAGCGACATACAATTGGTGGTCTGAGAAGCCGGCTAGTTACTTAAAAATATGGATGTGAAATAAGCTGTAACAATTAAGAAAGGCTGGAAAATGCGTATACTTTTATTTTTATTTTTTTTTGTAAATGTTGTGAATTTAAAATGTAAAAAAATGTGAATTTTAATATTTCAATTGAGACAAAAAAAAAAAAAAAAAAAATCTCAAATTTGATTAGTACCACCATTCTACTCTTAAGCCATTACACTCCCAGTAATAGTATATGGGAAGAAGAAGAAGAAGAAGAAGAAGAAGAAGAAGAAGATAAACCAGTCGTGTATGTTTCCAATTTTTGATTCCGAACATGAACACAATTCTACTCGTAAGCCATTACACTTCCAAATTCGAAAGCTTTTTTGTTTTCTTACCATTTTATGTTCACCATTTATTCGGAGAAGGTGCTATTCAATCGAACAGGCTCTGCGATTTAGTCCGAATGGAGCATGCCCACAAGTTGTTCGACATAATTCCTCAATGCCCAAATTGGGTCTCTGTTTTTTTCTTTTGCAAATCCCATGTCACGTGCCTCATACGTAACAAAGCCAGAGACTTTTCAATACCTCTTCACTTCTCGTTGATTTTCCCGCTTCTACTCTTTTCTTCTCTCTCTCTCCCAAAGCTCGAGACCAAGAAAACGCAAGATTTCTTGTTACTGCGTATTCATGAAGATTCCTTCGCTGAATGATGTTAAGGGCAAACAACTCTTCGATCGTGCCAAAGATTTCTACGTTCGACATGATTACATCAAAGCTTTGGAAGTAGTTGAAGATTTGTCTTTCGTCAAACTCAAAGAGGATCGTGACAAGGTTATTGTTAGTTTCCTGCAAGGTACCATCTTTAAGGAACTAGCTGGAAAAACAGACAACGCTGACGTGAAATTCACTTACTTGTTGAGTTCTGTTGAAATCTTTTCGATGCATCTTGGTTTATCATCGCTTGCTGCGATTTCACTCTTTGATTTGGCTCAACAGCTTGAGTCAGTATTGTATTACAAGAAATCTCTGGCCAAAGCAAAACAAAGTGTAAATGCTATTCAAAACTTAGAGCAGGTGAAGCATATAATCGAAACTGCAGAGTCAAAGATTGCTGAATCCAAGACTGGTGTTGCTTCTACTGTGAAAAACTGCGAAGAAAGAGTTAGGGAGTCCAAGGAAAATGAGGAGACGAGGAAGAGTGACTCTGATTTAGTTAAAAGATTGAAGTCGTATTGGGCGGGTTTGAATGTTGAGATCAAAAGGAAGTTTATGAAAGTAAGCGCTGCGGAATTTACAAGTTTTGTTGATGGAATATATGGGAGAGAGGGACGAGCTGCTTTGGAGCAAGCTCTCACTTCTGCCAAGGAAGACAGAAAATGGATATTCTGGATGTGTCCAACTTGTTCGAACAAGTTCTCTAGTGCTGATGAATGTAAGAATCATCTTGAACAAGAACATGCTGCAAAATTTAAACTTAATTCGACAAACGGTGTGGTCGAGATGATAAGTAAAGCCTGGGCTCGTAAGATTTCAGTTGGAGGTTGGGAACCAGTGGATGCAGTAGCTGCCGTTGAAATGATTAAGAATCAGCTCGAAGATGTGAAAGCGTTTGCATATGAGAATGGATGGTCCAAACACTGGCCTTTAGCTACGGATGAAGAGCGCAGTAAGTTACTTCATCAAATCCAACAGCTCCTTGTGTCGTTTTATGACCGTAAAGTTCTCTCCTGTAGCATTCAAGACTGGGTAATGGATTTTGTGGTTAAGCATCTCGAAAAATTTGAAGTTCCCAAACATATTCTTTCCGAGTGTCTCCTACTGGAAACACCTCAGATTATATGTTTTCTGGAATGTTGTGAACTCAATCAAATCCTGGACTTTCTAAATAACATCAAGTGTGAAAGGGATGATGGTACAGATCTGGTTTGCAGAGCAGTGGACAGTTTCTGCGGTGGTACTCGAGTTAAAGAAAAGATCGACTTTGACCCTCAGTTTTCATTTCTGCTTCTGGATAAGGGACTGCTGCAATGCAAGATTGCTCGATTCGATGATGAAGGGACGATCAATGTTTTTAATCCCAATGCTCACTACGCTAAGGCACATGCTCATGGAGATGATATCTTATCCTGGTTAGCCGACAACTCTTCAAGAGATGAGACTTTTCCATTTCCCAGACCTATCAGGACACGCAATCTTGATATTTGGGTGGCTGTTCTGAGAGCCATTCAGTTCACGTGTAGGACTGTGGGAGCCAGGTATCAAAAGAAATTCAAGCTCCTATGTTATGGTGCAGCTCTTATTGACGTCAAGAACTTATGTATACACGAAGATGAAAGGAGAAGGAATATTCCGGAAGAACAATGGACCTTATATGCTACTCTTCTATGCAATAAATACGAAAAGCTTTTAGCCAGGGATTCTCTCGCGACAAGATTAGACTTGTCTGTAGTAGGAGATGTTCTGGAAGCAGCATTCTATCCGACATTTGATTTCCCCGATTCAGAAGATTCCCTGAATGTTATACGTGAGCATAACAATGTCAGTGATTATTCAGTGTTGAGTTCCATAGACCACCTGAAATTAGTGGTCACCTACAAGGTCACCAACAAGGTTTCATTTCTGATCTGAATTTTAATTAACAACAGAATATCATAAAACTGTTTTATCTTTAAAAAGTTTCTATTGATTTGCAGGTTCCTCTAATTGATTCAGAGATTTTGCTGATTGAAAATTCAAGGATTAATATGCTGAACCACCTCATCAGACTTTCTGTTTTTGATTATCGCTCTTACATCCTTGGACCGTTGAAAGAATTCTTGCTGGTTGGTTTTATACAGAGAGCTTTCATCTTCCCTCTGATTTGGTCTTTAACTTGTTCCTTATTCTATTTTGATGTCTCGTCGTCTAGCAAGGAATTTTAGATATGGAATTCAAAGCCAAGATAGCTGCAGCAAACGCAGATCTTTTACTCGAGGAGGAGGAGAAGAAGCCACAGGCAAAGAAGAAGAAAAATAAAAGAAAGAAGGTCTTTTAAAATTCTAAATTCTCTATTTGCTTTGCTGATTTTTTCGGTTACTCAGTTGTATGAAGGAATGGTCTTCATGGTGCAACAGAAAACTTCAACGAGCATTTCTAGTCCGCTTGATAAGACTGTTGAAGAGTAAGTACCTGAAGAGTCTTTTTTTGCATGTTGATAAACTGTTTTCGGGTTTACTCTAAGCAAAACGTCTTCTTACATGTCCAGTGAACCGGAACATACTCTTTCAAGTGAAAGCGGTCAATTGGAAATTTCATCCAACACTGACAATCAAGAGGAAGCTGCTACTGATTGTAAAAGAGCTTCTCAGTTGACAAACATGCCTGGAGAAAATTCACAGTCGAAACATTTGGAGTCAGCACATGGAGCAGCTGCAACGAGATGCAATTCAGCTCTTGAGATGACACTGAAGGTAACATAACATTTCAAAAGCTTCTACTGTTTCAGCTCATTCCTAATTTTCATGTATTATATCTGTACTTCCTTATTTAATTTGAAAAATTGTGCTACTGCAGGCCCTTTGTAACATTAAGGTTCTTAAAGAGTATTTGGTGCACAATTGGGATCAGTTTCCTGACAACCTAGAAGAACATGTTCCTTCTGCGCTACAAAATTTCTTTACTGCTTTCGTCTCGAAGGAGATAAAAGAAGAGGGACTCCACAGTTACCTCATGGGAAACTTACTTGCTTCCCTAGAAGAAGTCCATTCCATGGTTTGTGCGGATAAAAATAAGCTTCTAAGTTTTCTTGATTGTTGTCGTAAATGTCATTCTGGTTTTTTACTCTTTTCAGTCAAAGGATGCTGCTGAGCTACTTGTATCCATCCTTGAGTTTTGGCCTTGCTGGAAAAGTCCACAGATAGAAAGCGTGGTAACTTGTCTTTTTACACTTGAAGAATACGAAAGAATGAGGTGTAGCAAATGCAGAAAGACTTCAAATTATCCAGAGCAAATTTCTTATGGCATTGTTATGGCTGCAGATTCAATCAGAGACCTGAAGGTATGTTTCATTTATTTGTCTGTTTTGTCTTTCCTACAGAAACTGGTACTACCCCTTAAGAAGCTGTTCTGTGGTTAAATAATCTATATGCAGTGTGCTTTTGGGAATATAAAGTTTGAGGACATCCTTAAGGTGATCCGCATGGAAGATAAAATGTTATGTGACACTAAAACAGGAGGCTGTGGAAAGGCAAACTTTGTTCATCACATTATAAGTAGATGCCCGCCTATCTTCACAATCGGTAAGTTTTGACCACGATTGTGATTTTTATGTACTCATTTCATTTGTTGTGCTATGATGAAACAATGTTGGTGTTCTGTGTTAGTGTTGGAATGGGAGAATGATGAAACTGAAAAGGAAGTATCTGAAACAACAAAGGCTTTGGAGTGGGAGATAGATATCAGCAGGCTATACGAAGGCTTAGAACCAAACACAAAATACCGGCTTGTGTCAGTGGTAAGATCTGAAACTGTGTCACCAAATGTTTGTCCTATTGCTCTTTCTATATTTCTCTGTTACAGTCTCAGAATATGGGATGCAGGTTGGTTGTGGTGAAGAAGAAGAATACATTTGCCTAGCTTATAAAACGAGCCGGTGGTTCAGTCTCAGACATGAAGCTTTATCAGAAGAGGTAAAGACAGAAACTGTTGGTTGCCTTTTGTCTTTTCTTGTGTTGAGTCTCAGATATGTGTGGTGATGCCATTAGGGTGTTGTTGGTAACTGGAAGAGTGTGGTCAGATTCTGTGGGGAAAGGAAGGTTCGGCCAGAGATTCTGTTTTATGAAGCTGCCGGATCGATGGCCTAACAAGTTACATAATATGGGAACCAAAACATTCATGTATAAAACAGTGGCATGTTCCAATTCAAAAGAAGTTGTGTTTCGTTGTGTGAATAGATCAGTTGAGAGATTAGGAGACTGTGATTATCATTTCAACCATGAAGATCCTTAGTTTCTGCAACTCCAACACATCAGTACATCGAAACCAAAATGCATAGTAATGAAGCAAACAGAGCTGTATTTTATTTTATTTTGTTTTTAATTTGAAAAGGGCAAAAGCGGAAATAGAAAAAGAGAATGAGCAAAAGCTTCAAAGCTTTAAAATCGTCTCCAAACTCTCACTTCTTGTCCGATTTCTCCTCTCAACCACAAAAATCAAAATGTTACTAATCCCAACTTCTTCTTCTTCATCTTCTTCCTCTCTGTAAGTTTTCTCCTTTTCTCAACACTCAAATTCTCATCTTTACTTACTAACATCCTTTTCACTCTTTGTTGTAGCTTTCCTCAATCTTTCTTCAATTCCGATTCCTATTCATCGAATCACTCTCTGTTCTTCTGCAATCTCGGATATGGGATTATTCCCCCTGGTGCGTGTGACTTCAATTTGTTGATTTTTTAAACTAATTTCATTCGAATTTCGAAAAACTGGGATTTGGGTATTCGATTATAACAATCTGGGATTACAAATTCTTCTTCAGGAAGCAGAAAGTTGAAGAATTTACGGCTCAGAGCCAATTTCTGGGAGTCAATCCGATCTGGGTATTGCGAAAGATCCATACTTTTTTGCTCATATCAATTAGGGCTCAGCTGAGACAACAAGACAACACACCATTGATTGCTTCTTTGTAGGTTTATAAAGAATAACAACACGACCCAACTTGTGGAACCACCTTCTACAATCGAAGAAGAAGAAGATGAGACAGAACCAATATTGCCTGTGGAATTTACTTTGGTTGAGAGAAGTCTACAAGATGGTTTAATTGAAGAGATCATATTTTCTTCTGGTGGTGAGATTGATGTCTATGATCTTCAAACTCTTTGTGACAAGGTAGTTAAAAAAAAAACCTACTCTTTGTCTTCTTTTCTTGTTGATGTTACTACAAAAACAAAAATCTCATTTATGGAAATGAAAAAAAAAAAAGGTGGGATGGCCTCGAAGACCGTTATCGAAACTAGCTGCAGCTTTGAAGAATAGTTATATGGTAGCTACATTGCATTCCGTGTTGAAGTCATCATCGGATTTGGATTCGGATTCATCAGGTGCTTAGATTAAGTAACTGTTTTATCTTCATTCCAATAAAAAGCAAATGTATACTACAAAGAGGATGTTTTGATGAACATCTTAGCGGATTTTGGAGAAGTTATTTGACACAGAAGGCGATAACGGGCAGAAGAAGAAGAAGAAGAAGAAGCTTATTGGAATGGCACGTGCAACGTCGGATCATGCCTTTAATGCTACAATCTGGGATGTTCTTGTTGATCCTGAATATCAGGTGAAAAACTCGTAAACAACCTCGGATCATACCTTTTGCATTTTGTTTTGTTTGCTCTGTGTTTGATGTTAATTTAGTGTTTTGTGTTTTTCAGGGTCAAGGGCTTGGTAAAGCTCTTGTCGAAAAACTCGTTAGAGCTCTTCTTCAAAGGGATATTGGTAATATATCTCTTTTCGCAGATAGTCAAGGTAATATTAAAACCAAATTTGTAATCAAAATATTTAGATTTTGTTCTTTCTTGGTTACTGAATTTGTCCCCTCTTTTTGTTGAGGGGTTTGCAGTTGTGGATTTCTATCAGAATTTGGGGTTTGAAGCTGATCCAGAAGGCATCAAAGGCATGTTTTGGTACCCAAAGTAGTGATTTGGTGATTGCAAGCAAATGATATTATTATTTGTTTGTATAATTTCTATGCTTTATGGTGACATGTAGCATACGGATCCATAAGGAAGTTTCAACTGTGCATTTTGTAACTCAAAATCAATATGAGTCTATTTGAGATTCAAACATGAGTATGATCAATATGATCGAAACTTTTCTTTCTTTTGCTCGAGTTGAATCTACTTTGATGCCGTAAAGGAGGCAACTTTGATGGATTGATAAGAGGCATTCTATAACCAAATTGTTATTTGCTCTGCTATTAACTTCTCTACATTACAGGTTTTTTTTCTTTTTATCTCCACACAAATTACAAACCAAGCAAGACCGTCCCTTTTCGCCATGAAAATCCGCATGAAACAACGCATAAGAAAGAAAGAAAGAAAGAAGAAGAAACTGCAAACGGATTTATCGACGCGTTCTGTTTTGCTTTGTGCTTTGTTTTTAGGCTTTAGCAGCTTCGGTAGGAGCAGTGGATTTGTTGGCAATGAGCTGCTCATAAAGATCTCTGATCTTCAATCCAACAATGGTTTGGAAAAGACCAGTTCCATTGTTGCTACCTGGGAAATCAGCATGTTTGAGCATTTGTTGAGTGACTTCGCCGTAGAATTTGGTCGAGAGGTTGCTCAGATGACTCTCTACGTAAATCAGCTCATCCAGTCTATCGAATTGCCCATCCATCTCCAAAATCGAAACCTGAGAGAGAGAGAGAGACCAGAGCTAAGAACCTGAATCATATGAAACGAGTAAGACATGCAATATCTCATCACATAACCTATGATATAATAGAATGAGGAATCAATGATTATACAATTCCGCAAGTCTTTATCAATCATATATATGCGGAATCACGATTTACTTTCTATAATTCCGCAAGATTAATAACAATTTTGTCGTTGTGCAATGTTACCAATCGAAACCAATAAATGAATATACCTCGTTGTCGAAGTAGGAATCAGGTTCATAGTTGAACTTGATTCCAGGGTACGAGCAAGTGAGTTTGCGGCCGCAAGGAATCCACGAGATGGTTGATCCTTCATCGAATAGGTAAACCGGGCTAAAGTATTTAACACCTTCCTTCATTATCAATCGCACTCTCAACACTTTTCCTTCATTGTCATCCGGAATCAGCTGCGTTGGAAGCACTTCTATCACCGCATCCGCGTACTGCTTTTGCGGGTCTGTATGGAGCCATTGATACATTGTTAAACCAGATCAATCGATTTTTCCGAGAAATGAGAAACCGAAATATGAATTTTACCAATGAATGCATCGAAATCGGGCTTCCGTGCTTCGATACTGGCTTTGATGCTCTCTAAACTGTGACCTCTTTCAGCCATGTCCCTCTATGATCATCAAAACCGTTACATATTCGGTTGATACGATAAAATTGTCAGTAAGAAAACGGTCGGAATGAAATGTGTATAAATATATGAATATGGATTATTCAAAGAAACACACCTGAATCTTCCAAGCGAATTTGACCTCATTGCTTATGTCTAAGTAGATACTGAAGTCTAATAAGCTTCTTACTCTCTCATCAAACCTTCACAAGTAGATAAAAAATATATTATAAAAATATTACAACCACCAAAACTATAACTTAATTATTCGAATAGAATTTTAAACTATAAGACTTCATGCATAGGTTAAAAGATCCATATTTTGATCCTGATACTGATTCTTATATAAGTCCAAGATTCTTAATCATCCAAATTCCGACAAGAGACTTCCAAACTCGAATCTCTAAAATTTGTCGGAGAGACAAAACGAAGTGTGTGTGGCTTACATTGGGTGAAGACCTTCGATGACAAGAATCTTAGGAGGTTGAATAAGCTCAGGAGCATCAAGAAGTCCAGTGACGTGATTATAAATCGGTTTCTCAACGGCTACACCACTCTTAAGAGCTTTGACTTGCTCATACATAAGATCAAAGTCATTGGCTCGTGGGTCCAACGCAGTGACTCCTTTCTCTTTACGACCGGTTCTGTCTAAAGAATGGTAATCGTCGAGACAGATCACAGTAGTCATGTCACTGATGAGTGTGTTGGAATCAGGGTTCCCACCTTTCGGTGGCTCGGCGGCGCCACCGAAGACACTTGTGAGCCTCCTCATGAAAGTACTTTTGCCACAGCCGGAGTCGGCGGCTAGTCCGATCACGACGGTTTGTTGTGCGCAAGTGATGATTGTGTTGCATCTACGGTTGGTTTGGGATTGATTACGACGGTAGAAGAAGACATGTTTTGAGGTTGAGGAAGAAGAAGAAGGAGAAGAGGTTAAGAAATGAGTTGAATTGAGAGATTGTGTTGAGTAGATTGTTGAGACAGCCATTGTTGCTTTGCTCTTTCTTCTTCTTCCTCTTCTTCTCCGCCTAAGCTCTCTGTTTTTGTTTTGGAGCTTTGGTTGAGTGATGAGGATTAGGATAGAATGAAAGAAATGTGGGTAACGATTTTTGATTTTATGGGTTTTTTGTGTGGTGATATTTGATGGGGAAAGAGAGAAATGAGAGGAGGAAAATGGGTCTATAGGAAAAACAGATGGCAATTTGCAAAGAAGAAAAGGAGTTTTGTTTTTGTTTTGTTTTGAATCAATGTGGTTGTGTAATGAGTGGCTCATGTTTTGATTTTTTGAAGTAAAATAGTTTGTAAGATATTTTTTTTAACTTTCTTTGTTAAGATAAGTGTTGATAACATAGAGGAGAGTAAAAACATTTGTATCCCCAAAAATCCAAGTAACATGTAGATTTGCATAATGGTATATGTTTAATAATCTAATTGGATATTGAAGTTTTGGAGAGAGTGGAGTAGCCGATGATGAAGTGATAAAACTAAAACAGGGCATGGAGAGACACTTGGTGGTTATTTGCTTATTTTTTTGGGTTTCGGATATTTGAGTTGACACGTGGGATATTATAATTGGTGGGATGGAGATTAGGTGCTTAAGGTCTGAAGTTGGAGGAGAGTGTGTTATGTGGGTCCCATTAACATGTCTCGTATATCCCGAATCCGTATGGTCTTTGAACAACTTTACCTTTTTCATTTATTTTTCGACGGGGCCCAAAATGCATTAGACTAAAAGCCTTTTTTATGCATTAGACAAATTTAAAAAGACAAATCCATAACGAGATTTGAGACTACCACAATTCTAATACGCATGAATTTGACCATACGTTTTAGTTTCAAGTATGAATAAAAGATATGTAGACATCATCCGCAATGATAACCAATACTGACACCACATTCTAAGATTCATACACCGAAGTGAGTCTCACGAGTAATATTATTTATGGCTATGGTTTGGTCTAAGGTTCCCAATGGTTACATCGTACGAAACGAACCACCGTGTTGAGCAGACCAAAAATAACAGTACAAAATTTCGTTCCGCTCTGTATGGCACAACTAATTGGAGCCTTAAAAATCGGTTTCGTCGAAAAAAAATCCCAAACGTTCAGAGACGATAATGCTACTATTTAAGTATTACAGACGGAGAAGAACAGAGTTTAAAAAACCTACGGAAATGGCCGAACAACCACTCTCTTGCTACTATAGTAACTAAAGAAATTTACCTCGAACACAAAACGCAACCAATGGTAAAACGGTAATTACATTCATATTAGATAACGTATTTCAAACCTTTTGTCGAAAGGGAAAATTACCATTCGTAGATCTCTCTCTCCTTTTTTACTTGTTTCCCCTAAAGTAGAGGTAAATTTTCTGCAGAGAGAAAATGCGAAACACGATAAATTCACCGGTTCAATTAGTGGAATCTCTTTGCGGTTAACATATTTTGAAGAAGCCAGGGAATGTATGATAAGAGTCTTACCTGAAGAACCCATAGACTCAGAAGTGACTCCAAGCAGAAGAGAGCAAAGCCGACAAAGTAGAAGATCTGCATTTATTCATTAGGGATCAAATTGAGCTTAGCTTTAGCGATCAATATAAACATATAATTTGGAACATATTATAAGGGTCGTCAATATAAAAATAGATGTAGTATTGGTCGTACCCCGGCTAATAAACTGTCTGAGATGACATCAATTGCTGCAAGCACACCCCTGTAGATCAAACAGATAATGGGAAAAAGTTAATCTCAATGTTGACAAAAAAAAGAGAGACAGAATCTTCTAAAGCATTACAATAGAGAATTTAGTTTGTGAGGGTTTTCTATCACAAAAGGGAATTTTAGTCATCTTTTTGAAATCATTACTCAATATTTTAAATCTTCCAGACCAACTTAGAAGTGAAACCTCACCAGACTAACCAAACTACACATGAAGCATCAGAAATCACGAGAACAAGAAGAATCGCAGGCTATGATTGCAAGACTTACGTTAATGATTTTCCATGGAAAAAAATCGGAGGGGCAATGGCAGCAACAATGCAGAAGCCAATGTGAATCTGTGAAGAGCTAAGGTCAATCATTTGGAAAATGGAAAGTATATCTGCTTATATATAAGATATAAATTCAAATATGACAAGTTTTTACAAACTCACCAAGTAGGAGAAGAAAAACCAGCCAAACTTCAAAGCGCTGTCAGTCCTACAAGGTCGTAAAAAAGTATTTCAATTATAAGACCTATCGTCTTAAACATGTATCAATGCACGGTTGGAATTGACCTACAATTGTATTAAAGCCATTGGAAGAGAACTAGATGAAAGAAGCATTACCTCATTGCTCGGTAGAGCGGCCTGTACCACAGTACATAAGACAATGGACATCCGATCAACGCATATATTGTGGCAAGGAAAAAGATCTTGACACCTATCATTAATATTTTAGCACCAGCTTTAGCTCAACCAAATCCAATCAAACTTCATAATAATAGATACCCTATAAGATAAAACATTACAGTATAGAATAGAGCTCACCTCCGCCTTTAATCCAGCAGACCATCGTTGCAATGACGTTGAATACCAGACACAAAACTATACCTGAAATTTTAAACACGAACAGTACAAGCCCATCAGTCCACCGAATCAGATACATTTCTTAGCAGACATACTAAATTAAACTTACCTAACCAACTGGCAAAAGCTAGATACTGCAGCTTCTGTGCATGAACTGGTATCTCGTTAGCAATGTCATGGTGTATGATCGGGAAAAAAGGTGGCCAGTTTTTATCATCAATCTGGACACCAGCTGCAACACAATTTGATGAATATGGTTAGGAATCATCCACCACGATATTCACAGAAATATTTCTTTCGAAGCACGTCAAACTCATGACAAATACTGTCATCAAGTTGTTGTTTGCTTACATTTAGCAATAGCATCCTCTCTTCGCTTAATATCCTGAATGAACACGTTTCCAAAAGAAAAAAAACGTCAATCGGCATAAACTTAAGAAGCAAAGTGAAGATATATTTGACGACTTCTTATCAATATTACTGACCATTTCTTTCTTCCTAAGCTCTGCTTCCCAATCAGCAAGCTTTCTCTGTTTCTGGGAAGAGTCCTGCACCAATCAAACACATATATTTAAGATAAAGTTAAGTGAGAAAATGTTCGTGAGTTTAGGAATACTAATGTCATTACATTCATCGTATCCAGTGGAATATCAACAGTAGCATCGAGGCCTTGGCCATATTCAACAGGCCTAGATGCAGCAGGAACCCTTCCACCGCCTTTCTGCAACATTTCACCACAAAATACAGCAATCAGTAAAACTATGGCATGTCTAAGTGCCCAATAACCCAAGAAAAACTTCAAACATTACGTTTGATACTCCAAAAATAAATAAACGATTCTCACATCATTTCCAGAGTTATAAAGATCACACTCCAAATCGGACCATATTACTCGCTAGCACTACTAGTTTCTAAGAAGAAAAAATCTAACCTAGTTCTCAGATCCAAAGATACAGCAAACTATCTGTAAATCCGGAGATCTATCACCTCAACACTGTTAAAAACTAATTTCAAACACAAACGAGTCTCTGTAATCAAGTCGAAATCCCACAGTCCTCAGTTTCTGCTATATTCCACTTACACAAACAAAACAAAATAAAAAAAACTCCAGAAAACTCGAAATAAGTGAGAGATCTAGATTCCTTCACCGTCGGCGAACGCAGAAAACTCAAAATCGGAAAAAAGTACAAAAAAATCCGCCGGTTAACCGTGAATCTGAGGAATCTCAGCCAAAAATAGAAAAACGGAGATTCAGCGAGAAAGAAGGGAGAAAGCGTTACCGAAAAGGGATTGACGATTTCTTCTTCCTCGTCGAAAGGGTTGGGATCGTGGTGGCGATTCATCGTTGGTTACAGATCCCTAGATTTGCGAAACTGAGATTTTCTCCGATAAGATCGCCGAGATCCGGCGAGGAAAAAGAAAAAGAGGAGAAGAAAAAGATAGCACCGACTGTGTGGCGAACTGATATGGATGGACTCTTTTTATTTTTCTCTTTCTCTCTCACATTCGAAACGCGGGATTTGGAACCATCGGTATTTACGAAACTACCCCCTTGAGAAGTATATGGGCCGCTATGGTTATTCGGTCCGGACTTCAAGGTAGGCCCAACTCATTATTTATCATATTAACAATTATGGTCTTATTTTGTAGGTTTAACTTTAAGTTTCTGGAAGCTTCGGTAATTGACCGAAAGTTTATTAATATTTTTATACCAAAAAGTTTGGGATTCAATTTTTGAATAATATGATTTATTAATAATTATACATATGAATGAAGATAAGTTTACAGAAGATCTTCAGCGTTGTGTAAGTAGAACCGTTTGCCGCGATTCCATGCAATGAAAATGAAATGGTCTATAATGAACATGGAGCAGGTAGTATAGTTTGATCTGGATCTATAAAGGTCGGGTAGAATTATCCGTAGTAAAATCGTCTTTGTAATGGTCTTCACAATTTGTAATCTTATTATATAAAATTGGATGCGTTCGATGTGAATGCGACTGTCTTAGATGCTGAAAACGCCAAAGTGCGGTTGAAAAAGATTCTCAAAAACTTAACAAACCTTTGTACTTTCTCCCAACTAGAAGAACAAGGTGGTCCAACCCTTCTGTTTCATTCGCAAGGAAGTATTCATTGTAAAGCTTGTCCTCATCTAACATCTTCTGAAAAGCTATCCTTAACTTAAGTGCAGTTATCAACATAAGATATGTTGAATTCCAATGAGTTTTGCAATCCAAAGACAAGCTTCCTCGAGAAACCTTTCATGTCTCTACACGTAATTCAAAAGACTTTAATCTTGTAAAGGAAGACCGCACATACTTCACCGCATTCCGGATTGCAACAACACTTTCTTTCACATGTGCTAGACCATCTCTCACAATCAAATTCAATACATGTGCACAACAACGCATATTGAGATACACTCCATCTCTAACTAACGCATTAGGTCCCTTTGACCTCAAAGCATCTGCCAGTAACCATAAAGCCTTATCATTACCCTTAGCATTATCAACCGTCACTGTGAAAACTTTCTCAATTCCCCATTCTTCTAAGCATTGAACAAGGTGTGATGCAATTGTTTCTCCTTTATGATCCGTGACAGGCTTAAAACTAATGATCATTTTCTGCAATTCCCAATTAACATCAATCCAATGTGTCGTGACAACCATGTAACTATATGATGTTGTAGGAGCTACCCATATATCTGTAGTGAGCGAGACCCGCTTCTTATCACAACAAACAACTGCTTCAAAACAGTTTTCTCTTGCAAAAACGTTGCAAAGATATCCTTAGTGGCTGTCCTCCTACAATGAACATGGTACATAGGAATTACGTTGTTGCAGAATCGCCTAAAGCCTTCTGACTCAACAAACAAAAACGGCAGCTCATTAAGCACAATCATCTCATTCACTGATTTTCTAAACATGTCTTTATCATATTTAATGGCTGTGACTGCACCGCTACTATCACCAGTTAAAACTTTTTGAGATCCACTCTCTTGAAAAGCCTTGAACATCTTGCATCTTTTGATGTGATTTCTCATAGGACTTGTTCCAACTATTTTCGAGTCACAACTGATCTCTGTACCACAATACCGACAATTGCATTTCGAATAATCATCTTCTTTTCGAATAAAATGTTGCCATACTTCTGATCTTTGAGCTTTCTCTTTTCTTTGTTTCTGCGGAATTTCAGAACTTGATCTTTGAGTAGATGTCCTTTTCTTTCCAGCAGCTGAAGGTTCTTGAGCTTCTTCCCCTTGTACTTCTTCATCAAACATTTCATCGTTGTTGTCGTGAGAAGAATGGAAAGACATCTACAAAACATAATCAAATGAGATTAATCCAAATAGTTGTAGAGTATTTTGTACAAATAATTTAATACTATACTCCACTTGCTTACAAGTTACAAGAATCTGTGAGATTTGACAAATCGTAAAACGTAGTTGAACAGATTTGATAAAAATTTGTATCCAACGTTTATACATCTAATTAAGTATGCTAAGTGCATAAATCAACGAATCCTAAAACAATAAATAATTCCACTCAAGTACAGAAAATTCTTTGAACAAAAGCACTAAAGCAGTATAGCAATTCGAAAAAAAAAATATATATATAATCATGATTCGAACAAACTGTTTGAGATTTTAACAGAAAGCGCAATGGATACAAACGAACCTCCATTGAAATCGACTTAATATAGAGAAAAAACCAGAATTTGGAACTCACCAGATGAAGATGAAGCTTTAGCTTAGTGATTCCAATGGAAAAAATAAGTTTCGTGGTTGATTAATTGATGATTGTCACCGAAATCATAAGTATCAAAGAAAAAAAGAAGAACAAAAAGATAAAGGAAGAAACGGTGTGTGACGATTTCTGTGGCTCGTGTGTGTGTATTGTGTAATCTAGGGTTTTATTTTTTAACCAAAATCGGTTAACCGTTCGGTTCATGCTAACCGAACCGAACCGAACCGATAACCGAACACTTTATAGAATCTCGCCGTTCGGTTCTTCCCTTCTAACCGAATCAGAACCGAATTGACTGAAACTCGGTTCGGTTTGGTTCGGTTATCTCGGTCCAGTTTTAAATCTCAGACCTAGTTTTAGATATTGCCTCACGTATTTCCCTCGCGACACATACACTAGCTAGGCTTGTACACATAACAAATATCTCAATTCGACCCTTGCGAGTAATAAATGTTTAGGTCATCTCCAATGTAACACCAAAACACCATTTTAGTGCAAAAATTACACTAAAAGTCTTTCCAACCCAACACCAAAAATCACACCATTTTAGTGGATTTTGTTTTTGTTTTTGCTACAATGTCACATCAAATTTGGTTAAATATAAGATATAAGATAATTATTTTGTGTCTTTTAATTTTAGTTATTATGAAATATTAATTTGTCCAAAATATCTAATTTTATACATAAATTGATTAAAAATACATAATAAAATTTAATTAAAACATTAAAAACATAATATTACCGATTTTAATTTTATATTAATTAATTATAAGAATAATAAGTATTTATCAAAACTATTAAACAATAAAGAGAATATTTAATATAATAGTATAATAATAAAAATATTATTTTTAGTGTGATATTTAGTGTTGTGGTTGGAGAAGAAAACAAAATTGATGCTAAAATTATACTAAAATTGAGTAATTTTAACACCAAAATGGTGTTTGTGGTTGGAGATGCCCTTAGTATTCATATATGATTCAGAATAAATGGAAAAATTGATACATGCGCATTATCTAAATCTGAAATCAAATAGGTTATACTTTAGTCCATATCTAAATTTTTAAAACATCTAAATATTTAAATAATCATATTTTTAGTATTAAAGTAATGGAGGCTAACAAATTCATATCCAAACAATATAAAATTCAAAAACGATTTTAAATTTCAAAAAAGTTATTTTATACCTACTAATTTTCTATAAAATAAGATTTTATGTATGATTATACCATATACCCGCTTAGAATTATGATATTTTTATCCGACTCAAAAGTTAAAACTTAAAAACTTAATTACAAGTTCCTTTCTTCAAATCGGGTATAAATTGGATAGAGGATCGAAAATCGATAACGGGTATCCGTGCTCAACTCTAATACACACTATATATGAACGTTAGCTACCATATATCTCTTTTAAACTAAACGAAATAAAATAAAACAATATAAACTTACAATTCTCGGGCTATGTCTGTAATTTTGCTTCAATATGGGAAGTAACATCTAAAAACAAAGTTAAAAATCATCAAAAGTTTAAACATGTTTATGCGGGGGACAAGAGAACAACAAGTGGAGATCTGCTTTTTGTCAGTTTCTCTTGATGAAAAGTCAGTGAAGAAATTAAAAGAACGCATTTTCTCAGAAAAAAAAGTCAGTGAAGAAAGTGGTGGGTTTTTTTGTTCTTTACCCAAAGAAGGTTAAAGTTAACATAAGAAAGCTGAAAAAGCGCCAAATGATTGTCTCTTTTTCTCACTAGATGAATTATTTTTATTTGAAAACTCAATTTAAGCTTGTGAATGGAATACACTTTTTCCCAAAACCGCTTTGTCTTCTATTCACTAATATGGTGATTTTTAAAATCTTGATGATTTGATGACAAACCGATGAAGCCAACAACGGGAGAACCATCGGAAGAAGAATCCTCCAAAAGTAAATTCATATATTTCAAAAAGTAAAACTGTATTTACGGAAATACCCCCAAATGGTGGTTGGAGTGGGACGTAGGTCATATATATCACAACGGACGGTTTTCGGCAGGGATTTTGAGTTGGACGAAAATCACCGACATTGATGTGAATGAGTTGATCTTTTTCTTTTTTCTTTTGTCGCTGATGAGTTATCATAGCCTTAAATTGTAACAGTTTTTAAATTATATTATTAGACATATAATCCTACAGTTAAATCTAGTGAAAATGCATGTACGGTTGTGTGAGGTATCGAAACCAATCAAATTGCCTTACTTGACCATAAGCATGTGTTTCAGATTTTGTATCTCTGCAAGATGTGGACTTGGATACATTTTCCCATAGAATCGTATGAGACAATAAGCATGTTAAACTGACTCAAAAGCTACAAATTAAAATGCAATGAACAAATGTTTAAAGTGGATGTGGAAATAAAGGGCATGGAGATCGCAGAGGAACTGGAAGCATTGGCTAATCTACCCCTAACTCTCACTAGTTTGCTACATTAAAAATTTGTGGTTTTCTCTATCTTCACTCTTAATATGGTTTATACTTGTATGCACTATCTCTTCTCTACTCTACTTAAACAATATACTCTTGAATCGTATCTTGTAATTTCGTTTATTAAACATTTTTTCGGTAACTAAATAGTAAAATACAGTAATATAGAGATTTAGTTGTTAAATTTATGTTAGTTCACGTGATTACGGTGGTATACTAATTACGTAACAGAAGTATAGAACTTTGTTTATAATTTAAAACGTAATTGTTGACAAAAAACATCGATATTAATTATGAATTCCTGATGAACAATAAAATTTAGGTTTTCCATTCGACTATTGTAAAACAATAAAAAAAAAAAGGTTTACCACTGGTGGTAATTTAAGAAAAAAGCAGTGTAGGAAATTTCTTTAAAAGAGTTGTCGGTCCCAAAAAAAGGAAACTTCTCTAAAATTTTCATTTCGTCATATTATTTATACGAATATGTTTTTGATTCCACAATCATGTTAATTATATTTTGTCGCTACTCGAAACGAATGTAGCATGATTTTTATATTCTGTTTTGTTACTGATAGTAGCCATTAAAAAAAGAAGCCATCAACGCGTAGTGTTTTTTTTTTAACAAAACATGCGTAGGAACAAAAAGTTACTTTTCTCATTGGCATTGGCATTTTTTTTAAACAACATTATTTAAAAAAAACAAAAACAAATGTGAAGCTTCTCATCTTGGCATTTTTAAAAACAACGTAACTTTTCTTTTTATAGAGCATTTTATTCAATCGAATTCCCACAAAGAGAACCGAATCCACAAAGTATGTCCGAACTCACAATATAATAATTAATACATACTTAATTAATTATTAGTTAAGAGCTTTAAAGATCAGATCCCCGAGTCCCGACCATGCATGGGAAATTAACCATAATAGTATAAGAACTATAAAGATGGAGATACCAACGATTGGATATCTCGAAGACGATTTGATCATCTCGAGCTTCGGCGAATATAAAGTATTTTAAACCGGTGGATCTCCGATGTTATCCTCCGGGAACACGAGCTCCCAAAAAGAGACATACATAACAACGAATAACCAAACAAGCCAAAGAGGAACAGCGATGAGAGTGAAGGTTGGCGAAATAAGAGAGATGAGCATGAGAGCTGCGAGAGCCCCAAAGAGATGGCTAACGTGTGCAACAAAGTTACGGATATTGGGTTTGTTTCGAAGCTTGACTTCGCAGACTCTGAGAAACGTGTAGATAAGAGTGATGACCCAGAAACACAGGATCGTGGCTCCACGGTCTGCTTCGTTGGTTGATGATTGGTTTGTGACCACCTGAAGCAATCCTATAGCTCCTCCATTGATGAAAATGATAAGCTTGTGCACGGTGGAGGAGTACGCAACACGCTCCTCTTCCGTGATTTCATTACCAAAATTCCGGTGATCAGAAGACGACATGGCTAAGGCTAATGCTTGGGGTTTTAATTTGCTATATGGCCTTCTTCGCTTTGTGTATGTGTCGCAACTCGGCTTCGTATATATTAGGGTTCCGTGAGATATTGCGGTCCACGTGTATATATGACTATAGTTAAATTATAAATCATCAATAACGGTTGAAATCTCCTACAATAAAAGGTTGTTTTTTCATTAGTGAATTAGAAGTTTTTTTTTTTTTGTACAACAAAAGAGGGTTGTATTGCATGGAAGTGCAACTTACTTTTAAATTCAAAGATAAAAGTCCGATTTGGATACAGAAATATATGACAATCAGCTCACCTCCATACATTTTTAGATTTCATAAATTTGTACAAGATTCAATAATTTTGGCTGTTTATGTATTTTAACATTGCTTAAAATGTTATTATTTATCTAAAAAAAATGTTATTATTTGTAAAGTTTATGATGGTAATCCCTTTTTCTTGCTGAGGTATTCCCTATATCTTATTGGTTTGACCATTCCTTTTTATAAAATCTTTCATCTTGTGTGGGGTTCCACACGCATGTGCCGTGATAGAGCTAATGCTTGGATTTGTCATTCTTACATTACGTTCACACACAGATAAAACGTAAATAATTTTAATTTTTTGTATAAGCTCTGTTATGTTTTTTTTTACAAATTAATTGATCAAAATTAATCACTAATAAAATTTATTAAACTGATAAATTATTAAAAAAAAAAATCAAATGCGGTTAGCTCAAGAGATTGAATGAACATTGTTCATGTTCTCGAATCTGAGTTCAAAAAATTGCATTAGGATTTGGAGAAGAAAAAAAACTATGTCCTGCTAGATGACATTTTGGTAAATAATGAGTTTTTTGTCACTTTCTCTTTTCGTTCTCTGGAGGTTTTTTTTATTTCTTTCCTAATCTTTATTTTTTTTTATCTCTCGTTCAAAAATCAGGTGTACGGATAGTAATAGAATGAAGAAATTGATATGAAATTGGAGACTGTCTCTTTAACAAATAAAAGAAATTGGAAACTATCGATTTGAGGTTGAAGACAACGATTATATGGTTTAAAGTAGAATCTGATGTTGCATATCTGTTAGAAACTCCTCATTGCGAAAATGATGTCTTAAATTATATGTCAATGTCGTGCTCTCTTTAAACCTTTCGGTGGTTGAATCAGATTGAAACCCAGTTTTTATAATTGGTTATATAATTATATTGCATGTTATATAGATAATAAACAACAACACTTTATTATCTATAATGTGTGTTATTTTGATTTATATCATTTCACGTTTTCATTCAACATTTTATTTATAAAAATCATAGTATGTAAAAATAACCTGCTACTTTAAAAAAACAACACATTTTTAAAACTATATGTTTATAATAACATGGTACGCCAAATAATAACATATTATTTTAAATAATAACATGTTATTACAATATGGTATATACAAATCGATGTAACATGTTATTTATTTTAATCAGGTTCACAAAATAAAAATAAACAGTTATTTTAAAAACAATACTAATGATTACAAACCGACCGTGTACTTTAGATTGAGATTTACATTCGACTTTGATCAATTTTTATCTATTTCAGAAAACGTGATTTACATCATTTTAATGATATTTTCAGCATAAAAAAAAAGCGGTCTCTTTTCTATTTTGCAAATGATCTAATATTTGTTCTTTTTCTTAATGCTTTAAAAAAAAAATTGGTATACACCTCGTTATATCTTTTTTTAACTCTATCATAAATTTTTGACAAAACAAAATCTATCATAAATATTATTAAAATGATGATCTTATGAATTTTTGTTTACTGAATTAAAAAGAACACTATATACGTATACGAATGATTGTTCTCTGTAATAAGCAATCACACAAGTATATATGTACATATATATAACACGTATTACACACGGGCACATTTTTATAATTAAGTTAACAAACCATATTTTTAGTTTGGTACAAACGGATTAAGACATCTATCTTGTGCACACATTTCTCCCTTTTTTCTAGGAAAAAATATAATGATCATCAAACCATTATAAAGAACCATTAAGATGCATCTATCGTAGTAGTAGATTGTCATTTGTTTTTGTCTATGTATTTCCTCCTTTTGGTGAAACTCTCTATCGAGACTATTATTTTTAAGAATTTAAAAACCATTATTTTTGTAACGGTCGTTATAAATAACCAGATTGTGATGTGTAATAAAAGCACGTTAGGAATGTCTTATTTGACTATCGCTTCCCTTAGAATCTTGATGACCACTGGGACATCAACATGTTAATAAAAAAATCTCTCAACTAACCAGAAATTTTGGCTTATAAATCCGGTTAAGAAAATCCTTATTGTAGTCGGAAGCTGATCCCTCGCTGACCCGTTGAGTGAGAGCTAGCCATATCTATGAATCGTCGACAAGTCTATCCACGAAGCCATCAATGGCTGCCATTGTTTACTGCGTATAGCTTATAATTATAACATAAGTATAGCTTATAAGTTATAAGTACATGTCAGTGAAGGTTGGTTGAGTCAAGTGGGTCCCCAACGAATCATCAATCACCTTTCATAGAAAATTTCATATCGAGTCTCTTTCTATATATAGAAAATCATATATTAAGTTGACAAAAATTAATATAAATAAAAAATAAATGTCTTTTGCATAGAAATATTTTTTTTTTTTATTGTTGGTTGAGTTTTTGATATTTGTGTTTAGTTTTTGAAACAATAAAACAAAATACATAAAGTTTATAAACTTTTTCATTAAAATGATAATATCATAAAGAAAAAAATGTTTTTCTAGATTTTAGAAAATGAAAAACTCTACAGTTTGAATGTGTGTAAATAATGAATGAAAATGATCTTTTCTTTTAATTCCTAATTTAATTTTAAGAGTTTTTTATTTATGATATTTAAAAGAAATTTAAAACTCTATAAATATCAGTGTTTTCTTCTCAAAAACTAGAAAACAAAATCCAAAACCTTATAGAAAATAAATAATACAACTCTACCTATTAAAATCCTTTAATAGTGAATCGTTTAATTAGTTTTTTTTGTTTAATCGAAAAATTATGTGCCGAAACTTAAACTAATCTATAGAGTTCATAGAAGAACAAGAGTCCTTGGCATCTATAGAAACAAAATAATTTTCGCCATTTTGGAAAAATAAGATATGGAAAAACAATTAGTTTTCTAAATTCTACATGTTTATTGATAGAATAATTGCACCAGGCCATGATTTTTCGAGTTGTATTCGAAAAACATTTGTCACTAGTCAATTTAGTGATGAATTGGCATACACCAAAGTTGTTTCATCTAATTGTGGAAAAAGAATCAAGTTGATAACATAAAGAATACCAGTAGGGTCCATTGTTCCTTCCATAAATACTCTTACTACTTAAGACTTACTACTAAAGCAAAACAAGTCAAACGATCTAGATCTATTCTTTTAGTACTTAAGACTTACTACTACTAAAGCAAAACATTCCTTAGCAAAAAAAAAAAAAAATGCAAAACATTCGAACGATCGCGACAAAACAAGATATTTTTCCGCGAAACTTCTAATATTTTTTTTTTTTGTTTTTCCTCTAATAGGTTTTTTTAATGTAAATATTATTAGATCAACCCAAACCGGGTAATTTTGGTGTGGTTTACAAAAATCGAAATCGGATTTAAAAAACCGATTTAACCAGAGAAAAACCAAACCCGCCCAAAAAAAACCTCTAAGGGAGTTGTCCTATACCTCCTTCACCAGACGTTAACTCAGCCTTTCCGATGAGTCCCGGGCACCGAAATCACACCACCGAAGTCACCCTTATCTTCAATCCGATCAAAGATGGATTTTCGAGGTGACGACATGCAAAAGTTGGAGAAGAGCCATCATTCGCCACCGTCGAACCGCCTGGAGCCGCTTAGATCGGAAGACGATCACCGCGATCCGCCTTCGACTAGCAGCATGACCTATTGAATCGCCGGAACGATTTCCGCCGCGAAACCACAACTTGAAATTTACACAAACGATCTAGATCTATTCTTTTTCTAGATCTGCCACCGTTCTCAAGCAAACCATATCTAGATTAGATTTAGACCTAATCATTTGTAATCAACACCACCGTCGCTCCACCTCACCTTGTCGATTCCAAAGATATATCAATGTGCAAGGGTATTATTCATTTGTATATTTTAATTGATTTGAAAATCTATTTAGCATTTTAGAAATTTTTGTAAAATTTAATCATTTCAAAATATAACATGTGGATTTCAATTAATATTTATAAATCTATAGGTTTTCTTTCGGATTAAAATCTTTGTATTTTTAACATAAAAATCATTCTTTTTTTGTCACAACATGAATTCATTCAAACGAAAAGGTCTGGTACAAATTGCCCAAGGCCAAAAGTGCCTGCTTGGCTAACCCATCAGCTGCACTATTCGTAGTACGTGGTATAAATTGAAAGACAACATAATTAAAAACAATGGCTAACTCTCTAATATTGTCTAGGAGAACATCCACATCGATATGTGTCTCAGAGAAGTTGAGGAGGCGGATTAGAGTTTGAGAGTCAGATCTCACAGTGACAACGTCACATCCCATGTCTATCGCATAGATCAATGCAGAATTAAGAGCTCTAGTTTCTGCGACAAGAGCAGAAGATACAACGGAGCATGAGTCTGTGACGGTAAAAACAGGAGAATTCTCGCCAGAGGTAAGAATCCAACCCATACCACAGTTCAAAGAGGCAGCATTCCAAGCTATGTCCACATTACAAACGAATCCAAAGACGATTTTTTAGCTTCTGAAATCGATTTGGACACTATATCTTCTTCAGAGAAGAGTTTATCAGTGAAGATCAAGTGATTCCTAGCAATCCATAAATTCCATTATATACAGGTATAAAGTGCAGCTAAGGTGAATCCTACCTGAGATAGGGCTTTTAAACTTTCCAGGATGGAGAGAAAGGAGTAGATATCTCCCTGACTTGGAAATGAACCCGATATAGGGGTAAAACTCCATACTTTGATGGAAAAAGGTCAATCTTTTAAGACATGGAGCACCGACTCCGCTGCACCGCATCACTTACATGAAGCATCCACACCGATTCCCCTTTGAAAACATAAAAATCATTCTAAATTCATTAAAATCTATTGAGAAATCAAATCCATATATAAATCAGTATTGAATAACACATGAATTGAACTACTATTTAAAAATCATAAAACTAGTACTGAATACCATGGTTTTGGATTTTAATGGATTGAAAGTACAATCAAAATCACGTGTTATTGGATTATTGATTTTAAAATCTTTATCAAAATCTTATGGTATCCCTTCTATGATGTTTAAATTCTAGTTAAAAACAAATGTTATTCAATATTAAAAATTTACCTAAAGATTTGATTTCATAATGGATTTTAATAGATTTGGAAAGATTTAGAAGTTAAATAACAAAAAAATTCGAGAAAAACCCATGGATTTACAAATACTAATGTTATTGGTTTGTGTATTTTAATTAATTTATAAATCTTCGTAAATTCGTTCGTTTTCTCTGGAATTTGACTCTTTACATTTTTAACTCTTTGTAGATTTAAGAATTTCTAAATTCTATATATATATTTCCATATCAATGAAAATACACAATCTAATAACCGTAAAATATTTTTAACCGTAAAATATATCGTCAGTGGCATTTTTACTACTCATTGAAAAAGGGCCTTTTTACAGTACCTTATATATTTAAGTCACTAAGAATATATAACAGTTTGAATATAACATTATGAAAATGTTAACAACGAATGCGATCGTTGAGATCCTATAGGGTTGGTTTCAAATGCATGCATTTGCAGCTTTTTGTTTAAGATTGCGGGAGAACCAATCAAATTCTTAGCGGTTAGAGTCCATATACAAAGAAATTAAAAGAAAACAAAAACAAAAGTTAACTATTATAAAGAAATTGAATTTAAATTTCGTCTTTGACCGTATTAATACATTACACTAAATTCTCATAACCTACCAAAAACTTCAGATGGTTGAATGTGATTGTTAATTATATTGAAAAGAGAAAAATTTCCATATCTTTATTGTTTGATTTTCACAAGCTATGATGTTGGATTCGTTGAAGCTCACTATATCACAGAGATTGGCCACGTATTCACATCTGAAACATCATGAAGCTCTCCCCTGGTTTATACTCTGCAGTGAGTCCTCCTCCCTGCAAAAATTAAACCCAAAAAAACCTTTTCCAATTTTAAAATGTAACTATAAGAAGAAAAAAAAACCAACTGATGATAAACTTGAAAAAAGGGACTTGCTTCGATAGTAGCAATTGTCATATTGTTGGCGTAAGTCCTTGTATATCCCATAACTTGATTGTTAACAAGCCATGGTCTCCACTGATCAATGATTGAATAATTGAGAGATCTAATCCATGCTTGTGTTCCAAGAAAAGGCACCATCAAGTCATGATCACCACCATAAACCAATGACCTATAATGCCCTTTGATACTATTGTCTCGATGATACGGTACACTGCTCTTTATGTCATTCTCATAAGCCAAATCCGTATCGCATCTCACCCATTTACCTATACTTCCCTGCAGAGATTTATGTATATATATATAGACGATGACATGTATGTATGTATTAGATTATGACATGTATTTATTTAAATGTAATCTAACTTACTTTCATCACATGAACTGCTCTGCGTACATCTTCATCATTAGCCCAATGCGTAGCTAGCAAATATCTATAAGTCTGCATATTTCATCTTAATGTGGTAGTTAAATGATTTCCATTTTACAGCTAAAGCAAGAATCATTTCAATAGGTTTTGTTTTTGCTTACATAGCAATCAGAAATGACACATTTAGCGGCAACCATGAGTAGATAACATCAACCATTGTGATTATCCCACTTTCATCTTCGTTGACGTTAAACTCGACAAACCTTTAAAAATTTGTCAAGTTCAACGTCAACAAAGATGAAAGTGGGATAATCACAATAGTTGATGTTATCTACTCATGATTGCCGCCTAAGGGTGTCACTTGTTGTCAATTAGACACAAAACCTCCCGTTGTCAAGAAAAAGTTCCAAGAGTTAGTTTTATGTTGTTTTCTTAGAATATCTCCAAAAAAATAGAATATTTTTAAGGTATAGGAAACCTTATATTTAAGGTTTGAAGTGTTTTTTCCAATAATAAAATTTTATAATGAACTTTAAAAAAATAATATTTTGTATTGTAGTCCGTTATACTATTGGTTATAATTAATTAATATTATAAATAACTATAAAACGCACAATAAAAAAATATGTTACATTATAATATAAAATTACATATAAATAATATTACAAACAAACAAACAAAATAATAAATTACATGTAAAATATTAAATTACTCAATAAAAGAATTTTCGTAATGCTCTCATATATGATCAGTCAATCCATTTGGAAGTGATGAATGAACCTTCTTATTTTAGTATGTAGATTACAAGTTAAAAATTGTTGAAATGTGGTATTTTAATTTATGAGACATCAAATTTTAAGGACTAAAATAATAAACAACAAATTAAATTAAATTATTTATGATCTATATAATTGTAGGGACTAAAATGTAAATAAAAATATGATACCTCAAATATAAAATTTTGATAAGTAATGAAACCTCAAATACAAGGTATATATATACTCTTTCTTCATTGTTGTATAGTTAATAATATTAGCTAGTGTTTACTTTTTTTTCATTGTAAGAATTATAAAATTAAATTAAAAGTGAAGTTTATTTCTCTAAATTGGATAAACAAATTAAAAATTATAAATAGATAAAAATAATAATAGAATAATTAGAAAAATATTGTATACATAAATGATGATTGATTTGTATGTAAATATTGCATTGTAATAGTTTATGGTACATAAATTTAACTATATATAAATTAAATAAAATGAATATGTGAGAAAACTAAATAGCATTATGTTCGATTAATTTGTATATTATTTTATTACTTTTATAAATATGGAATTTGAAGTGACACATTTTATATTTAATTTTGAATGTCGATCATCTATTACATATTTTTTCAATCTCAATAACTCGTGTAATTTAACTAATATTAAAATTGTACGACTATGTATTTTGTCAATACTAATTTAAAACAAGAAAAAGTTTATATTATTTGTGATGTTAAAAAATAGGACGAGTTATTAACGGATATGTTAGTTTGATTTGACGTCTAAATTGTGGTTTTTTTTCATTTTTGGATTATGTTATTCTTTGTCTTTAATTTTGGCATTGTTGTTAGAAAAATTTGTATGCTTCTCCAAAGATTTAATGTTTTTTCATTGGCTTATTTTGCGAAATTAATGTCTATATATCCCATCTTTATATTTCTCCTTGGTTTTATAAAATACTAGGCCAATACCCGCGCGTATGTGCGAGTTTTTTTTAATAAAAATTTAGAGTTGAGCAAAATTTCCGTCCTGTCTTGGTTCATCGCATTCCATCTCTTTCTTGTCTTGAATTTCCATTCCATACAGAAATACATTTCCGTATAAATAATTTTTTTGATTTTTATTTGGAAACGAAACGGAAAACAAAATTCTCGAAATCCCATTTGGGTCAAATTTTACAAATAATATTATATAAATAATTGAACATGTATCTATTTTTTTTTGTCAAGTCATTACATTATGCAAATTGAAAAATTACATAGTTACGGAAAAAAATACCAATTAGCCAATACGGATGATAAATACAATTTGAATAGAAAGAAACGTTCAAAATGCTATGTTTTGCAAGTGTATGTGCGATGACATTTTAACACCTCTTTAAATGATAAAATTAGCAGCTCTGGTTTTTTCTGACCAAAAACTAATATCTTGACATATGTTTTCCATACTTATATCCTGAAAAGAGTCATGTATAATATTTATCTGAACTTATCAATCTTCTTCAAAAATTTCTTATAGAAAACCATGAACTATACACTATTTTCTGACAAAAAACTAATATCTTGACATATCTTTTCATACTTATATCCCGAAAAGAGCCATGAAATATTTATCAGAACTTATCAATTTTTTTCAAAAAATTTCTTATAGAAAACCATGAAATATACAATTTGTATAGTGATAAATATAGTATTTCCTTATGCCTCTAAAGACGATATTGTAGAGCTCAAATTCGTTGATCTCCTATATTTTGAGATCCCGTCGTAATTCCGGACAATCCATCCAGCAATGACTTGTTGTGTTGCAAAATTTAAAGCTGTGTCGAAATTATATTTTACCCATCCAAAATGTGGTCGAATAAAATTGAATATGTATCTTATAATAATAAAAAAAACAAAAAAATTACACACAAACATTATTTATATTTGTTATTTTCATTAAATGTAACAAAGTTATTAATTTTTATATTTTTATATTATGTAAAATAATAATTAATTTATATGAATTTTATGATTATCATATTTGTTTATATTTTTGAGAATTATCGTTTCGTCCTGTCCAACTTATTTTTGTGCCGAACTTTAAATGGAACAATTATTTTGCTTCTCTAATTTTCGTCACGTTTCCGTTTTCGCAAAATCCCGTCCCGAATTCATGTTTTCTACCTCTTTAAAAATATCAAAAAATTTATTTATAACTAATATAAATTTGATAGTTAATATATATTAATGAATAACAAAACAATTGAATGTAGAAAAGTAATTTGCATATAAGTGTAAGAAAATATGACCAATTGGAGAATAAATTTCACAAAAGAGGAAAATGAATAGGTAAACTAAGTTCAAACTTGATATTATTTAATTGTATTAAATTTATGTTTTTATGACACTATATTATTTATAATTTTGTGTTTATAAGTTTTAATTTAAATTTGAATTTATTTAAATTTATATTTACAATTAATGTAAGAACACATGTCACTTTCTCTACATGCCACGTGTCACATAGATGAAAAGGGTTAGCCTCCTTTCATAGTAGATTTTTATTAACAAAAAATTAAAATTGCATACATTCATTTATAGTTAAATAATAATAATAATTAAATAAAAAATTAAAATTAAAAAGAGAACCATGCACCTTTTTCTTCAATGATTGTTTTTTTTCCTCTTAGTGATCCACTCAAGTCCGAAATCTCAGAAAGTGATATTATATTATTGGAGAGAAGAGAATCTTAAAGCATGCATGAGTCCACTTTTCCTACCTAATTAGATTTAATATTTGTACTTTTGTTTTGTTTTGTCCAATAGTATATGCGTAATCTAGACGCACAGGCTCTCACGTGCATGAGTCTTCTAGAGACACGACCTCTACGCGTACATTCTCCTACATCTTATAATCAGCTCCAGCATCATTGGTTCAAAGGCCTATATAAGCTTTCTCGCCCTATCTAAAAAATATATTTTTATTTATTAATTGTAAAATATAATATATCACAAGTTTTACCAAACATATTTTTTCAATTTATTAATTATATGAAGAAATTATTATTTTTTTAATCATGGGATGATCCGAATTTTTTTATCATCCTTTAAAGGTGAATATTGTCGTCAAATAATCAATTCACCGAATTTTTTAATGAGTTTAAAATATGTAGCTATTTCGATTGGTCAAATAAAAGTTAGATAATTCCACATTTTAGAAAAATTGATATCTGATTTAGACCAACATAATAATTTATTTTCCAAATGGAAATTACTAACTCACTATCACTTGATTTATGTCAATTTTTGGTTTATATCAATTTTTTTACAATTGACACAATTATAACATTAGAGTTAGAAAGTTCGATAACAATATTTTACCATCAGTTGTTATAACTGTAACAAATAATAACATCAATTATATCGATTGATAAAAATATTTAACAGATTTTGTTTTGCAACTAACATAAAACTACATCAATTACAATAATTAATGGAAATATTTGCACAAATGGTTCATTTACGTTGCGTAAGTGATGTAAAATATATTTGCGTCAATTATAAGTGTATAACTAATATAGACAAATCAAATAAATGATATTAATGACATTTTTGTTGTTAAAAAAATCTATAATTAAACCGATTTCACTGAATATCAAACCGATAATCTCTGGTTTCGTAGACCAACGCCTTATCCATTGGGCAATAGTCATATTTATGAGAATTTTGAAATATGCCACTTTTCAATTGCCATTTTACAAAAATGCCAATGTTTAAAAATCTTTACAAGCGTGCCATTTCATTTTTTTCATATCCCCAGATTACCTTTTTACTTATTTTAATCTAATTTTTTGTATTGATTTTTTCAGATATTGCCTCCCAACTCGAAAATTCCTCTAAAATCGCCGTCTCCGATCTCAGATCTCTCTGTCTCCGATTTCGCCGCCTCTGAACTCCATTGCAATCTCCTATGAGAAGATTCGAGAAAGAGTTGTTGTTGATCTGGTGGTGCGTTTGACGAAGAACATGGATCTGAGATTGGATCTGGTGGATTTGGGAAGAAGAAAGGTTGTTTAGCTCGATTAATGACCCGATTTATTGAAGATCCGACCTGTGTTAGGTCAAGAATGGTGAAAAGTCAACTTCCGGATAATATCTAGGGAAAGTAGAAAAAGAAGAAAGAGGAAGAGAAAATGCAAACGCGGAAGAAGAAGAATCGGAAACGTTTTTGAATAGCTTACAAAACATTTTAAATATCTTATAAAATCTTTTAAATAGGGTTTAGTTTTGAAGATATAACACTTGGAGTGTTTGCAGGAGGAGTCTTTTAAATACCTTATAAAACCTTTTAAATACCTTATAAAACTTTTTAAATACTTTATAAAACTGTTTAAAAATATTATAAAACTGTTTAAAACATTATAAAATATTATAATACCTTATTGTTTCTTGTGATGCTTGAATTTGTTGTTTACATAGTCTGATCAATTCTTACACTAATACTTTTGTTCTTGTTTTGTCTCTGTTGATGCATAAACTTCTGAGAGCACTTGGAGTATTTGCAGGAGGAGTCTTTTAAATACCTTTTAAGTACCTTATAAAACCTTTTAAATACCTTATAAAACATTTTAAATACCTTATAAAACTGTTTAAAAATATTATAAAACTATTAAAAAAACTCATAAAGCACTTTTGTACGCAGTTACAGAGATCAATCGTCTCCAGTTTTAGAAGATGTCTATCTAACAGAGATTCTAACATCAAAATTAGGTTATAAAACATTTTAATTATGTTTTAAAACTTACAAAATATTTTAATTACAAAACTGTAAGACAAAAATAAGGATCAAAAAGAAGAACATCGTTTGATAAAATTAAAAGAAAAAAGTAGAAGAAGAAGAACATTCAACAACAAAATTAACCCAGATTGAAATCAATCCAAATTGACAAATTGAAATTTGCCCCAAATACAACCCAGATTTATTACTACATTCATCCAAATCGAATAAAAAATCATAGATATGTAACCCAAATCGAATAAAAAACCCTAGATTTGTAACTCAAACCCAAATCGAATCAAAAACTCAGACATGTAACACAAATCAAATAAAACCAAATTTGAGAGAATAAAAATTCAGATATGTAACAAAAAAAAATGACGAAATCCGATCTAGAGCTATATCAATATGAGAGAGAGAGAGAGAGAGAGAGAGAGAGAGAGAGAGAGAGAGAGAGAGAGAGAGAGAGAGAGAGAGAGAGAGAGAGAGAGAGAGAGAGAGAGAGAGAGAGAGAGAGAGAGAGAGAGAGAGAGAAGAACAAAAATAAACCAAAAAAGGTCGATATATATATGGGGGACAATTTTAAAAATGCCACATTTGAAAGTAATTTTTACAAGCGTGCCACTCCCATGTGGCCATTTTCATTTGTACAATTTTTTAGAAACAAATTTTCTACTTTATCCATGTCAAAAAGCCATGAATCAAGCTTCTCTCTCTCTCTCTCTAAAATTAAAAGAAAAAAGTAGAAGAAGAAGAACATTCAACAACAAAATTAACCCAGATTGAAATCAATCCCAAATTGACAAATTGAAATTTGCCCCAAATATAATCCAGATTTATTACTACATTCAACCAAATCGAATAAAAAATCATAGATCTGTAACCCAAATCGAATAAAAAACCCTAGATTTGTAACTCAAACCCAAATCGAATCAAAAACTCACTCATGTAACATAAATCAAATAAAACCAAATTTGAGAGAATAAAAAATCAGATATGTAATAAAAAAATGACGAAATCCGATCTAGATCTATATCGATATGAGAGAGAGAGAGAGAGAGAAACAAGTTTGATTCATGGCTTTTTTGACATGGATAAAGTAGACAATTTGTTTCTAAAAAATTGTACAAATGAAAATGGCCACATGGGAGTGGCACGCTTGTAAAAATCACTTTCAAATGTGGCATTTTTAAAATTATCCCCATATATATATCGACCTTATTTTGGTTTCTTTTTGTTTGTTTAAGACTCACACTAAATAAATTACAAACAAAATTAAAATATTACAAATGAAAATTGTACATTTGACATGGCTTTTTGATTCATGGCTTTTTTGACATGGATAACGTAGACAATTTGTTTCTAAAAAATTGTACAAATGAAAATGGCCACATTGGAGTGGCACGCTTGTAAAAATCACTTTCAAATGTGGCATTTTTAAAATTGTCCCCATATATATATCGACCTTATTTTGGTTTATTTTTGTTTGTTTAAGACTCACACTAAATAAATTACAAACAAAATTAAAATATTATATTTGAGTTTTTTTTTCCAATTCAGGGTTTAGATTTCCTCCATTAGAAAGAAATTTGAATCATTTTGATATTAAATTTGTACTATTTCAAAAAAATCAAAACTAGTGATGGTATTTTTGAGAAAAACATTAAAATGTGGTATTTTTTAGAATCACCATATATATAATTCTATTGAAGTTTTGAACAATTATATATAGAAAAAAAGATTTATACCAAAATTATATAGTTTCTCAATTTCTTAAACATTTTATCATGACGCGGGGTCGACGATCTGTATTCTCCCGAGAACTTTCATATAGCGTCAGTTCTACACAAAGTATAAGCCTCTCTCTAATGCTGCACACGTTTTAGTTTCTCAATATGTATCCCCCCAATTTATACTTTTAAACCTAGAACCACACAAGATTTAAATTTTGCTATTTGTATTCAAAATCACGATTAGATTTTAATCTAAACCGGTTTTAATCTCCAATTCGACTTTAACTGAAACCACGAAAACAAAATAAAAACCCGACCTTAGATAGAAACCGACCCGAAAATTTAACCCAAACCAAAGTTAAAACAAAAACAAAACCCGATGCTTTTTTTTAATCCCCAATTCCATGAACTGAAGAACCCTAAAAAATAGAAATCAATTCCCGATTGCTCTTGTTAAATCGTTTGCTCAGTTCGTTGGTGAAGATCGGAGACCCTAAAAGCAATGGAGAACAAGTTGCCAGAAGATCCAGACAATCCGAATACAATAGCAAACGAAGCTTCAGATAACGAAGATCTGCCAGAATGATTTCAGACTGAAATCGAGAAAATTGTTGATGGGTTTGTTGAAGAACGATTTATGTTGTTTATGTGTCTTATGTTTTTTTTTTTTTTTGTGTGTCTTATGTTGGTTTTTCCATTTTTCAGGCCAATGGAATCAATATGAGTCAAAGCCAGCCTTGTGAATGAGAGTAGAAGAAGAGTAGAAGAGAAGCATAATAGAAGAAGAGTAGAAGAAGAGGATGAAGAGAAGAAGAGTAGAAGAAGAGGATGAAGAGTAGCATATGTTGTATTTTGTGGTTGCTTTGTCCTTTAATAAACCGTATGTCTTTGTGAGTTGTGTACTTCAGATAGGATTAACTCTTTTTGGTATTGGAAAATAGTTTCAGATTATCTTAAAGAAAAACAAGTAACAACAAGAAGTTATGAAAGTTTAACTCATATGTCATAGCATTGACCAAGCATGCTTAATACAAAATACATGGGTTTGAACCTAGTACAATTCTCAACAAGAGCCAAACATAAAGACATAATACATGGTTTTTAATCTAGTACCACTCTCAACAAGAGACTCAACCTAGTACTTTTATGCAACCAACCATGATCATAGTGGCAAAGACTACTAGAACCATCATTTTTTTCATTCCCGATTTGGCTTCCATCAACATATTGTCCACCTTCTCAAAGATCTCATCTTTTACCTTCATCTTCATTTTCTTCTCAATCTCATTACTCTCTGACATAAGCTTCTTCATGTCTTTCATTTCCTGTTCAAGTCTCACAATTTTAAAATCCAAAGTTTGTATTTCATCACACTTAAATACATGGTCATCATTGACGAGCTAGCACACAAACCACAAAACAATCCGTTGTTTTTCCAGCATTGACAATAAAGAGAGTCGAATTACCTTCTTTGATGCAGCAAAATCACACCGATAAGACCGTCGATTCGAATTCCAATAAGTTTTTGAAAATTTAGTCACAATCTTTTCTCCACACCAACATCTACTTGGTACCCCCACAACTATTCCACTTAATCGACATCTTGACGTTCCACTCGACGCTCCTAATAAATTGCTCATGCTTACTTCCTTTCGTGGAGGATTTCTGAGTTTTAGGATTCTTCGGTGATTTTGATAAATAAAAAAAGAAATCGGATTTATGTTTACTGAAATATAACTTTGGGTCGGGTGTAATTTTCGGGCCGGGTCATCATTACGGTTTAATTCGAATTGGAGATAAAACCGATTTAGATTAAAATCTAATCGTGATTTTGAATATCGCAAAATTTAAATCCTGTCCATTTCATATCCCTAGTAAAATAAGAGTAGTGAAATTAAAGTTAAAAAGTTGAGCAATTTTCTGTTACAGAGAAAGGGTGATTCTCGAGCCCAGAGCCAAGTTTCTTCTCCCTTCCACCGGCATTGGCCCTGGCCTCCGTCGCCGGCGAGCAACCATGGCCAAGAAAAACCAACCCCCTTTTGCAGCCTCGTCCCTTTTCGCGTGTGTCTCCCCCTTCATGTGTGGCTCCCCCTTCGCGTGCGTCTGCAGCCGCGGCGGCCTCCTTTCCTCCTCCGATTGCTCCTCCGGCAAAGCTTGAACCTGCCTCTTCTCTTCCTCGCCCCACCACGAAACCCCCGTTACTTCCCCCTTCGATCTCGTCCTCTACCTCTGTGGTAGTAGCTTCGGATTCCCAGATCCAACCTCCATCGAGCTTGATTGGCTCAGATCGTGACTCGGCGGATCTAACCCCTAAGCCACAAACCCCTCCTTTCGCAGAGAAAGCCACATGGTGTGATGTAGTTCACGGCTTTGCGCAAAAGATGACCAAGAAAGGTGAATCTTTCACCCTTGATTCAGGTGAAATCTATGTCCAGATCCCGAACTTGGTTATCACCAAAAACCATCACAAATGGGAAAAATTCATTATTGCTCAATTTCACGGGAAACCACCCTCTCCAGGGGCTCTCCACGCCATCACAGACAATATTTAGAGTAGCAGGCTGAGAAACATCACGGTCTCAAAGCTCAAGGAGTGCTCATTTCTGATCCAAATTCTGTGTCCTCTGACACGAGCGCGTGTTTTTGCTCAAGGAATGTGGCACATAGAGAAGAAAGCTATGTTTGTTGCGAAGTGGGAACCGGGTATTGAGCCAGAAGTGCCAGAACTCACCGCTCTTCCGGTCTGGGTGGATTTTCACAATGTTCCACCACACTTCTATTCACCAGTGATCCTCCATCATAATACAGCTAGTATGACAAATCTAGAAGTTGCCCGTGTGTTCACCATTATTGACCCAACGAAGCCTCTCCCTGAAGCTGTCAACGTCAGATTTGAATTAGGTCACACTCACCGAGTTTTGGTATCTAGCCCTTGGTTACCGCCGACCTGCGATTTCTGCAGAGAAGTTGGCCACTCCATTAAGAGATGTCCTTCAGCTCCAATCACATGTACTGATTGTAACTCATCGGGTCATTAACAAGAAGACTGCACCAGGCCAAAGAAGCAATCCCTCCCAGCGGATAGGACGTCCAAAAGCAAAGCTAAAAAAAGAAAGCACCAAAAATCGAATTCTGTGAAGAAGCCGGTCACTCCTATGGAGTTAGGAGGTACCATTGAAATTGATATTGGTTTGGAGAAGCTTCAAAATCAGGCTACATCTTCAAGTAAGAATCCTCGCTCCTCTGGTTCAATGAAGAATCACGGGATCCCCTATGACTCTTCAGGTGCATCGTTCGATGACTCAGCTACTTCAGAGGCTGAAACTGCAGATTACAACTCTGGGCATGAGTCTTCTACGGCGGAAGAAGAAGAGTTTACTCATGTGGTCTCTAAAACAAATCAGAAAATGCAGAACCAAGAGAAGAAGAAGAAGTTGCAGGCTCCAGATAAAACTACAGTGAGCAAGCAGAAAAAACCTATTCGGAGCAACCGCTCCAACTCTCAATAAATCTTTTATGATAGATAGCTTCTGTTGGAATATTAGAGGTTTTAACAAATCAGTTCGGCGAAGAAGCTTTAAAACATGGCTTAGGCTTAGTAAAGCTCTTTTTGGTAGTTTAATCGAAACAAGGGTAAAGATTCACAGATTTCAGAAGTTTGTCCAATCAACTTTTTCTGGTTGGAACTCAGTTGAGAATTATGAGGATGCAGAGTTAGGAAGAATTTGGCTTGTTTGGGATCCCTCAGTCACAATCACAATTCTGTTCAAGTCAAAACAGATGATCTGTTGTGTGGTTAAGCTGCCTCACTGCGATCAAGACTTTGTGGTTTCTTTTGTGTATGCGGTAAATTATCGGTATGGTAGAAGGGAACTGTGGAACGAGCTGGACCTGTTCGCGACTAACTCTATTATTGGTGGCAAACATTGGATCATTATAGGGGATTTTAACCAATCCCTAACCCGGAAGATGCCTCAACAGGTAGTTCCAGAATCACAAGAGTTATGGAGGAGTTTCGAGACTGTCTGACCAATATCAACCTATCTGATCTTTCTTATAGGGGGAACCACTACACATGGTGTAATAAGCAGGATTCCAACCCGATTGCGAAGAAAATTGACAGAGTTTTAGTGAACGATAATTGGCTGCTTTCTTTTCCCTTATCTTACACTGAATTCAAGGAACCAGACTTCTCAGACCACTGCCCTAGTTGCGTCTGTTTGGGAACTCAGAATCAGGGGAAGATGAGACCTTTTAAGTTCTCCAATTTCCTGCTTCATAAAACTTCCTTAGAACTATTGCAGAGGAGTGGGAAAATCTACATATCGAGGGGACTTCTATGTTTATTCTCTCCAGGAAGTTAAAGCTTCTTAAGGGGACTATTAGGAGGTTTCACAAGGACAACTACTCAGGTATTAAGAAGAGAGTTATTGAGGCTGCAAAGCTGCTGGCTGTATGTCAAAACAACTTTCTCCTCAATCTATCCACCACGTTGGCTTCCCTTGAAAAAGAGGCCCACTCGAAATGGCTCGAACTTGCGCTTGCGGAAGAGAAATTCTTGTTCCAAAGATCTAGAGTTAGTTGGTTTGCTAATGGTGATTGCAACTCTGCGCTCTATCATCGAATGGTTGCATCAAGAAGAGTTGGTTTGCTAATGGTGATTGCAACTCTATGCTCTATCATCGAATGGTTGCATCAAGAAGAGCCTCTAATCATATCCACTATCTCTTTGACTCCACGGGTGGGAGAATTGATAAACAATCTGATTTGGCTGATCATAGTGTGGAATTTTATTCCGCTTTGTTAGGAGGATCTGTTCCATCGCTTGCTCTCGATGATATTGATCTCATCAGATCACTGTCTCCTTTTCAATGTGATGAAGGGATGCATAATATTCTCTTGTCTGATGTTACTCCAGATGAAATCAAGGCTTAAGTTTTTGCATTTCCAAGTAATAAATCTCCTGGTCCTGACGGGTACAACTCTGAATTTCTTAAAGCATATTGGAGCTTCATTGGCAATGAGGTAACTGCTGCTGTCTTAGAATTCTTTTCATCATGTCAAAATTTGAAGCAATGAAACTCTACTGCAATCACTCTAATCCCTAAGAAGATTAATGCAGATAAGATCACAGACTTCATATCCATCTCTCTCTGCAATGTTCTCTACAAAGTGATCTCCAAAATCCTAGCTAGGAGGCTGGAGAAAATCCTTCCATCTATGATTTCACCTACGCAATCAGCTTTTGTTAAAGGCATATTACTTATTGAAAATGTCCTCCTTGCTACCGAGCTAGTGCAGAAGTTCAATCAGGGAAATATTTCAAAAAGAAGTGTATTGAAAGTTGATCTTAGAAAGGTTTTTGATTCACTTAGATGGGACTTCATCCTGAGGGTTCTCGTGGAAGCTAACATGCCAAGAAAATTCGTGAATTGGATCAAGCAGGGCATTGCCACGACAAGCTTCTCTATTAATGTCAATGGTGACCTGTGTGGGTTCTTTCAGGGCTCAAAAGGATTACCACAAGGAGATCCTCTTTCCCCTTATCTCTTTGTTATTGCGATGGAAGTTTTTTCTAAACTCCTTGAAACCCAATTTAACGAAGGTCAAATTGGCTACCATCCGAAAGCAAGAGATCCGACTATCTTTCATCTTGCCTTTGCTGATGATGTCATGATCTTCTTTGATGGCTCCAATGACTTTCTCGCGGGAATTACGGCCACATTGGAGGTCTTCCATAGGCTCTCAGGTTTAGAGATGAATAAAGAAAAATCAGGCCTATATTGTGCGGGTTTGAATGAGACTGAGTTTGCAGGGATTTCTGACTATGGTTTCACCACATGCACCTTCCCTTTCAGATATTTGGGACTATCTTTAATGCATCGGAAGCTTCGTATCTTGGAGTACTCTCCTCTCTTGGATGCTATCTCATCAAGATTCAATCACTGGACAACTAAAACTCTATCTTTTGCTGGTAGGCTTAAGCTCATCTCTTCGATAATCTACAGTACGGTAAACTTCTGGATCTCTGCTTTCATACTGCCAAAGAATTGCATCAAAGCAATTGAGAGTTTATGTAACCATTTTCTGTGGTCTGGAGACATCACCAAAAAGGGGGGAGTCAAAGTAGCTTGGAAAACTGTTTGTCTTCCTAAAGAAGAAGGAGGTTTAGGACTTAGAAACTTCAGTGTATGGAACCGAACACTAAATCTGAAGCTGATATGGCTTATGTTCTCAAAATCAGACTCGCTTTGGGTTGCTTGGATGAAGAAACATAAACTTAAGCATGATTGTTTCTGGACCACTGAATCGGCGACAACAGACTCATGGATTTGGAAGAGTATGCTCAATTTGAGACCCTTAGCTAAACGTTTTCTCCGGGCCTCTGTTTCAGATGGTACTCTGACAAGTTACTGGTTTGACAATTGGCTTGATTTTGGCCCCCTCATCAATCTTATTGGTTCTGAAGGTCCTCGTCTTCTTAGTATACATGAATCGAGCACAGTTGCTGAGGCATGCTCTTTAACAGGTTGGAGACTTCCTTCCCAAAGAACTCGGAACCCATCACTTGCCATACTGTGGGCTAAGTTTCTCCAAACACCTCTGCCATGTTCGTCTTTGGGACCGGACTCATTCTCTTGGGACATCAACGGCTCTCCCGGATTATCCTTTTCAGCTAGGCTAACGTGGGAAAATCTCAAACCAAGGGAACTATGCTTGCCTTGGACAAAAATTGTGTGGTTTAAAGGGTACATTCCCAAACATGCTTTCACCTTTTGGGTTGCTCAACTTGACAGGTTGCCGGTGAGATCACGTCTTGTTTCTTGGGGTCTAAATTCACCAATCAATTGCGGGCTGTGTAGCCAAAATATTGAGACTATAGATCACCTTCTAATCCTCTGTGATTTCAGCAAGCAGATATGGGACAAGGTTCTCCGTCGTCTCGGCCGCCCTTCTCTCTCACTTATACTCTGGTCTGATCTTGTAATGTGGCTGTCAAGTCCTTCCTCAAAACCAATTGTTACTCTACGTTGCCTTGTTTCTCATGTCACGGTTTTCAACCTGTGGAAAAAAAGGAACTCTCGCTAGCATGATGGCCCTGCTTCATCACCCCTCCAGGAACTGCTTTCTCTCTGGTTCTCTTATGAGCAATTGACTTAGGGATTGCTTTCCCTTCATCATGTGTTCGATTTGGCTTTTTAACACATTTTTTTTGGGCCTTTTTGAATCATTATACCTTCGCCGAGCTTTTATAACAGAAACTGTTATTTTGGTATAATAATTAACATTTTATCCAAAAAAAAAAGTTAAAAAGTTAAAAAAAAATTAAAATGGATTGATACGGTTTATATTGTTTATTCATAAGCTAATATGCAACATATTTATACAAGTCATTAGACCTAATTATGTGCAAAGTATAAGACTAAATTACCCTTAAATACAATATATCTCGCTAACAAATCTATTTCAGAGAGGAACTAGGCTTTCCGACATGAGTTGTCCGAGAAGAGAAGAGAGACGAAGAGTTTCTTGGGTGTTTTGTCCTAATCTGATCGAGGTGGAGATTGTGTGAGGCGATCTTGATTAGGCCAAGTGGGCTATGTGTGAAGATGGGCCAGGTGAAATCAGGTCTACGCCCAATCGTTATAACATAGGAATGAAGTCCATAAGCAATGCTATGCGCTTTATCTTTCATGCCAAAGCTGTGTTGAAATGGCCATGGCATGTGCAGGTTTGTAAGACGTCATCTAACGTTATCGGTAAAAGCAGAGTATATATAGTGAATACAGAGAATAAGCAGGGAGAAAAATAGTTTACGTACATTCTAGAAGGTAAAGAACAGAGTGGGTGAGAGAATGTAAGGGGTGAGAGTTCATCTTCTTCCTCAAGTTTCTTATACTTTGGTTTCTCTGTGTTTATTCTTCTCGTAAGTGACGTGAGTTTGGGATGTAATCTTGTAAGTTGATTCTCTGGAATACTCTTGTGAACAGATTTATAAATTCACCAAGACGTAACTTAACCGGATTTGGTCTTGGGAACTCGTAATTCCTGGTGTCGTCTCTGATTTTATACTTGCAACAAAACCTGAAACAAGAAACCATAAATCAATGTTTAGAGAGGACTAGATTGGTCAACTTTTAGATCAAAATTAGACTATTTCAGTAAGCTTAGAGATGACTTTGAAGATTTTAAGTTATTTCATATATTTCGAAACAAAAATGTCTGTACCAACTTCCATGCAAAATGAGCACGCACATGCGGTTATCTTTTTTCCTATGTAAGTCAGACAAGCCGGTTGCTCCACAGAGCAATCATCGTATCATTTACACTTAGATTTAATATATAGAGAACTTTAAACATAAATAAATCAATGATCTAATGGGATAGCGATAGAAAAGCGAAGTAGATCCTAAGCTAAAATAGCTACACTAACTTCATCTTTTAATTTATTTAAATCAACATATACTTCATTAGATAATTATAAAATCGTCATAGATAATTTTTAAGATTGAATATTTTTGTTTTATTTAGTAAACTTTATAGTTTGTATTCTTTTTGAGAGATTTATGTTAAGTTTTTCATATAATTTTTTGGAATTTTATTTAATAAATTTTTAATATTAAATAAGGGGAATATTTTATAATCTGGCCTTAAGCCCTTGAATATTAGCTATGCACGGTGCCGATATGATAGAGAAAGTCAAAACACCAAATAAAGGATTTTGAAATTATGCGACGAGAGACACATCAGCGTCTGAGATCCACATGGATCCTGAAGCTTAGAAGTCTTCAATTTCTTTTTGGATCTGGAAAAGTCCCTTTCAAGTTTCAATTTCTTTTTGGATATGGAAAAGTCCCTTTCATAGACTCAAAAACCACTTAGAAGCATACTGAAGCTTTAAGCGGCTCATAAAATATTGAAAACCTGAAGTAGATCGTGATCGTTGCACAGCTCATATCGGACGATCATCATTTCATGCAGACAAAGGATCTTTTCTCAAACTCTTTATAAAACGTTGCACAGATGTCAAGATAAAAGATCAACAAAACAAAAGAGAATAAAACAGAGAAGATAGAAATATATGGATATTGTCTCCGTCAATAACCAAACCTCGGGCGGTGAAACGCCGAAGTTCACCGCATACTCCGCCGCAGTCCACAAAGTCGTCGTCATGGTCAACGGCGGAATTCTTGGATTACTTCAGCTCACAAACCAGCAAAACTCCTCTGTTTTCGAAACACATAAAGCAGCATTCCTCTGTTTCTGTATCTTCGTTTTGTTCTACGCGGTCCTTCGCGTCCGCGAAGCCATGGACGTGCGGCTACGACCAGGAATAGTCCCGAGACTCGTTGGACATACGAGCCATATGTTCGGCGCTCTAGCCGCTCTCGTGCTCGTCTCTGTCTTTTGCACCACGTTTGCTTTCGTCCTGCTTCTTCTTTGGTTTCTCTGGCTCTCCCTCGTAGCTTACGACACGTTCAACGAGATCAAGCTCACCTACTCGGAGGCAAACAGGACAGGCGCCGGTTTACCTCAGTCTTCACCGGTTTGATATTGTGGTTTGTGTTAATCGGAGTGTAGTGTCCATTTCATATCCCTAGTAAAATAAGAGTAGTGAAATTAAAGTATATCTCTTTGTGTATATTATTGATAAGCAATTCTTGCTTATCAACAGATATTCTCAAAAAAAGTCCTAATGAAGCATGCTAATTTCCAATCGACATTAGAACTTTTTTTTTGAGAATATCTGTTGATAAGGAAATGATTACAATACAAAATGGACATGACGTCATGTCCATTTTTAAAAGACAAATTACTACAAAAAAAGCCTTTATGTTCCGCAAACAATACAAAAGCTTTTTATTTTCGACATTCACGTCATCAAGAAAAGGTTTTGGGAAGGCACACTTTTCTTAGTGTTATTGTCTATTTTGCTCCTAAACTAACTTTAAATATATACATTTGAGAAGTAAAGAAGCTTTCGATAAACTTACGGATGTGCAAAGGCAGCTTCACTCAAGACCCTCATAAAGCTTATTTGAGGAAGATAGACAAGCTAAGAGTCTTGGATCTTTTGGTCTGAGAGGAGTCTTTCTTTATACAAAAATCAAGAGTTCGATGGCTTCAAGTAGGAGATGCCAACACCAAATTCTTCCGCAATTCTGTGAAGTCAAATTTGGCTAAAAACTCAATTCACTTTCTAAGAGATGAGAATGATCAGAAGATTACTGATCCGGACCAGCTCAAGGTACTGATTGAACATTATTATACTAATCTTTTTGGCTCTGTTAACTTGGACGTGTTGCCGCTGTCCTCTGCCCAGACAAAGTCTATACACGGTTTTCGATGCAACACAGATTTAGCTTCCAGACTTGTTGGAATTCCTTCATCAGAAGAGATCAGTCAAGCTTTGAAATCGCTTCCTAAAAACAAAGCACTAGGACCAGATGGATTTTCTGCTAAATTTTTTACATTCTCTTTGAACCTAGTGGGATCAGACTTTGTTGATGCTGTCAAGGAATTGTTCACTTCCTCTAAACTGCTCCGACAAGTAAACGCTACTGCTATTGCGTTAATTCCAAATCATATTGGTGCGGAGAAAATGTCAGATATTAGGCCAGTGTTTTGTTGCAATACCGTTTACAAAGTCATAGCTCGGATAATTGCATCTAGGCTCAAATGATTTTGGATGAAGCGGTGCAGAACAACCAAGTTGGCTTTGTATCGGGAAGGTTGTTATGTGAGAATGTTCTCCTCGCATCAGAATTAGCTGCGGATTTTCACAAGCCAGGGGCCACTTGGAGAGGATGTCTTCAGATTGATCTTACAAAGGCATACAATAATTTGGATTGGAGGTTCAATCTTAATATCCTCAAAGCATTCGACCTCCCACCTCAGTTTATTGCTTGGATAAGAGAGTGCATTTCCACACCTTCTTATTCAATTGCTCTAAATGGTGAATTGGTTGGGTTCTTTCCAGGGAAGAAAATACTAAGGCAGGGGGATTCCATGTCTTCATCATTGTTTGTTATGGCAATGGATGTTCTTTCAAAGCAGTTAGATGCGGCTGCGAGACCTGGACAGTTCACACTTCATCCGAAATGTAATGAGCCACTAATTACTCACTTGAGCTTCGTTGACGACGTTCTGATATTCGTTGATGGAACTTCTCAGTCTTTGGAAGTGATTTTAGAGATCCTTGACAGATTTTGCCATTCTACAGGCCTGCAACTAAGCTTTTCTAAATCACGAATCTTTCTGGATGGAAATAATCAGGCCCTCTCTAGTTCCTTAGCCTCACTGTTTGGTATTACACTTGGTTCTCTGCCGGTACGGTGCCTTGGCCTCCCTTTGCTTCCTCATAAAATGCGACCAGAAGATTATCAATCACTACTAGATAAGGTGAGGACCAGAATTAGCTCTTGGACAGTTAGCCATCTCTCCAATGCGGGTCGATTACAGCTGATACAATCCATTATTTACAGTCTAGTCAACTTCTGGGATTCAGTTTTTCCTCTTCCGAAGAGATGCTTGGAAGAACTTGAAAGGCTTTGTTCCTCCTTTTTTGTGGAAAGGGGTTGCTGGTTCTGCTAGAGGTGCTAGAGTCTCTTGGGATACAATTTTCACACCTAAGAAGTGCAGTGGTTTAGGGCTTAGAAGGCTGGATGCTTGGAACCAAATCTTCTCCCTAAAACTAATTTGGCTTCTCTTCACTGAGGGAGATCGTTATGGGTTTCTTGGGTGTCTAACAACCTAATAAATGGTCGTCTGTTCTGGGATATCACATCTTCTTCATGCAGTTGGATATGGAAATCAATTCTGAAATTGAGAGAGGTTGCTCCCCTTTCCTCTTTTGTAAGGTTGGGTCTGGTGTTAAGGCTCTGTTCTGGCATGATGATTTGGGTCCTCTCATTGATCTTTCAGGTGCAAATAGACGTAGAGTATCGAGAATTTCTAGAAATGCAACAGTGGCAAATACAATTCTAGATGGTAGATGGATTCTTCCTAGGGACAGACACCCGATTATTCTGCTCTTAAAGGCTGCTCTACCAGTAGTTCACTCTCTCATTTCCACTGCCTCGGATGAGTTTTTATGGAGGAATACAGCAACTTCTGATCCAGGACGGTTTTTCTCTGCACTTACTTGGAACAAGATCCATCAAGATTCTAATCCTGTTACATGTTGGAAATCAGTTTGGTTCACTTACTACATCCCAAAGCGTTTCTTTCTTCTGTGGCTGATCATAAAAGATAGGTTGCTTACGAGGGACAAACTATTGAGTTGGGGGTTAGATGTTCCATCCGACTGCCTTCTTTGTGATGCTTCACGGGAATCCAGATCTCATATCTACTTCAGTTGTCCCTACTCATCCCAGATTTTCAGAGGGTTGTTTTGTCACCACGGCTTCAATCCACCTTCTGATCTCTTGAACACTGTGAATTGGATCGTAAGAGCATCTTCTCTGAAGAAAGTAAAGACCATATGCTCCTTGGTTCTTCAAGCGATTGTATATGAAGTTTGGAAAGAGAGGAACGCTCGGGTACATTCAACTTCATCTAAACCTGCAAGTGTTCTTATCAAAGAAATTCAGCTAATTATTAGGAAGAAATTTTTTTCCATGGACATAGCAGAACGTAGAAGTCCGGTTCTAAATACCGAGATTTCTTATCTCTCCCATTGGTTTGGTCTCTTCCAGTTCACTACTCATCCCTCCTCTGCGATTGCTTCAACGTAGGTATAACTCCTCATATGCGGTACGTCTACTATTGTTGATACGATTCTGCCTATGTGAAAACTTGATCTCATGTGATCTGGTCGATTATTAGTTTATAGTTTATCTTCTTTCTAGTTATCTGCTCATGTGTTTAATGGGCTTGGTGGGACCATCTAAGCTTTTAACTTGATCGGCTCTAAGCTTTTTTTTTATTCAAATGGTATCCATGTAAAAAAACTACTAGAAAAAAGATAAATAAAGGAAATTTAAAAAAAAAAAAAATTATACATCATCAATAACTGTTGAAATCTCCTAGAAAAAACAATGTTTTTTCATTAAATTAGAAGTATGTTTTTTTTACAACAAAAAGGGATTGTATTGCATGGAAGTGTAACTTACTCTTAAATTCAAAGATAAAAGTCCGATTTGGATACAGAAATATATGACCATCAGCTCACCTCCATACATTTTTAGATTTCATAAATTTGTACAAGATTCAATAACTTTGGCTGTTTATGTATTTTAACATTGCTTAAAATGTTAAAATGTTATTATTTGTAAAGTTTATGATGGTAATCCCTTTTTTCTTGCTGAGGTATTCCCTATTTCTTATTGGTTTGACCATTCCTTTTTATAAAAAAATTCATCTTGTGTGGGGTTCCACACCCATGTGCCGCATGTCCGTGATAGAGTTATGCTTGGATTTGTCATTCTTACATTACGTCACACAGACAGATAAAACTTAAATATTTGAAACTTTTTTATAAGCTTGTTAGAGTGGAGGTTCTCGTAGAGTCACTACAAAAGAAACGGTGGTTAACGTCGTTTATATATGAGAATAACGTCGGTTATAAACGTACACTAAAAACATGCACCCTCGAGAGTTAAGGGCCGACGTAAAGTTACTTTGCGTCATTTTTAAAACTGACCTCAAGTTTAAGAGGTGTTATTGAATGATAGATTTTAATAGAGTTTAAATCTAAACATAATTTATTATTATTCAATCAATAATTCTAAATCATATTTTAAATTTAAATTCATCATTAAAATTTAGTGTTATTCAACATTAAAAAATTCTGTAAATCTTTGTTTTTTAATGGATTTGAAATGACTTGTAGATAGAGTTTAATGAACAAATGATTAGATTTTAATTAATAAAAAAATCAAAGAAAAAAAGACAGTGATACATTTAAATCTTAGTCAGTCATATATCATATGTTTTTATGTGTACACAATTAACCATATCAAATACACAAACATATATTGTCTTACAAAATATTATAGCCACACAATCCATAACATTCCATGTATACTTTACTACTCTTTAAAACATTTCAAAATTGCAGCTTTTGTAACAATGTTTGCCTGAAATCAAATAAAATTACATAATTTAAAATAATGTTTATATAGAAGAGTATCTATGCAGAAATTGTATACACTTGTTACCTCAATCATTCTTGTAGGGAAGCCAGAATACTTGTCTTCAGTTTGTAAAGAAAGTATCCCATTGTATAACCCTTTTCGATATAATTAACATTCTAAGAGTCTGAAAAAAGAAAGTGATGATCAGTCAAATACTAGCCCAAGAATATTGTCATGTATTCTACATGATAGGCAGAACACATCTCTCTGAAATGAAAAATTTTAAAAGTGTATATGATTTATCTCTTTGTACATAAATTTTATATATCTAAAATTTATTATTTTTTTTTATTTTTATAATAATCAATTTTAAAATAACTTAAAATTTGAAGGATTTTTTTATAAATAAAAAAAATTCAACACCAAAATGGTATTGAAAATTGTGTTGGATTGAAGAAGATTTTACACCAAAAAGAGATTTGGTGTAGGGTTGGAGATGCTTTAATCGGAAGTTTGGTGTTAATGGAGGCTTCAATTTTAGGGGTTAGGAACATGTGGAGATTTGATGGAATCGGTTTTCTTTTATGTCCTCTGTCCTTTGGTCTTTTGTTTCCCGATCTAGTCTTATTCGGGTCTCCGGCTATGGCCGGTTATTGCATCATAATTTTTCGACTTGTTTCGGATCTTGGTTCGACTTTGTCCAAGTTTTTCTTCTCCTTCCATATGTGTTTCAGGTTTAATGTCGGATGCTTATCTCCCAATGTCTCTTCGACTCTTCACCAAGTTCAATTTTCTGCCTTTGTGAGAGAGTAATATCTTTACCATTCCCTCTGAAGATTGGATCTTTTGGACTTATCTTAAGGTGTTAGTATAGAGATCTTGGTAGATAGGCGTAGGCATGTTCTGCGGAAGGAGTTCAAAGTGATGTTTCGATAAAATCCCGCGACGGAGCTGTGGTAGATCGTGGATCGGCCGGCATCGTCTGTGTCATTGTCTTTTTTACCTCACGTGTTATCATGTAGCTCTTTATTTTCTTATCCTTATCTTTATTATTGGGTAGGATAAGCTGTATTTTGTTTAATTAAAGATGTAAATGGTGGAAGATTGGGTTTTTCTAAACATCACTTGTATTACCCTTATCTGGGTCTTTCAGTTTAATGAAAAATGGCCGACCAAAAAAAGAAAAAAAATTTCAGTTTTTAAAACCGACCTTAATAAACTGACGTAGTATCTCACATTAAAAATATAATAAAAATGGAAAAATGGAAGAGAAAGAATGAGAAGAGTCTTTTAAATGAGAGACTATGAAAAACTTATGAGAGACTCATATGCCATTTGTTCTCATAATTGGCTCAATTTATTTTTATAATTTAAATTTTAGTTATATAATTAAACTATATTAAAATTATTAATACTAGGCCGATATCCGCGCATACGCGTGGATTATGTTCTCATATATATTTTGGCATTTCAAACTTGAATTTATAGATGTTATATATTGATGAAATCTATCGAATGAATGAACTACTTTTTAGGTTTTTGGTACGTAAATTTATGACTGAAATTTTTTATGTATACACAATGGTGTTAGGGTGGTTTTTTTTTTTTTTTTTACAATTTTAGTAAAGACAAAGTAGTAGAAGAAAAGAGGTCTCAGTGCGGTCGGTGATATATGTTCTCATAGTACTGATAGTGTATAGTACTCTTGGAAATCGATGTTACATTTTGTGTAGTTGTAATTGCCGTCTTGAATTTAAGATTGACTGTCTCCTTGCTCTGGACTCCTGGCATCGCTCTGCGCAATATAAGTTAATGTTAGCTACCCGTTGCAGTTTCCTTCTTTGTCACCATTTCTTACTTGACGATGGTAATCATCGTCTTAATGAAGGAAAACATCGCGAAAAAGAATTATAAAGAGGAGGATGATAACACGCAGAGGTACTTACTGCCTTCTGTCCAATCTCTATTCCTCTAATCCTCTTGGTATTGCAAAAGGTGAAACCACTTCCCGTCCGACTTGCATGCGTTAAGCATGCCGCCAGCGTTCATCCTGAGCCAGGATCGAATTTTTGGAGCTGCAATCAAAGACTAATTAATCTTTAACAAGCAATTATAAGGAAAACCTCATCATGCTAGTGTTCAATCTATGTTGTGACACATGAAAAGCAGAAAACCAAAATGAATAATCAAAGAGGATAATAGATTTTCAGAGAGAACCAATCATATGATTGCAACAACTTACCTTACGGACCCATTTTAAACCCTTCTTTGGTATAAAAGGTTCCACGATGCAGACTAACCAACTTCAATGTGGTTATATCCAGGACGAAAGTGATTGTATCATTAGAAAACCTGAAACATAAATTTAGTAAGAGAGACCTAAATCAAGCCATGTATTTTTGCAGCTAACAATTTAAAAAAACACATAATTATCTACCAGACGATGACTGGCTGAGTTGTGAAGTTGTCAAAATAAGCTGTTTATGGCTTCTAGGATTTTCCACGATTCTATAAGAACAAGCAACACCACACTTTGTGTTTCACAAAACGTGATTAAGCTAAAACAGCATCTTATTCAACATCTAAATGCCAGAAATATTTCAGGAAGATGATGTTTTTATCCTTTTATATTCTTTCGTAGATTTTTTTTTGACAATTTGCAATACATATAAAACAACAGATGAATGAAAGCAAAAATGAAATGGACTTCGAATTCGAGTTGACAATATAACGATATGAAGAATATAAACGAAAGGATATTAGGCGTAACCTCGCATCTCATGATCAGATTTAATTCATTCGCATCAATATCATCAAGCAACTGTGATTCTTCAATTTATTTTTCCATCGTCTCATGATTTTTCTACTTCGACGATTCCGCAGCCATTTGTTCAAGCGAACCGAGAACGATTCAACAAAAGACCAAATCATGGGTCGAAAACGATCTATTAATTTGATTGAAACTGATGATATGAATGATATAAATGGGAATGAAAGAAACACTGGAATTAAACCCGCGAGAGAACATGAAGAGGTATACGGTAAAGTTTTTTTTTTAAATTAGAAACGGTGAGTACACGTGGCACTCTTTGCTGTGATGATGTGGCAGTCCCGGGAGAGCGTTGGCCTCTCTTTCAAATATCTCATGACTTATGGATGGAGATGCTCTTATGTTTTTTTTACAAATTAATTGATCAAAATTAGTCACTAATAAAATTTATTAAACTGATAAATTATTATTTTTTAAAATCAAATTGCGGTTAGCTCAAGAGATTGAATGAACATTGTTCATGTTCTCGAATCTGAGTTCAAAATCTAGCTAGTATTATGATTGTATATAGACGAATAGACGATTTTACATTTTCTGAATAGAAAGAAATTGCATTTTTTAGTCTCTACAGGTTGTTTTTATGTTTGTATTCCATTTTGTAATCACCCACCTGCTTTTTAATAGAATGCATTTTATATTAAAAAAATAATAATTTGCATTTCATACTAGCAGATTTGAAAAAAAAAAAAACTTCCAACCATTTTTTGAAAGTCTGATCTCGCAATCTCAATCAACCTTTGTCCCAAAAATAGCTATCTCGGACAACGTACTTATAACCCACGAGTTATTACATTATCTCAAAACATCTGAGACCAGGAAACATTGTTCTATGACGGTGAAGACGAACATGAGCAAGGCCTACGATATGATCGAATGGGAATTGCTTAAAGAGGTTCTTATAAGGCTTGGCTTCCACATTAATTGGATAGAGTGGATGATGGAATGTATTAGCTCGGTATCTTATGCTTCCCTCATTAACGGGTTGCCCAAAGGTACGATTATTCTAACAAGGGGACTTCGTCAAGGGGACCCTCTCTCACCATATCTCTTTATCTTTTGCACGGAAGTTCTCTCGGGTTTATGTTCACAAGCTCAAGACAAAGGCTTACTTCCCGGGGTGAAAGTTGCTAGAGGAAGCCCGGCCATTAGTCACTTACTTTTTGCCGATGATACAATGTTCTTCACCAAATCCAACTCAAAATTTTGCAAGGCTTTACAGATGATACTCAAGAAGTACGAGGCTGTGTCGGGACAAGTAATTAATCTAAATAAATCGGTAGTTACTTTCTCAGCAAAGGCTCCTTTGGAAGTGAAGTGTCGGGTCAAGAGACATCTCTGAATACACACCGAAGGGGGGGGGTATGGGAAAGTACTTAGGCTTACCCAAACATTTCGGGAGAAAGAAGAAAGATATTTTCACGGGCATAGTTGATAGAATTCGGCAAAGAGCCTTGAGTTGGTCATCGAGGTTCCTATCTTCCGACGGTAAACAAGTTCTTCTTAAGTCGGTATTGACTTCTTTACCGTCTTATGCTATGTATTGCTTTAAACTTTTGACATCTCTATGCAAACGGATCCAATCGATTTTAACACGCTTTTGGTGGGATGATAAACCGGACAAGAGGAAGATAAGTTGGGTCTCTTGGGACAAGCTTACTATTCCCATCTCGGCGGATGGTTTAGGCTTTCGAAAAATTGAGGAATTCAACGATGCTCTTCTAGCTAAACTAAGTTGGCGTTTATTAATCCAACCGGAGTGTCTGGTGGCTAAAATTCTTAAAAGAAAATACTATCTGAATACATCGCTCTTGGATTCCTCTTCTCCTTCAAATGCTTCTCACGGATGGAGGGGCATCATGGTTAGGAGAGAGGTTCTCAACCAGGGCCTTGGATGGATTGTAGGTAACGGGAAAGACATTAAAGTATGGGGAGAACTTTGGTTGCTGTGTCGACACCACAACAACTCTTTGGACCTCCTTCGCGTGAGTCCCTTACTCTGAAAGTTGCGGATCTGATTTACCCTAGCACCAACACTTGAAATGTAGAGGTTATCCGAAGCCAGTTACCTCTTTATGAGGACTTAATCTCCAAGATTGTTCTCAGTTCTTTCCCTATGGCTGATTCAATCGTATGGTTACCTGTAAAATCAAGTTCTTATTCGACTAAATCTGGTTATGCTCAGACCAAATTGAACCAATATGCGGTTGTAATTGAAGATTTCGACTGGATGAATTGTGTTTGGCAGGTTAAAACAGCTCCAAAGTTGAAAAACTTCCTCATGGAAGTTAAAAAACAAAGCATTACCGGTAGGTAACAACCTCACGGTGAGAGGAGTCACTGATGTATTTCGATGCAAACATTGTGATGCAGATGAAGATGAACTGCATATCATGCTCACCTGCCCTTTTGCAACTCGAGTCTGGGAACTTTTCCCGACTATGTTCAAACTGGTTGTTTCGGTTCCTACCGCTATAAGCCTTCTGCTAAGCTCAGCTCATCGACAACTAAGCCTCCCTCCAACATGTCTCTCTGTGTCGCCTCTATACCCTTGGATCTTGTGGCATCTCTGGAAATTTAGAAACCATCTCACCTTTGAGAATCGACGCTTTACGGCAGAGGAAGTTGTGCTAAAATCAATCACAGATGCAAAGAGCTGGCAGGAAGCACAGCTAGGCTGTCCGAAACCCAACTCAACTCCAAGACAACCTCTCTCACAGCCCGTGACACAAAGGGATACTCATTATTTTGTCGACGCTTCATGGAACTCATCTGCTCTTGACTGTGGAATGGAATGGTGTTTTAAAGACTCAGGCATGAGGATTCTCTCACAAGACTCTGCATCTTGTAGGCAAGTGCCTTCGGCTTTCGCTATTAAAGCTGCTCTAATTGCAGCTATTAACGCAGGTTTCGGATCACTCAATTGTTTTTCGAATTCTCTTTCTCTTGTCATGTTGCTCAATACGAACGATGTGGTTAATGAACTGAAACCTCTGCTTCATGACATTCGATGTCTTCGTATAAGTTTCGATTCTATCTCTTTCATTTTTATTTTGCATTCGGAAAATGTTATTGCCGACGTCTTAGCTAAGTCCGGTCTTGTACCGTTGAACTATTCCTCCCATCTTGGAGCTTTAAGTACTATTTATAAAATCGGTTTGACAAAAAAAAAAAATAACTGTCATGCCAGATGGCATTTTAGTAAATAATGAGTCTTTTGTCACTTTCTCTTTTCGTTTTCTGCAGGTCTTTTTTATTTCTTTTCTAATCTTCATTTTTTATATCTCTTTCAAAAATCAGGCGCACGGGTAGTAATAAAATGAAGAAATTGATATGAAAGTGGAGACGGTCTCTGTAACAAATAAAAGAATTGGAAACGGTCGATTTGAGGTTGAAGTAGAATCTAATGTTGCATATCTGTTAGAAACTCCTCATTGCGAAAATGGTCTTAAATTATATGTTAATGTTGTGCTCTCTTTAAACCTTTCGGTGGTTGAATCAGATTGAACCCCAGTTTTTGTAATTGGTTATATAATTATATAGCATGTTATATAGATAAACAACAACACTTTATTATCTATAATGTGTGTTATTTTATTTATATCATTTCACGTTTTCATTCAACATTTTATTTATAAAAATCACAGTATGTAAAAATAACCTGCTATATACTTTTAAAAACAACACATTTTTAAAACTATATGTTTATAATAACATGGTACGTCAAATAATAACATATTATTTTAAATAATATTACAACATGGTATATAAATCGATGTAACATGTTATTTATTTTAATCAGGTTCACAAAATAAAAATAAATCATTATTTTAAAAATAACACTAATGATTACAAAGCGACTGTGCGCTTTAGATTGAGATTTACATTCGGCTTTGATTTTTTATCTATTTCAGAAAACGTGATTTACATCATTTTAGTGATATTTTCAGCATAGAAAAAACCCGTCTCTTTTCTATTTTGCAAATGATCTAACATTTGTTCTTTTTCTTAATGCTTTAAAAAAAAAATTTGTATACACCTCGTTATATCTTTTTTTAACTCTATCATAATTTTTTGACAAAAATAAATCTATCATAAATATTATTAAAATGATGATCTTATGAATTTTTGTTTATTGAATTAAAAAGAACACTATATACATATACGGATGATTGTTCTCTGTATAGTAAATACACAAGTATATATGTACATATTTATAACACGTATTACACACGGGCACATTTTTATAATTAAGTTAACAAACCATATTTTTAGTTTGGTAAACGGATTATATACACCTCGTTATATCTTTTTTTAATTCTATCATAAATTTTTGACAACAAAAAACCTATCATAAATATTATTAAAATGATGATCTTATGAATTTTTGTTTATTGAATTAGAATTTTAGAAAGAACACTATACACATATACGAATGATTGTTCTCTGTAGTAAGCAATCACACAAGTATGTATGTACATACATATATATATATATAACACGTATTACACACGGGCACATTTTTATAATTAAGTTAACAAACCATATTTTTAGTTTGGTACAAACGGATTAAGACATCTATCTTGTGCACACATTTCTCCCTTTTTTCTAGGAAAAATTATAATGATCATCAAACCATTATAAAGAACCATGAACATGCATCTATCGTAGTAGTGTAGATTGTCATTTGTTTTGGTCTCTGTATTTCCTCCTTTTGGTGAAACTCTCTATCGAGACTATTATTTTTAAGAATTTAAAAACCATTATTTTTTGTAACGGCCGTTATAAATAACCAGATTGTGGTGTGTAATAAAAGCACGTTAGGAATGTCTTATTTGACTATCGCTTCACTTAGAATCTTGACATCAACTGTTAATAAAAAATCTCTCAACTAACCAGAATTTTTGGCTTATAAATCCAGTTAAGAAAATCCTTATTGTAGTCGGAAGCTGATCCCTCACTGACCCGTTGATTGAGAGCTAGCCATATATATGCATCGTCGACAAGTCTAAGTATCCACGAATGACGAGCCATCGATGTGTATATTAATATTAATTATTATAACATAAGTATAGCTTATAAGTTATAAGTACATGTCAGTGTAGGGAAAAAAAGAAAAAGTATAGTAGAATCTCTATAAATTAATATTCGATAAATTAATAAACATGATAAATTAATAAATTTTTTCTGTTTTAAGTTGGATCAGTTCAAATTTTAAACACAAATCGATAAGATAATAAATTTTAAAGAATTCCAAAGAAAATATATGGTCCATTAATATTATAAATTAATAGTTAGTATATAAAAAACTTTTACAACATAATTAAGACAATCTACTAAAAATATAATTCTAGTGTTGTTTGTTTTTCTTACCATTAAAATATCTTTGAAATTCTTCTATAATTTTTCATTGCATCATGGTGTTGTTTATTCGATTTCTACACCGAAATTATGAAGATTATTATAAGCGAAAATTGGTTTTTTACGCATAACTGCTTCCAAATGTATCATAATATCGTCTTCAAGTTCATCATCAACATTAAAAATAGTAAGCATATTTTCTTCTAAACTCTGAACTTCTAAACATGTATAATTTTTACCAGAATAATCGAATAGGCTATTGAAAAGTTTATAAATGTCGTGGACTCATTTTCTAAATTTTTTAATATGGAATCCCTTAAACTAATTTTGCATTATTGTAAATAATTTGTTATTGTCTCTTATTTTAAAGAAAATAAATTTTTAGAAGATAATAATTTTTTTCTCAAAAAATCTATAAATTATTAATTATTAATTTATCAATAAACTAATAACTTTATAAATTAATAAAATATTATAATTTTGACATCATTTTTTTTTATTTTTTTTTGTCAACATAATGATTAAAAAAAATTAGCACAATATCATTAATTTATATAGTTTTTACAATACATGTTGTGAAGGTTGCTTGAGTCAAGTGGGTCCCCAACGAATCATCAATCACCTTTCATAGAAACTGTCATATCGAGTCTATATATAGAAAATCATATATTAAGTTGACAAAAATTAAAATAAATAAAAAATAAATGTCTTTTGCATAAAAATAGTTTTTTTTTTAATTATTGGCTGAGTTTTTGATATTTGTGTTTATTTTTTGAAAAATAAAACAAAATACATAAAGTTTATAAACTTTTTCATTAAAATGATAATATCATAAAGAAAAAAATGTTTTTCTAGATTTTAGAAAATGAAAAACTCTACAGTTTGAATGTGTGTAAATAATGAATGAAAATGATCTTTTCTTTTAATTCCTAATTTAATTTTAAGAATTTTTTATTTATGATATTTAAAAGAAACTTAAAACTCTATAAATATCAGTGTTTTCTTCTCAAAAACTAAAAAACAAAATCCAAAACCTTATAGAAAATAAATAATACAACTCTACCTATTAAAATCCTTTAATAGTGAATCGTTTAATTAGTTTTTTTTGTTTAATCAAAAAATCATGTGCCGAAATTTAAACTAATTTATAGAGTTCATAGAAGAACCGGAGTCCTTGGCAGAAACAAAATAATTTTTGCCATTTTGGAAAAATAAGATATGGAAAAACAATTAGTTTTCTAAATTCTACATGTTTATTGATAGAATAATTGCACCTGGCCATGATTTTTCGAGTTGTATTCGAAAAACATTTGTCACTAATCAATTTAGTGATGAATTGGCATACACCAAAGTTGTTTCATCTAATTGTGGAAAAAGAATCAAGTCGAGAACATAAAGAATACCAGTAGGGTCCATTGTTCCTTCCATAAATACTCTCTTACTTCTTAAGACTTACTAAAGCAAAACAAGTCGGAACGATCCCGACAAAACAATATCTTTTTCCGCGAAACCTCTAATTTTTTTTTTCTTCCTCTAATAGGTTTTTTTAATGTAAATATTATTAGATCAACTCAAACCGGGTAATTTTGGTGTGGTTTACAAAAATCGAAATCGGATAAAAAAAAACAATTTAACTAGAGAAAAAACCAAATCCACCAAAAAAAAATCTCTAAGGGAGTTGTCCTCTACCTCTTTCACCGAAATTTAACTCAGCCATTCCGATGAGTCACAGGCACCGAAGTCACCCTTATCTTCAATCCGATCAAAGATGGATTTTTGAGGCGACGACATGCAAAAGTTGGAGAAGAAGCCATCATTCGCCACCGTCGAACCGCCTGGAGCCGCTTAGATCGAAAGACGATCACCGCGATCCGCCTTCGACTAGCAGCACGACTTATTGAATCGCCGGAACGATTTTCGCCGAGAAACCACAACTTGGGATTTACACAAACGATCTAGATCTGCCACCGTCCTCAAGCAAACCATATCTAGATTAGATTTAGACCTAATCATTTGTAATCAACACCACCGTCGCTCCGCCTCACCTTGTCGATTCCAAACATATATCAATGTGCAAGGGTATTATTCATTTGTATATTTTAATTGATTTGAAAATCTATTTAGGATTTTAGAAATCTTTGTAAAATTTAATCATTTCAAAATATAACATGTGGATTTCAATTAATATTTATAAATCTATAGGTTTTCTTTCGGATTAAAATCTTTGTATTTTTAACATAAAAATCATTTTTTTTTTGGTCACAACATGAATTCATTCAAACGAAAAGGTCTGATACAAAGTGCCCAAGGGCCAAAAGTGCCTGCTTGGCTAACCCATCAGCTGCACTATTCGTAGTAAGTGGTATAAATTGAAAGACAACATAATCAAAAACAACGGCTAACTCTCTAATATCGTCTAGGAGAACATCCACATCGATGTGTGTCTCAGAGGAGTTGAGGAGGCGGATTAGAGTTTGAGAGTCAGATCTCACAGTGACAACGTCACATCCCATGTCTATCGCATAGATCAATGCAGAATTAAGAGCTCTAGTTTCTGCGACAAGAGCAGAAGATACAGCGGAGCATGAGTCTGTGACGGTAAAAACAGGGGAATTCTCGCCGGAGGTAAGAATCCAACCCATACCACAGTTCAAGGAGGCAGCATTCCAAGCTATGTCCACACTACAAACGAATCCAGAGACGATTTTTTAGCTTCTGAAATCGATTTGGACACTATATCTTCCTCAGAGAAGAGTTTATCAGTGAAGATCAAGTGATTCCTAGCAATCCATAAATTCCATTATATCCAGGTATAAAGTGCAGCTAAGGTGAATCCTACCTGAGATAGGGCTTTTAAACTTTCCAGGACAGAGAGAAAGGAGTAGATATCTCCGTGACTTGGAAATGAACCCGATATAGGGGTAAAACTCCATACTTTGATGGAAAAAAGGTCAATCTTTTAAGACATGGAGCACCGACTCCGCTGCACCGCATCACTTACATGAAGCATCCACACCGATTTCCCTTTGAAAACATAAAAATCAGTATAAATTCATTAAAATCTATTGAGAAATCAAATCTATATATAAATCAGTATTGAATAACACATGAATTGAACTACTATTTAAAAATCATAAACCTAGTACGGAATACCATGGTTTTGGATTTTAATGGATTGAAAGTACAATCAAAATCACGTGTTATTGGATCATTGATTTTAAAATCCTTATCAAAATCTTATGGTATCCCTTCTATGACGTTTAAATTCTAGTTAAAAACAAATGTTATTCAATATTAAAAATTTACGTAAAGATTTGATTTCATAATGGATTTTAATAGATTTGAAAAGATTTAGAAGTTAAAATAACAAAAAAAATTCGAGAGAAACCCACGGATTTACAAATACTAATGTTATTGGTTTGTGTATTTTAATTAATTTGTAAATCTTCGTAAATTCGTTCGTAAACTAATGTTATTGGTTTTCTCTGGAACTTGACTCTTTACATTTTTAACTCTTTGTAGATTTAAGAATTTCTAAATTCTATCTTTATATTTCCATATCAATGAAAATACACAATCTAATAACACCGTATATTACTCTTCCAAGTAATTATCTAATCGAGATACCTCGCCTGCAAAAAGCCGATTTGGTCGGTTTATACGGTTTCTCCGGTTTGATGTAAAACCGTTTCGAATGTTCATCCATTTAAGCCAAAAATATAACAGGAGCATATATAATTATATATATATATATATATATATATATATATATATTATTTCAGTATACAAAGTGGATCCTAGCCATACACAACAGACACGAAACCTTAAACTGGTGGCAATTCAGGTAAAACGGCGCCGGATTTGTTTGCCTCCGAGTAGATCATGATTCCACTGAAAATGTAGTAAACCCGGCAAAAAGCCAGAGAAACCAGAGAAGAAGAAAGACCAAAGCAAACGTCGCGCAAGCCACAGAGATAAGCACGAGAGCGGCTAGACCGCCGAACAGATGGCTCGTGTGTCCGACGAGCCTAGGGACTATTCCGGGTCGTAGCCGCACGTGTATGGCTTCGTGAACTCGAAGAACGGCGTTGAACAAAACAAAGACACAGAAACAGAGCAATTCTGGTTTGTGTGTTTCGAAAACAGAGGATTTCTGCTGGTTCATGAGCTGAAGTAATCATAAAATTCCGGCGTATGACCATCACGACGACTTTGTGAACTGCGGCGAAGTATGCGGTGAACTTGTCCGTTTCATCGCCGGAGATTGGTAGTGTTTGGTTATTAGCGGAAACAGCCTCCATAGTTTCCATATTCTCTGTTTATTCTTTGTTTGTTTTGTTGATCTATGCAACGATGACTAGTTAACATAATTCTGTTGTGAATTCAGCCAAAAAAAACAAGGAAGAAACGAAAACTATAAAAGATAAAGAGCAAGCGTATTGAGGCGAATATCCTTTATCTAAAATTTTATTATTAATTGTGTGAATGAATAATTACAAATCCTAATTATGATCCATATACAAGTCCCAAAACTCGATACATCTAGAAATAGAAAATATGGAATATTTCTAACCGTAAAATATATCGTCAGTGGCATTTCTACTACTCATTGAAAAAGAGCCTTTTTACAGTACCTTATATATTCAAGTCACTAAGAATAACAGTTTGAATATAACATTATGAAAATGGTGAACAACGAATGCGATCGTTGAGATCCTATAGGGTTGGTTTCAAATGCATGCATTTGCAGCTTTTTGTTTAAGATTGTGGGATAACCAATCAAATTCTTAGCGGTTAGAGTCCAAATACAAAGAAATTAAAAGAAAACAAAAACAAAAGTTAACTATTATAAAGAAATTGAATTTAAATTTCTTCTTTGACCGTATTAATACATTACACTAAATTCTCATAACCTACCAACAACTTTAGATGGTTGAATGTGATTGTTAATTATATCGAAAAGAGAAAAATTTCCATATCTTTATTGTTTGATTTTCACAAGCTATGATGTTGGATTCGTTGAAGCTCACTATATCACAGAGATTGGTCACGTGTCCACATCTGAAACATCATGAAGCTCTCCTCTGGTTTATACTCTGCAGTGAGTCCTCCTCCCAGCAAAAATTAAACCCAAAAAAACCTTTTTCAATTATAAAATGTAACTATAAGAAGATAAAAAAACCAACTGATGATAAACTTGAAAAAAGGGACTTGCTTCGATAGTAGCAATTGTCATATTGTTGGCGTAAGTCCTTTTAAAAATTTGTCAAGTTTAACGTCAACGAGGATGAAAGTGGGATAATCACAATGGTTGATGTTATCTACTCATAGTTGCCGCCTAAGTGTGTCACTTGTTGTCAATTAGAACACAAAGCCTCCCGTTGTCTAGAAAAAGTTCCAAAAATTAGTTTTATGTTGTTCTCTTAGAACATCTCCAAAAAACTACTCTATTTATAAGATATGGGAAACCTTATATTTAAGGTTTGAAGTGTTTTTTCCAATGATAAAATTTTATAGTGAACTTTAAAGAAATAGTATTATGTATTATAGTCCGTTATACTATTAATTATAATTAATTAATATTATAAAACTTTTATAAATAACTATAAAACGTACAATAAAAAAATGTTACATTATAATATAAAATTACATATAAATAATATTAAAAACAAACAAACAAACTAAATCATAAATTACATGTAAATTATCAAATTACTCAATAAAATTATTTTCTTAATGCTCTCATATTGATCAATCAATCCATTTTGAAGTGATAAATGAACCTTCTTATTTTTAATACGTAAATTACAATTTAAAAATTGTTGAAATGTGGTATTTTTATTTATGAGACATAAAATTTTAAGGACTAAAATGATAAAAAAAAATTAAATTAAATTATTTGTGATCTATATAATTGTAGGGACTAAAATGTAAATAAAAATATGATACCTCAATATAAAATTTTGAGTAATGAAACCTCAAATATAAGGTATTACTATTTAATACATTAAAATTTAAGGTTTTAAGGTATTTTTGGAAAGAGTATAAAACTATATATTTGAAGTTATAATATATTTCTGGGAGATGATTAAAAAAAAAAAGTCCTACATATGAAAGTGATAAAGTTGTTGGGCTGAATATCATTTGAAGAAGTTTCTGACTTAATTTGGGTTATATCTTCTATCTAGCTGGTGATCATCTTCTTTTGGTTTGTAGTGTTTTAGTCTCCCTCTTCGGGTTTAGTTATAGCCACAAATCTGGTTGGATTTGGGTTTTGTGTGTTATCAGATCAAAGTTCTCGATGGTACCTGGTTCTACATAGTTAGTTTTTCTTTATTCATCTCTAGAGCTGGTTTCGAGTAATCAGATTTGTCATTTGTAAGGTTTCTTTGTTTTGACTTTGTTTCCTAGTAGTTGTTTGAGCTATATTTCCCAGTAGTCGTTTGGGTTAGCTCCCTCTGTTGTGAATTTTTAGTTTCGGTATCGTATCAGTTGACGACCGGCATCGATATTCTACCTTATATTTTACCTTGTATTTAATATATCAAGTTTAGATGCAAAAAAAAATGAAAGTGATAAAGTTGTCAATAAGACCAAAGTACACTCTATATATAATATATATATTTTTTTTTGCTGCTGGAGGATCCAACTCAGTTGGATGCTATTAACAACAACGATGGTTCACCAAAAATGAAAGCAAAAGGTGCTTTAAAATACTTCTTCTTTGCACATGTATACTCTTTCTTCATTGCTGTACAGTTAATAATATTGGCGTTTACTTTTTTTTCATTGTAAGAATTATAAAATTAAAAGTGAATTTTATTTCTCTAAATTGGGTAAACAAATTAAAAAGTATAAGTAGATAAAAATAATAATAGAGTAATTAGAAAATATTTGTATACATAAATGATGATTGATTTGTATGCAAATATTGCATTGTAATATTTTATGGTACATAAATTTAACTATATATAAATGAAATAAAAATTAAATATGTGAAAATTAAATATCATTAGGTTCGATAAATTTTTATATTATTTGATTACTTTTATAAATATGGAATTGAAGTGACACGTTTTATATTTAATTTTGAATGTCGATCGATCATGATCTATTACATATTTTTTTCAATCTCAATAACTCGTGTAATTTAACTAATATTAAAATTATATGACTATGTATTTTTTCAATACTAATTTAAAACAATAACAAATTTATATTAATTGTGATATTAAAAAAATAGGACGAGTTATTAACGGATTAACAAATGTTTTCTACAAAAGAAAAAAAAACTTAAAATATGTAAATAAAAAAAAGATAAAGATAATGTTTTTTTTACAAAATTTTAAAAAAACTTGAGATATAAAGATAAGAACTGAGAATATCCAAAAAAATACCGAAATATCCAAGAAAATACCATGTGATTGTATAAATGTTATTAACGGATTAAGATAATGTTTGGAAAAACAAACGTTATTGGCGTGTTTAGTGCTATTGACCATGTGATTGTATAAATGTTTTGAAATGGTGGCATAAACGTGTATATATTATTATACTTTTACACGAGCGGGACCATTCGGCTGGGATCACTGGGTCCCTCGTGTCGGTAGGTCATTTGACTCATTTTCATTCCGCGGTGGTATTTTTTAATTTTTCAACAACTTTCTTAATTTTATTAAAAATATATATAAATAACACTTTACAAATATGTCATACATTCATTCCACATTGATTAGACTTCAATTTACTTAGATCATTCAGAAATTAGAAAATTATATTTGGTGAAATATGTTTATTTGATTTCACATCTAAATTGTGGGTTTTTATTTGTTTTTAGATTATGTTATCCTTTGCTTTTAGTTTTGGTATTATTGTTAGGAAAATTCGTATATTTCCCTCGTTTTGGGTTTAGTCTCCGGCGATCTAATGTTTTTTCGTTAGTTTATTTTGCGAAATTAATGTCTAAATATCCCATTTTTATATTCCTCCTTGATTTTATAAAATATTTCTATTACCAAAAAAAAAATGTCACACATTCATTTATACTTAAATAATAATAATAAATTTTTGGTCAAAATTTTTCACTTATAATTGATATAATCAAAATTAAAATTAAAATTAAAAAAAGAACCATGCACCTGGCTTTTTCTTCAATGATTTTTTTTCCCCTCTTAGTGATCCACGGAAGCCCGAAATCTCAGAAAGATATAATATATTATTCGAGACAAGAGAATCTTAAAGCATGGGGATCTGTCAAAGACTACCTAATTAGGGTTATATTTAATATTTGTACTTTTGTTTTGTTTTGTCCAATAGTATTTTTGCGTAATCTAGACGCACAGGCTCTCACGTGCATGAGTCTTCTAGAGACACGACCTCTACGCGTACATTCTCCTACATCTTATCATCAGCTCCAACATCATTGGTTCAAAGGCCTATATAATTAAGCTTTCTCGCCCTATATTTTTTTTTAAAAACATTTTATTTATTAATTGTAAAATATAATATATCACAAGTTTTAGTAAACTTATTTGTACTTTTTTTAGTTATATAAAAATTCGTATGTTAACAATGAAAACATGTTATAATTAATGTCAATTTTTTACCTTTTTTTTTTTTTTTATAATAATCAGGGATAATTCCAAATTTTTACCATTCGATTAATTTTTAAAAATAAGTATTGTCGTCGAATAGTCCACTCATCGAATTTTCTAATGAATTTAAAACATATAATTATTTCGATTGGACAATAGAAATTATTAGATAATTTCACACTCTAAAAAAATCGATCTCTCACTTAGACCAAAATGGCAATTCAAGTTAATTACTAAGTGGAAATCACTAGTCCTGTCACTGGTTTATGTCAATCCTTTACAATTGACACAATTATAAAATTAGTAAAAAAGTTCGATAAAAATATTTATCATCATTTGTTATAACTGTAACAAATAATAAGATCAATTATATCGATTGATACAAATATTTAACAGATTTTGTTTTGCAACTGACATAAAACTACATCAATTACAATAATTAATGGAAAATATTTGCACAACTTGTTAATTTACCTTGGTAGGTGATGTAAAATTTGTTTATGTCAATCATAAGTTTATAACTAATACATTTTACCCCCAAAAAAAGTTTATAACTAATATAGACAAATCAAATAAATGATATTAATAACATTTTTGTTGTTGAAAAAAATCTGTAAGTAAACCGATTCCACTGAATACCGAACCGAGAACCTCTCTACTTTCGTAGATCAACAACGCCTTATCCATTGGGCCATAGTCATATTTAACGACCTTATTTGTTGTTGTTGTAGTGCGAGTCTTAAACAAACCAAAATAAATTAATCAATTATATATATATATATAGCACACTAAGTTTAAAATTTTAAAAATAGCACAAATTATTGTATGAAAATAATTCTTTATCCTAAATAAATTACAAACAAAATTAAAATATTATATTTGAATTTTTTTCAATTTAGAATTTAGATTTCTTCTATTAATTTTTTTTTGAATTATTTTAATATTAAATTTCTGCTATTTTTAAAAATTCAAAATTAGTAGTGTACCAGAACAAAACTTTAAAATATGATATTTTTTAGAATCACTCTAAATATAATTCTATTGAAGTTTTGAACAATTATATAGAAAAAATATTTATACCAAAATTGTATAGTTTCTCAATTTCTTAAACATTTTATCATGACGCGAGATATATAGTTAAGAACAGTGAAAAACCTAAGCAAATATACTCGTGCCGAGGCCAAAGTGCCTAAAAGAACAAAAAGCAACCGCCTCACTTATTATCATTTTTTCTCCCATTTATTATCATATTTATGAAACTTAATGTAGTGGTTATATTGATTCAGACATTCAGTATTGTCTCTATTTCTTTCAACTAAAGGTATTGCTTTCGGTTTTTTTTCTCAATATTTATTATTATATCTTTATAATTTGGCTGTTTTTAGAGATTTTTCTTTTAACTGCGGGGTTTTATAAATTCTTTTTATTTTTGGTCAAAATAATCATCTTCATTTTTATTCTTTTATCTTGGTTCTTTTTCGACAGATTTTTTTTAACATAGCGTAATTGCTTTTATATTGTTTAACATTATTTACACTCTATCCGTACAATTATAACAACTTTTATAGTTTGGCTCCTTTTTTTTGACGGCTTATAGTTTGTCCCTTTTTAGAGCTTTTTTAACTATGAGCTTTTTTATTTTCTTTTCACAAATAGTGTTATTTATTTTCTATTCGTTTTTAGTCAAATTTTTCATCGGCGTTAATTTTTATTCCGTTATCCTGTTTTTTCTGATTTCATCTGTCCACAGATTTTTTTTAACATTATGTCTTTAATTAATTTATAGTATTTTATATTACATACACTCTATCTGCACAGCTACAACATAACTTGTATATATATCGTTGAAGAAGATAAATGGTGAACAATTCTTAGAAGATAAAAAAAGGAAGAAGCCGTTATACAGAAATTTTTCCCCATATTTATTCGATTTACTTTATTGAAAAAGGAAGAAGCGATTATACAACTTTATAACATACACATGCATGCGCGAAACCCTAATTAGTTAAAAAAATTTACACAGCATAAACAGATAGCAACATGAAGAAGAAGAGAGAATACAAATAAGGAAGACGAAATGATACAAAGAAAATTGAACCTTAAAATACCACATGCATGGGAAAATCTTATTTTTTGGCCGCCGCCGGGAAAGTAACGTATAAAGGTATAAAATTATTAAGACTTGAGCGAGCTGATCAGAAGAGGAAGTTCCAGTAAGAAGGTGGAACACGTGCTTCGCAAAAGAGGTCCGAATCGGATTTGTAACCTATGAGTGCGTAGATTTCATCATGCTAAGGCTGGAAAGCAAAGATGTTACCTATTTTTTTTAATAAAACTACGTACTAGACCGGAGGGATCTGATCATCAGATGGATTATCAGTTTCGGTCTCGTTATCTTGCGGCATACTGAGGACGTGCTTCACAAAAGATCCGTACGTAACGAAGAAGAACCAAAAGAGACACATAATAGCAACAACGAGGGCGAAGACTGGTGAAATGAGCGACACGAGGATGTTAGCCGCGAGTGCACCAAACAAATGACTTACGTGGCCAACAAAGTGGTGGATGAGAGATTGGTTTCTTCTGAGCTTGACTTCGCATACGAAAAGGACGAAATAGATGAGGGAGAAGGGCAAGAAGCAAAGCAGCGTCGGCTCAAGAATCTCCGCCTTTATTGGGGTGATTTGGAGCAAACCGAGAACGATTGCTTTGATAGCTAAGATAACGGTGTGAAGTACGGAGGAGTACACAGCGTAATCTGTGTTCTCACCACCGGACCTATTTTGAGTCATGTTTGTGTTTTGCACTAAAAGAACAACAATCTGTGTCGGTGTATATATATATATATATATAGAGTCATGACGATATACTTTTTTCTTTTGCTGACATGGAATGCACTGACGAGGTGAATTATAGTTTCTGATTAAACTGACGAGCCACGCGATATTCCTTTTTCTTTTGTTGACTGGTCGGTTCAAAGTTGCAATGCTTTATATATCTATATCTAAGAGAACTGCCAAATTAAGTAAATTCAAATTAAAAGAAATATATATGAATAGGAAAGAGTTTTTAATTTTAAATCGAAATGTCTGCTTTTAATTTCTGTATAGATGACATGATATCATATTTGATGACATGTTATTCGTTATATAAATCTAGTGATATATACTCGGTTATTAAAATCAACTAGGTAAGTAATCCGCGAGGGAAAAAATTATAATAAAATTTTTTAAAGTTAAAAAATGATGGACATTAATTAAATTACCATATTTCTTAATGTGTTGTACAGTAAGAAAAAAATATTTGTTGGAGTCGAGGACAAAATATTTATTAAAAAAAATTTGTTTTATGAAAATATATATAAAATGGTAATTCCTAAAAATACCAAAAAAATAAATTTTTCTTCCAAACAAACATTTATTAGTTTTTTCCCCAAAAATACTACAAATTTTTTTTCCCAAAAATACCACAAAACTAAAACTAAATTTTAAACTTTCAAAACTAAATTCTAAACCCTAAAACTAAAACCCTAAATCCTAAATCCAAATCCAAAAATTTTAAATTATAAACTCATAAATTTTTAGTGTTTTGTAGTATTTTTGGGGAAAAAAACAGAAATTTTAGTAGTATTTTGAAAAAAAAATTAGTAATTATATATTTAGAAATTTTTTTATTTTAATATTATTTTAAGAAATTTTTTTATAACAAAAATCCTAAAGTTTAAAACGCAGAGATGAAACCATAATTAAACCAATGTAAACCCAAATTATATATAATAGTTATTAATACAAAACCATAAAAAAAAACCATAAAATAGATAATGTATCATAACAAAACCAGTAGCACGTTTTAGATTCTGGAAAATTTCATTATAAACAACGTTTATTATCTTTCTAAGAAATTTTCCATCTTTGTCTATGATAAGAATTTTTAGATCGGTTCTCGATGTCATCCTAGAAATCGTACCATATAATTGTTCATGAATAAACACCAATCTAGGTAAATACAAGCCAACCTTTTCAAGTGTTTGTTTTTTACTTTTGTTTACGGTTATTGTGAAAGCAACTGTAACATAAAATTGTGTGCGCCTTATTTTGAAAGAAAATTTTGCGTCTGGCAGAGAGACAAATATCTGAAGGATTAATACTTTACCACTAACATTACGACCAATTATAGCATGAGCTTCAATAACATAGATAGCCAATTGAGTAATAAGTAATCTTCCGTTACATAAACCACTTTTAGGATCAATGTTCCTAAATAATATAAAATATGTACCAATTTTTAATTGCAGGTCATGGTTCGGCAAACCAAAAACTTTTACATTTAAAAATTCTAGAGAGTACAGAAGATAATTTTTTGCACTTGTAAAAGATAGTTCGACACTATCAAAAATCAAATAAATTTTCTCTTCCTCCTGTTAATAAATATTACTCAATTGGTAAACGACAAGACTTTAATTTACTCAGTTAAACTATAGAAATGAATATATATATATATATATATATATATATAATAATTAAAGTGAAAAATATAAAATATTACAACAAACTTAATATTAATCTCATATCTTTTTTAACATGTAACGAAAGTTACTAATTATTATATTTTATAATATGTAAAATAATAATTAATTTTATATGATTTTCATGATTTTTATATTCATTTTTTTAATTCTCATTTCATTTTTGTTTCGTTCCATCATGTTTTCATCTTAAATTTTAAATAAAATAACTAATTTAATTTTCAAATTTTTGTCCTATTTTTGTTTCCGCAAGTCATGTTTCAAATTCTTGTTTGCCCACCACAATATAACTAATCTAATTGTTGTCTCTTCGGTAATATGAATTATATTAAATTAAAATCTAGCTAATAACACAAAAAACCATTGATACAAAATCACTTGACGTGTTCAATCACATTTTATTTAATTCGTCTATACATAACTGTCTATATTTTCCTATTACTTCAGTGCTAATACTTTACATTACAAAGGTCCAAATAACGTTGCAAAATGATATTTATTCCCCTGATAAATTGTGGGCGGCGATTTGGAAAATAGGATATTGGAAGCTTCCCATTACGTCCAATCAAATCACATTTTTGTTGTAAGTGGAAAAAATTTAGAAATAGTCAGACAGCCTGGAACTGGACGAAATTTTTTTTTTTTTTTGGATATTTTTTTTTTCAAATTGGCAAGTGGTATTATCTAAAAAGGAGAACAAAGGACAAAATGAATATATATATATATATAAAAAGATGAATACGATTTTTTTTTTTTTAAAAGGTGTAGCTTTAAATTCGACGGAGGTGTTATTTAGTGACATGTATATTCGTTTTACATATCTAGTGATGTACTTTGGTTATTAAGTCGACGGAGATGTTATTTAGTGACATGTATATTCGTTTTTTGTGTCAAGATTCCACTTTTTGAGCACTATTTTTTTAAGAATTTAATGATGAGGCTCTTTTTCTTTTTGTTTTACTGGAATGAATAACATTTCAATGGAGTGGATGGAATATTATCAATTATTCATAATTTTCTTAAATTAATTATTTGATTTTAAAAAACTTGAATGATATTGAAAAAAAAAAAATGAATAATAAAAAAAAAAAATATATATATTGGTGAATCCAAAAAAAAATATTTTTATAATGATATAGACAATATATGTATTTTATTTCAAAATAGTAAATATTTTTTATCATGTACATTATAAAAATACTAAAAATTAATATTTAAATGAAGAGGACCGACGAAGAATAAGAAGAAGACTATAACTAATTTAATAAACTATTTGGAAAACTAATCGAAAGTGAGTAAGAGGAAAAAGTAATAATAAGAAAATAGGAAAAAGTGATAGTGAGACACGTCATAAGAAAATAAAGAGAGAAACATTAACATGTGCCACAAGCCCCACCTCCAAACACCATGGATAGTATTTATACATGCATCGAATATACGCTCTTGTTTTTATCAAAAAAATTATATATATATATATATATATATAAATAAAGAAGATAAATTTTTAAAAATGCCATTTAAAAAAAATAATATTTTTGAAATATTTTTTTTCAAAAATGCCACTAAAATTATATCATTTATCCAAAATAATCTTTGGATTTGTGTTAACTATTTTAAGTTTAGGATTTAGTTTTTAAAGTTTAAGGTTGATAGGGATCAAAATGTTAATCTCTATAAAATTCTAATTTCAATAAATGAGGGTAATTTAGTCAATTTATACTTTATAAATGATATTTTTAAAAATAGACAACTCATGGTGATATTTTTGAAAATAAACACACTAAAAATTGCATTTTTGAAATTTTCTATAAAAAAAAACAAATTATTATCTCTGCAATAGAACTTAAACCATTAAACCATTACACTCAATTTATTATATGAAGCATTATATAGATGTCTATTGTATCCGTAGGTCTTTTGGTCTCTAAGCAAAACTCTAGCTATTGTATCCTCTGGACAAGCATTCGATCTGCTTCATCCAATACCTGACATCTATAATGAAATTCGATTCAAGTTGTTTCATTATAGCAGCAAATACATGCAAGAACGATACAACTTACATGATCCTAAGGGACGAAGTCAAATAACATGATTAAAAGATGGTCTGTTACTTACCATAAAGGAAACATCTGACAGATGAAGGTCATTAGATTACAAAACAGACTACGATCATGGGGTTTGGAAGTTAACTCCACTTGTGTTCTTTGTGAAATCTATAATGAAACAAGAGACCAGTTATTTTTTAGATGCCCATGTATATAGCCAAGACTTGTGGCAATTATGCTCAGCAAAACTTCAATTCCATTTCATGGGATTCAAGACTTGTCCCACGTTTCTCTTCTGCCTGAAGGGACAAGATTAAGACTATTCTCTCACCTGGTTCCGAAAGATAGTTGTGCACGCAATTATATATATACTCTATTTGGCGAGAACGAAACAATAGGATATTCAATAGCACTCGCACCAGTCCAGTGTCGGTCCAAAGTTTTTGGATGTCTCGCACGAAATTAAAAACTGTGTTCTTTGGTTATGTTATTTTGTTAATGAATTTTTTCTCATAAAAATTAACGTCTAAATATGTGAGGCCCTAAACGATCGTTTCACTTGCCTATACTTCGGACCGAAGTATCCATAACACATATTCTGCTAGATGCCATCTCCTTCGATACAATGATGCTCTCGCTATGAGGTTTCAGGACTCAAACCAGTAATGTGTTTCTTCTCCTTACCCGGGTATGTTTAATCCGGTGGTGTATGTCGTTAGGCACTTTTTTCTTTTTTTTTATTATGTAATTGTCCCTTTTTAAGTGGAATGAAAAAAAAAATTACAACAAAAAATAAAAAACATCTGACAGATGAATTGCTCATTAGATTCAATCAAGTCGCTCAGACGCATAGTGCCCTGCTAATTTTGTTGGCAGTGTTGTAACCATAAAGAGCCTCATTTCGTTTGACTCCCTTTCGTTTGGTTAGAAAATAAGCACATATATCATTTAACATAATTACATAATTATTGCAAAGAAAATCTTTTAAATATTTGATTGTAAAATCCGATTGCACAAATAACATACAAAAAAAGTAAAAGGAAATTGATTATGGCAAAAAAAATGTATTGTCACTTTATGATTATCTAAATTCAAATTCGTATACTATAAATTATTGGAAAAAAAAACTACCACTTCATATATAGATCTTATGCAACGTTTTATAAGCAAAATTTTGCAACGCTCTATGTCTTCCGTATTTTGACTTTCTGACTATTATACAAATAATCGGACGCAATTTATAGGTTTGTGTTAACGTTTACATGACCCAAAAAATTTGTATTTTTAATATAAAATATTTTCATTTTTTTCATAACACATTTTTGGAAATTGCAAACGGAACATTTTCTTTCCATTTGTGTTTGTCATTTACGTTTGCAATTAGCAAAATATTTTTGTTTAAAATACTTAAGATTGCGGGAACATTTGAAAAAAAAAATGTAAACATAAAACAACAACCGAGAGCTAAATCAGCCGCATAAATCTTAAACCTTTCTCTTAAAAAAGTTTTAAATTTAAAGAGCCCCCTTAAAAATATTATTTTATTCTGATTTTTTTCAAAAAAAAAAATATCGTATCTTATTATATAAAATTTGATGCGTCTAACGTTGTAATTAACACGATCGTAATACGTATCAATCAATCGATCAGATTTTGACACATGTAAAATTATTTTTTCAATAAGATTTTGACATGTGTCAAAAAAATTTTATTTTAAAAAAAATTCTTATATATGTATTTATCAATTAGATTATAAAAAAACCACATACCAACTTTTTCCAATTAGCTTATAATTAATAATTCATTAAAAAATTAGTAGATAAGCTACATCTATACATGTTTACATATATTTTGATTTTGAATATAACCAGATAAAACACAAAATCAAACACGTTTTCTCATACACGTGTAAAAATCTTTTGAGTTTGAATAAAAATAGGTTTACATACCCAAATCTTCAAAAATTACAATTTTTTTTTTGGTCGAAACAAGGATTACAATATTTCACCTTTATTTAAAGAATTTTGTGCTCTTTCGATTTTCTCACCAAGCAATTTAAAACTTCAATAATCTCTTTCATAAATTTTTTTTCGGCTTTTTCATTAGAATAACATCGATTACTATCTTATTCGATATGTGTGATACAATATGAATAAGATTAATAATATATTTTATGTTTGTGAGATTAATAAGATTTTTTTTAACTTAATTTTTTGGTTTATTGTTTACCGCATATTTTTTTATTTATTTATCAAAGTTTACAACATAGATATTATCACAAAACAATGATAACTTAAAAAAAAAAAACACAAGATCAATTATGTGTCAAAAGAGTTATTTATTTAAAAAAATCTATTATCATTATATTATGTAGATGCGGTAAAGTATGTAAAATTGATGTTTGAGAAAAATTTTTTTATTGAAAATTTATTATATTGTGAAAAGTATAGAAAATAAAAAATTAAAAATACTTATAATTTATCTCTCATCAGAAGAACGATAATATGTTGATTCAGAAAGGAAAAGTAAAATATGATTTTAGAAGATCAGTAAAGATAATTCAAATATAAATATAAAATCTAATTTGCCAAGATTTTGGAAAAAATAGATATATGAGTAGCTACATAATTAAAAAGACAAACATAATTCATATAGGAATAGAAAAACTAATTATTTGGAAATATGTGACAAATTTGATTGAAAGTATAATAAAAATAAGAGAGTCCAAATAACTAAATAACGGTTAGACTTCTCTATCATTAGTTTCATATCGACATTCTGAAACTTATTTTATTTATTTTGAAAAATAATCTGATTTTGTTTTCCATTTTTTGCGTTTAGTTTTTTTTCACGGGTTATATATTATTACAATTTTAAAAATTAAAAATATAAATATGAGAATCAATTCAACAAGATTTTGATTTTTTTATAAGATGAGTAAATCTAATTCAAATATAAATATTAGATCTAATTCGTCAAGGTTTAAAAAAAAAAGATGCATGAGTAGCTACATAATAATAAAAAAAAAATCTATTTCGAATAGGAATAGAACAAAACTAATTATTTGAAAAGATGTGATAAAATTTAATCGAAAAAATAAAAAAATAAAAATTAAATGTTAGGCTTCTCAATTAGTGTTTTCACATGAGCGTTCTCAATTTTATTTTATTTATTTTTACGAGTAATATGGTTTTGTTTTCTACTTCTTAGTGTTTATTTTTTTTTACAAATAATAAAATATTTTATTATAAACCCACATATATGCGGATCCTAATTCTACTTTTATATTAAAGTTTTTTTTCACCATTCATAAATGTTAGTTCGCAATAATACAAATACTAGACACAATTTATTTTTTAAAAACCGCTTATAGATTCGATGATGCAAAAAAATTGTCCGGATTACCGTTTGTCCTTAATATATGGTCTAGTATGATAACGTACTAATCCACAATGATCGTTGTCACCATTTAAACTCTAGATTGATCTTCTAGTAATGTATATGGCAGATTAGTAGAGTCGTCGAACTCTTTTTATGTTATCAAATTGTGATATTTGTTTGAACCATTACGTATTGCTTTAAACTCCAACTATAAATAAATCCTTTAGACCCCATTAAATCATACTCTCCTTCTTATGGATGGACGAGTATTATATCGGCTCTATCTCTGGTAAACAAAGGACTAATTAAAAGGATCGGTTCAGGATCATCCATTTCTGTGTGGAATGATCCATGGATACCGGCCCTATACCCGAGGCCAGCTACTTGTAAGGGTAATAACTATTACCCTTCTTTCATGGTCAATCACCTGATAGACCCAATTACAAAAAACTGGAATTGGAATTTGCTTAACGCGATTATAATTCCTGAGGACGTTTCCATTATTCGGAGTATTGCACTAAGCAGCAATTATAGGCTTGACACCCTTGGGTGGCACTTCACAAAATCAGGAAAATACACGGTTAAATCGGGCTACCAAACCGAAAGAGAACATAAGGAAAGGGTTTCAAATCCTAGGACTTAAGGCCCCAATTATCTGCCTCTACAAGCTCATGTATGGAAGCTAAAATGCCCTCCACGATTGAAACATTTCCTATGGCAAGCATTATCAGGCTGCATTTCGGTAACATCAAATCTACGAAAAAGAGGGGTAAATTGTGATACACAATGTGCTAGATGTGGGGCGGAGGAAACAGTCAATCATGTACTGTTTGAATGTCCTCCGGCTTTACAGACCTGGGCTCTATCGCACGTACCATCAGCGCCAGGGGGTTTCCCAATGACTTCTGTTTACTCGAACATGGATTATGTTTTCTGGAGATTACCTAGAGCACTACCGGAAATCCCTTGGATCATATGGTATATTTGGAAAGCTAGGAATGACATGGTTTTTAAAAACATGGACCGAGACCCCCGAGAGGTCTTACAGGCAGCGGATGGTGAGGCACAATTCTGGTTGTCTTCGCAAGCTAATGTCCTGGAGAAGGATCAATCCCCTCCTCATTTACAGGCGATCGCAGGTCCACGATGCTTCATTGATGGGTCCTGGAAAGCGGGAGACTGTTTTTCAGGTTTAGGATGGTATTATTTTCAGGATGACGAAGCAGATGATTTGATGGGAGCCCGGAATCTGCGCCCAAGTTTGTCCCCACTCCATGCCGAGATTGAAGCACTACTTTGGGCGATGCATTGTATGATTGACTAGCAGAAGCTGTTTGTAACCTTTGCAACCGACTGTTCGGAGCTGAGTAACATGGTGACAAACCCGATGGAGTGGCCAGCGTTCGCCGTCTACTTGGAGGAATTAGAGCGATGCAAGGATGTCTTCTCGTCCTTCTCTCTGTCCCTCATCCCGAGACAAAGCAACACAAAAGCAGATTTGTTGGCTCGCAGTGTTCGTACTAAAGCTCATGATATTATTTTTGTAAACTCTGAACTACCGGTTTGAGTTTCTGAACTGCGTTAATTTTATAAAACCTGTTGACAAAAATAAAATAAAATAAATCATTTAGCTAAACCATTGGAGCTCACTATGTCACAGAGATTGGCCACATATCCACCTTTGAAACATGATCATGAAGCTCTCCTCTGGTTTATACTCTGCAGTGTGCCCTCCTCCCTGCAAAATTAAACCAATTATAAAAACTGTTAGGAATCCCACATCGGAAGCCCGTGAAGTCCAAACCGAAAAATATTCTAGATCCTGATATTATTCTTAATATATTTTCTTTATGTGTTAGAATAAAATTAAGAAATATTACATTATATGACCTTAGCAATATGTTAAGGCTAATCACTATATATATATGCATAATATGTTTTGTATTAATCAACTACAACCTAATAATGTAATACAATATTTTATTCTAGAAGATTTTTCATGGTATCAGAACTTTCGATTCTGGATTTTTAAATTCTCCATTGATTTCTTTTGTGATCATAATAATTATGGGTGACTACGAAGAAGATGGCGGAGCCGATGAAGATGATGATGATGACGTCTCGTTAGTGCATATTTCTTGAAGACGTAATCTTTCTATTGGAGCTTTTATATATGGTTTTGGATTTTCTTCTACGTTTTCCTGTTTCAGATTTTTAAAAATATCATTTTAAGATATATTTGATTTTAGTGCACGAAAATATGGAGAGGTCTTTATAATTATGTTTAAGGGCTTGGGTTTTCACAAGTGATTTTTTCTTAATTTTTCTATTTTTAGAATTTTCTATTCGAATTTTCCGATTCTTTTTCTTATGGTTTTACTATTACGGGGGAGTTTTATTGGAACGCTCATGTTTTTAGGTCATTTTTAGTCCGATATATGGATTATCCGAGTCAAGGACAATTATTTGTGGAGTTGCAGTTGCATCCACGGGATGTTTTTTCTACCGAAGACGAGTTGAAGTTTCATCCCTCTTTTCAAGATTGAAGTTTCTCAGGATTGTCGAAAAATGATCTCCGATCCTGCCTTTAAATTGTTTGGTTATCATCTAATAACATCCGAAGAAGTCTGTTAACCTGTTTGTCCGTTCTCGACATGATGTCCACGACATACGTGTTTCGCCTGATGATTTTACGTACCACGTTTGTCGTGTGGGAGAGTATTGGAAGTAAATTGGAGAGTAAGATGTGTATCTTGCGGACCATCTACTTTGGGTCGTCAAAGTCCGACTATGAAACGAAACCCGTGAAGCCAAAACCGAAAAATATTCTAGATCTCCATATTACTTTTTGTACAAGTATATTTCCTTTATATGTTAGAGTTAGATAGAAAACTTTACATTATTTTGGTGTTAGCATTATGTTAATATTACCACTATATATATGTATATTGGAATCTCAATCTCATATCAATACAACTTAATACAATATTCTATTATATAAGATTTGTCATTGTACTTTGCAATGAAAGGTTTGGTGCGTGTTTGAAGCTAAATATACCAAATATAATTCTTGAGTGCGTGTTTGAAGCTTAAATATACCAAATATAGTTCCTTAGACCTGCGGAAAAAGACGCTTATTTGAAATGATATGTATAAATAAAAAATATATAAATTAATTCTCATAAGTATATTTACAATAAGAATTGCGGGTTCTACTTCTACACGTGGAAAGGAAGAAGTAATAGTATCTACTGCAGATGCAGCAACGACGATGCTTGAAGTGTCATTAGCTACTTCCGCAAAAGTATCAGGTGAAGAAAATTATGCAATGTAATTAGACTAGAACTAAGTGCATTAACAGTTTCAGTGGATTACTCAGTGAGGGATGAGTAATTCGGGAAGAAATTACACTGAGTGGACACTCAAACCTCACAATTCCACATAATCTACAACAACAAATCATACATGTAAACAAGCATAGCCCTAAAATATAATACACAAGCCAGATTTTTTTTTTTTTTTTATAACCATGTATACGAATGTTGGATACGAAGACAGTTTTTGTTTGGTAACCATAAATACGGAAATTGGATACGATGAAGACAAGTTAGTTTTTTTTTTTATAAATTTAATTGTTTTAAAAAAAATTAGGGATGTTGGATATGACGAAGATAAGTGCATAAGCCAGAGCAGTGGCTTAGAATTGGAGTCTTGGATGCTAGGTTTTTATAAATTTAAATGTTAGAAAATATTATTTACTACAATTAATTTATATATATATATATATATATATATATATATATTATATAAAGTTTGATGCGTCAAACGTTGTAATTAATATAATCGTGACATGTGGCATCCGATCGATAAAATTTTGACATGTATAAAAAAAATTTCAAGTAAATTTTGCCACATGTCAAAATAGTTTTATCTATTTAAAAAACATAATATTATTATATTTTTGAATTAGATTACAAAAAAAAAAAATTTGTTTTCATTAATTTTTTAAAAATTTGTTTTGATAATTTTATTTTTGCTAATTAGTAAATATATATATATATATATAAGTAAATAAATAATAAAAAGTAAACCTAATTCAAATAGAAATAGTAAACGCATAAATATTATGAAAATATGATAATTTTTTCTAACACCTTGATAAAATTTAACTAAAAACCAATTAATGAAATAAATAGAATCCAAATAAATAAATAATTATTTAGACTTCTCTAATGTTATATCGACTTTCTCAATCTTATATATTTACTTTCATGGTTGATCTAAATTGGTTTTTATAAAAAAATTATAATAACTTAGATCCCAAATAAGATCTATTATATAAAATTTGATGTATTTACTTTGTAATTATTTTATATAATAAGATTCATTTTCCATCAAAAGAAAGATTATATGTCGAGTAAAAAAAAATAAAATAAAAAGTCAAATATGATTAAAAATGAGTAAATCTAATTCAAATAGAATATGTGATACAATTCGTTAAGATTTTGAATATATATATGAGTAACTACATAATGAAAGGTAAATCTAATTCAAATAGGAATAGAAAAAATTAATTCTTTAGAAATATTTAATTGAAAATAAAATAATATAAGAAAAATAAGTGGATCAAAATAAATAATTAATTGTTAGGTTCTTTATCAGTGGTTTCGCATCGATTTTTTTATCTTTTTTTTTATTTACACTGGTGATATGATTTTACTTTCCATTTTTTAAGTTTGGTTTTTTTTGTTTTACTGATTATCAAATATTAAAAAATTAACAATAATTCAAATAGATATATGATAATTAATTCATCAATTTTCTTAAACTGACTTTATATGAATAGCAAAATCGTAAAAATTAAAACTAATTCAAATAAGAATAAAAAACTAACTATTTTAAAATAAGTTGTAGAATTTAATTGAAAATCAAATAATAAAAGAATCAAAATAAATAAATAACTCTTATAATTCTCAGTCAGTGGTTTCACATTAGAGTTCTCAATTTTTTTTTTACGTGAGATTTGATTTTTTTTTACTTTTTCGTGTTTTAGTTCTTTAACATGATCGTGACACGTGTCAAGTCTGTCAATCAGATTTTGACACATGTAATTTTTTTTCAATTAGAATTTGACACGTGTTAAAAAGTTTATTTATTTTAACAAATCTAATATACCAATTAGATTTTGACTTTAAACCTAATATACAATTATATTTATTTTTTCGCGGATGATTATTTTTTCTTTTTTTTTTTCGTTTTTGATTTATCTCACAGATTATAATATTTATTACAAATCCTCATATACGCGGATCCTAAATCTAGTATTATATAAAGTTTGTTGCGTCTACTTTGTAATTAATATGATCGCGACATATGTTAAGTTTGTCGATAAAATTTTGACACGTGTAAACAAATTTTCTAATTGAATTTTAACACATTAAAATAATTTATTTATTTGAAAAAAAATTTAATATATCAATTAGATTTTAACATTCTATTTAATTTGATGGCTGGAAGGGTGCCAAAAGAATAAAAAAGACTCCATGAAAAGTCAATTTGATGGCCGTTTTTTTTTTGTCCTTCTTCAAATGACTCAATCCACTAGTATTAATTCAATGCAATATATTTTAATTTTTTTGAATAAAATGTTCCAAAAAACATTGTATTAACATCAACTAATCATTTTTAAATATCATTTGAACAAAAGTGATAAATATAAATAAGTCCTTAGAACCATATATTTACAAATATTTTAAAAGAAGATTAGAAATAAGTTGAAATAATTTATTCAAAGTAATTTGGTTCGGATGAAAATTTGTCAAATCTTCATGGGTGGACGTTGAGGCGTAAAGAAATTATAATTTACTAGGGTTAAGGCCCATGCATTGCATGGGCTGTGATAAATGTGTTTTTATGTGATTATTTATTATTATCTTAATAATTAAAGTTAAATCATAAATATTTTAAAATAGGCGGTTGTTCATATTTATTATAAATACTTTTTTGGTCATCAAACACATTATACTTAGATGAATAAAACATTGCAACTATATATTTTAAATTAAGAAAAATGATACGATGAAGTATATTTTGATAATAGATTGATAAAATAATTTAATTGGACAAACAAAAAAGTTAGAAATAACATATAATTTCTATGTTCTGATGGTGTGTCATCTCCATTATTGATTTGTTTCGACTTTGAAGCCATCAAACATATAATCACTTATCGTCTTCGTATTCTATTATTTTGTTCAAGGATTGTGGTAACTGATATCTCAAATTTCATTATTTCTCTATCTTTTCTTCTACAAACAAATCTAAAGAAAAGAAGTTAACCTCGAAGATAATAACTGTTATAACTTTTTAAAGAAACACGTATCTCAAATCGTAAAGATACTTAAATATAAAATTTACATAACGTACGTATATATAACAAACACTCAATTAAAAAGGAAAATATTTATGAAAAATTGAAAAATTTCTAACAGTATGAAATTTTCTCTGCAACATTGGAAATAAATATGATGAAAGAGAATCGAAATTTATGTGAAAAAATAAATACATTTTTTTTGTAAATTAAAATTACAGAATTCACCTGATTAATAATAACTTTGCATGACATTCCGTTTTCATGGAACTACGCTCCTAAGCTTCCATTGGTCAAATTAAACTTTGGTTGCTTGCATCATTGCACCTAAGTATTGTAATATTAATTACTACCTGAGATTGCAAAGATGATAATTTTTATGGAGAACAAATACTTCTACTTGAAAAGTGGAGAAAAAAATAAACCATAGCTTTTATATAGTGTGAAACAATTTTTTTTTTGGTTATAGTGTGGGGGCGGTTAAACATAAAATAAAAAAAAAGAATTTAACAGTTTTGTGAATTTATCTTTTTACCTTTTTTTATGATGTGTCATAATATTATAATATTATGGGAGAGGTAAATAATGGATTAGCAGTTGGATAAGATTATCGGTTTAAATATTCAAAATTTAACAGAAAACAAATTTTCCGTGTAGTTTAATTTATAATTTATTTTTAATAGATAGATGAAAAAAGAAACCCTAAAAATCTATAGAATTGACACGTCCAAAAAAAATCTGATGTGTCAACTTGAGAATGATTTATGGAATATCTCTCTAACTTGTGTTTTATATGTATAGGAATTGTTTAAGATATCTATAATGATTAACCCGGATGACAATAAAAAAATTTATACTCTGATAACTCAATTTTTAGGATGAATCCTTTAACCACAGAACGGTATGAATTGATTATACATATTTTTCCGAATAATAGTATCTTTATATTAGTTAGACTCTATGCATGCATTCATTTATGAACATGACATCATTAATTCCTTGATCGTCTATATGAATTGTACACATAAAAGTTGGTTTCATACAACATAAAAGCTTGTTACATCTTTCGATGTTTAGAATGTGTTGAAGTATCGATCCAGGATCGGTGTATCATTTATTTAGTTTTAGTTTTGATCTTCTATGTCTTTCTTAGTTTCGGTTTATGTTTCCTACGTTTAGGTTTCTGGTTTTGGAGACTTCGACATTTTTCGCCGGTTTTAGTAATTTCAATTCGGAAATAATAACTAATATGAGATGGAGAAAAAAAAAATGTGTTGCAGTGTCTGTGTTATGAGTTATATGACCCACACGGCGCACTTTTATGCGTCCCATTCAATCTTATTGTGACTTACAATTGTCATCCATTTTTTTCTTCTTCTAGTTTCATACTTTTTCACACAATTTCTTCAGATTCAACCTTTTAAGTTATAACTACTGGTTTGAATTATTATAGGCAAAGAAATAATAGTCGATAGTTTACATTCATCATATGAAACAAGAATATTTTATATATTAGTTTTTTTACCGTGAAAAAAGTACTTAATTGATCTTAATTATGATTTTCATGATTTTTCTAATATATACAATTATTATGCACATTATTTTTTTTTGTAAATATTTTTATTCTTACAATTCATATACATAAACCGTTTCATCTACCTCACGCTTAGACGTCCAGATTTGAACTACATTGTTCATATCAATTAATGCATAATTCTTTTGCACCACATTGGGACGTCGCTCTCCGGGTCGTTCGCTATCTTAAAGGCTCTCAGCTCAAGGTATTCTTCTACGGTCCGATAATGATCTCACTATCACTGTTTGTTGCGATTCCGACTGGGCTGCTTGGCCGACAACCCGTCGTTCTCTATCAGCTTATGTTGTCTATCTCGGGAACTCTCCCATCTCTTTGGAAGACAAAAAACAACAAACCATGTCTTGCTCGTCTGCCGAAGCAAAGTATCATGCTATGGCTTACATACTCCATGAACTGAAATGGATAAAAGCACTTCTTCGCGATTTTGGGTTTGATCATCCAAATCCTATTCTCTACATTGTGATAGTCAAGCCGCCATCTACATCGCCGCAAATCATGTTTTCCATGAGCGCACCAAACATATTGAATCAAATTGTCATCAAGTGCGAAATGCTGTTCAAGATGGATTGATTACAACGCCTCACATCTCCACGAAAGAACATATTGCAGATCTACTCACACTACAAGAATATAGGCCAATAACAACGGAAGGTTTCGTTGCTAATTCGACGTAAAACAATGATAACAACAGACTTACGACGAAACCAATTTCGTCGTTAATCACTCGACGTAATAGACCATTTATCGTTAATCACTCGACGTAATGGACCATTCGTCGTAAGTATTACGACGAACAAATTTCGTCGGCAATTCGTTGTAACAAGTTCGTTGTTAAAGTGATGGTAAACTTGAGACAAGATTGCGTCGAATTCAAATGATGAAAAATTTGGTCGCTCAATTGTGGTTAATCCGATGTATATGTTACAACGATTTTACGAGGAATTCGTCGTAAATCCGTTGTTAAGTTACGAGGGATTTACGACGAATGAAGTTTGGATCATCGTAAATCCGTCATAAAGTGGCAACAAAATAACAATGAAATTATTTTAAAAGAAAATAATTTAAATATTTTAAATAAATTATATAATATAAAATTTAAAATAAAGATTTTAAAAAAATATTAGTAATAATATCCGCGAAACATGGCGTCCAATAATATAATTAAAATAAAATAAATATATTTAATTAAATTGAAATTAATTCAAAAAATATATTCATTTGAGATTTCTAAGTTCTATTATCTATCTAATTCTAATCAATTCTAATTTCCTATCTACTTCCAGCCTTAAATCAAATTTCCTAAGTATAACTATTAATTAATTGAGTATTGGAAAAAACATTTGTTACCTATTTTATAAGAATCTGCTAGAGAGATGGCTAGAGAGGGAAAGAGAGTGAGAGTTGAGTGATTTGAGTGAATTAAGAAATAAGGATAAGTGATCCGTATATATAGATTTTGTTGATGTCGTAAATCCGACGTTACGTAATTTTGTTTTCTGCAGGCGGCAAAATTCGATTTTTTGGATTACAACGGATTTTCCCGCAAGCGGCAAACTAAAAATAATTTAAACATTACAATGGATGTACGACGAATCGTCGTAAATCCGATGTAACACAATTTAAATTCCATTATTTTTCCGCAAGCGGCAAACTGAAAATAATTTAAATATTACAACGGATTTACGACGAATCGTCGTAAATCCGATGTAACAAAATGTAAATTCCATTACTTTCCCGCAAGCGGCAAACTGAAAATAATTTAAACATTACAAAGGATTTACGACGAATCGTCGTAAATCCGATGTAACACAATTTAAATTCCATTATTTTCCCGCAAGCGGCAAACTGAAAATAATTTAAACATTACAACGGATTTACGATGAATCGTCGTAAATCCGATGTAACACAATTTAAATTCCATTATTTTCCCACAAGCGGCAAACTGAAAATAATTTAAACATTACAACGGATTTACGACGAATCGTCGTAAATCCGATGTAACACAATTTAAATTCCATTATTTTCCCGCAAGTGGCAAATTGAAAATAATTTAAACATTACAACGGATTTACGACGAATCGTCGTAAATCCGATGTAACACAATATAAATTCCATTATTTTCCCGCAAGCGGAAAACTGAAAATAATTTAAACATTACAACAAATTTACGACGAATTGTCGTAAATCCGATGTAACACAATTTAAATTCCATTATTTTCCCGCAAGCGGCAAACTGAAAATAATTTAAACATTACAACGAATTTACGATAAATCATCGTAAATCCGATGTAACACAATTTAAATTCTATTATTTTCCCGTAAGCGGCAAATTAAAAATAATTTAAACATTACAATGGATTTACGACGAATCGTCGTAAATTCGATGTAACACAATTTAAATTCCATTATTTTCCCGCAAGCGGGAAACTAAAAATAATTTAAACATTACAACGGATTTACGATGAATTATCGTAAATCCGATGTAACACAATGTAAATTCTATTATTTTTCCGCAAGCGGCAAAGTTAAAATAATTTAAACATTACAACGGATTTACGACGAATCATCGTAAATCCGATGTAACACAATTTAAATTCCATTATTTTCCCACAAGCGGCAAATTGAAAATAATTTAAACATTACAACGGATTTACGACGAATCGTCGTAAATCCGATGTAAAAAAATTTAAATTCCATTATTTTTCTGCAAGCGGGAAACTGAAAATAATTTAAACATTACAACGGATTTACGACGAATCATCGTAAATCCGATGTAACACAATGTAAATTCCATTATTTTCCCGCAAGCGGCAAACTGAAAATAATTTAAACATTACAACGGATTTACGAGGAATCATCGTAAATCCGATGTAACACAAAGTAAATTCCATTATTTTCCCGCAAGCGGCAAACTGAAACTAATTTAAACATTTGTCGTAAATCCGATGTAACACAATTTAAATTCCATTATTTTTCCGCAAGCGGCAAACTGAAAATAATTCAAACATTACAACGGATTTACGACGAATCGTCGTAAATCTGATGTAACACAATTTAAATTCCATTATATTTCCGCAAGCGGCATACTGAAAATAATTTAAACATTACAACGGATTTACGACGAATCGTCATAAATCCGATGTAACACAATTTAAATTCCATTATTTTCCTGCAAGCGGGAAACTAAAAATAATTTAAACGTTACAACGGATTTACGACGAATCATCGTAAATCCCTTGTAACCCTTAAACATAAATTCAATTTTGGAGTTTAGGGTATAGCATAAACAGATGTTACATCGACTTACCTACGATTCGTCGTAAATCCATCGTACTGTCTTACTAATTTGAGGTTTAGGGTATAGTTCATATGATGTGAGTAACATCGGATTTACGACGAATCGTAGGTAAGTCGATGTAAATCCGATGCTACACGGATTACGATTTGTGTACAATGATAGAAGTATAATTAGATTGACATCATTTGTGATACATGTGATGCCGAATTTGCAAACCAATTACAAATATGACATCAAAGAAACTTATGTATATTTGTATGTTTGGGCTATGGAATAGCAGTATAAAAGTTTAATTTTGGACTTCTAATCTATTTTGATCCAATTTGATAATAGATCATAAGTAAAGTCGTACCATTCGTATGCCATCGAGTTTCTGTTGGATTACCGAAGAATTGTCGTAAATCCGTTGTTAATTTACGACAGATTATCAATAATTCGTTGTAAATCCGTTGTTAATCATGCATGAAATTAGATTTATTACAAGTCAAGTAATCATGTAATCATTCATAAAACCAAATTAACTATTAGAGAAACACAAAGTTTAATCTTATTATTCATAAAACATAATTATTAGAGAAACAAGTTATCATTCGTTATTGTCAAAAACACATGAGCTCTCATCATTAGGGTCATCATCCTCAACGAGATTTTTCTCGCCATGTTGAAACCAAACATAATAAACGTGTTCACCCACCAAACTTTCATCGTAATTTTTGTTGCAAATTTACTATGATCCATTTCGTTAGTAAATCAATGGTAATCAACGTCGATTTAACATCGAATTGGTAAAACGTTGTCAATTCATCGTTAAATCGATGTTTATTTATGACGAAGTTACAACGAATCACTTCGTCATTAATTACCGACGAATAAATGTTTCGACTGAAATTCGTCGTAAATCCGATGTTAGTATACGTTGAAGCAAATCCGACGTTAATTTTCGACGTTAAAACCCCTCTTTCTTGTAGTGTCACCAAAACTCTTCCTGGCCCGATGTTCATCAATCTATTGTCCAAGTTGGGAGTTCGAAATTTTCCACTACCAACTTGAAAGAGGGGGGGGGGTATTAGACCTAGAAGATATATGTCAATAATATATACTTTAGATTTGATTCTATCGGATAAGGAAACATACATGCGTATAAATACTTCTTCTTGCTAAGACCATCTCCAATAGTCTCTCAAAATGAGGAAAAACATCAAAATTTGAGGGAAAACTCTCTCCAATGGTACATCAAAATGAGGGGAAAATGAGTTTGTGAATAGTATTCCCTCAAATTTGATGAAACACTATTCACTATTCACAATTCTCATTTTTGTGTTGAACTTTTTATTTACAATTTGATCCTAAACTTTTACATATTTTCATATTATACATAAATAAACTTAAACGCTTATATTTAACATTTTAATATATTTTACTTATTTATTTTACTACTTAAAAATGTATAATTAAAAATAATTAGATATTTAATTAAAATATTGAAAATGTAATAATGGCATATATTAAAATGAAAATACAAAGACATATCAACATTAAAATAAAAAATACATAGTTATTACTGGAAATAAATATTGTTTTTTTTAAAAAATTTCAAATTTTATGTAATTTTATCATGTAATGTACATTTAATTTAAATAAAAATCGTAATTTAGTTCAATTATTTTATAAAATAAAATGAGTGGGTAGAATTTGTAAATTTAGAAAGTTAAAGTGTGTTTAAAATAAAAATATATAAAGAGAAAGTAGAATATATTTGAAATATTTTTTTTTGAAGAAAAAAATGAAGGTAACTATTAGAGTAAAACTCTCCATCATTTTAGACTTTTTAGTGTTTCCTCATTTTGAAGGAAAAAAATGAGGAAAACCATTGAAAATGGTGTAATGAATAAACTCAAGCCTTTGTCTAATATTTCAAACATGAATATAAAACATCAAACTTATGATATGTATATCTTTAACATAACAAAAACAAATAATTCACTTATGTTACGTATATTTAATTATTTATTATAGATATGATTTGACCAAATTTGATTAGAGGAACATTCTTGAGCAATCATCCATGCGTTTGTACTTCACTTCCGGATAGAGACAAGAAGCTTCTTCGTCTTCTCCGACTTGGTGATCTGTGAGACATCCTTCATAGAATATATGATAGAAATGTCCTATCCCCGCTTGACGTGGAATCTCCATTTCTACATTTATATAGTCAAATCAATTTTATGGGCGTTATTCATAAAATGGGCCTAAAAACCTGGCCCATTAATCATATGTAGCTGGCCCATTATACTATATATTATATGATTGGAACTTACGTTCAATGTTGGCAAGGAAGTCTTTCGCAGTAATATTGGTTTTCTCCAATACATTTCCGGTTAACTTTTCCCAGATCTGAATCAATTCGATCTGCGTGAGAACGTTTTCCGGAGGTCTTATACAGACAGTTTTGTTCAACGTTCGTGGATCGTTTAGCGCTTTTGCGGTGTATTTCGCGATATCGTCTTCATCCGCAAATACAACTATGAAGATAAAACGGTTGTTTAGAAATGTGTGAGGTTAACCTTTAAACTCGTAAAAAGTATAGAACCACAATGGAAAGAGAAAGATTAAAAGAGTACCCAAATTTTTTTATTTTTGTTACCTTTTACATTTCCATCTCCGTAAATATTAATTTTTTTTTTTGGAGGGAGTATAGTGTCCATCTGACATAAGTTTCCGGCGAAGTAAGCGGCGAAACAAGCGCCAACAACATAAGTATGAGGAATTCCGGCAGCTTCGATAGCTTGACGCACTTCCATTTTTTGGTCGAAAGTTTCTCTTCCAGGCGGTAACGCATGTCTCATACGCGGTGGATCCATACCAAATTCAGATGGTAAAAATCGCTGAAATAATTTATTTGTTTACCACTTTAGTATTAGATCATTCGAACTAAAACAAAAGTTAGTATATTTTCTTAATAAAATAAAATTTAGTAATTATTAAAATCCTTTGATATGTTTCAAATAATAGGTTAAGTTTCGATCTGCCATATAGGTGCATGTACATGGGTCCTTCACCTTAGAGGTTTTTCTTCTCATAAAAAAAAGGTAAAAAGACTAAACCCTCTAGCAATCTTTTAATTTCTTCACAAGTTTATACCTTGACGGTTTTTTGAAATAAACTTTATACCTTAACGTTACCGGCCTCTTTGATGGCTTCAACGAGCTTGAGCTGGACCAGGATGTTATGGCTACGGAAGTGAACACCAGATATGGCGGAGACAACAACGTCGACAAGTTTCACGGCGGAGACGAGGCTCCGGTGGTCGGAGAAAGAAGCTTCGACGAGTCTTGCGCCGAGTTTCTTGAAAGAGAGAAGAAGTTGGACTTTCTCGATGTCAAGACCAATCTCTGGCCGCTGCAAAACGTAAGTCTCATGACCTTCAGCCAAACACGCCCTTACGATTCTCTTCCCTATGTACCCAGTCGCACCCACCACCAAAACGCGCGTTTTCTCTCTGCGTTTGCTCTCTTCCATTTTCTCTATATATCTCGATCTATATGTTTTGGTAGATGTGTCTTGCTAGCTTGTGTTATATATATATCTGACTCGAAACATATATACATATATATGTGTGTATTGTATGCATTGTAAGTAAAGATACTGAAAGTTATTTTACCAAGGACAAAAGAGATTTGAAAGTTGAAATGATGCCTAGAAAAGAAAATACGTGTATGAATCATATCGATATTTTATGCAGATTTTTTTTGAAATGAAGAATTAGATAAACATATAATTCATACCGTTTCTCTTATTTTAATGTATTAATATTGTGTAATCCAAAACTAGTAAATAGTATATTAATTTTCGATTTACTATATTGGATTGTATATTTTAAAAAAAAAATATTGGATTGTATGATATATTGGTTTAACAAGAGACGTGTTTTGGTGGATTTTTTTGAAAAAGACCATATACTCAATAGATTAATTGGCGGTTTCATCATATCATGATAAAAATTTAAAACTAATTCTAAAATTTGGCAAAGTCTCAGTTGAAAAAATAAACATGAGACAGATATTTCTACCACAACATATGAATGAATCGGCGCCTTTTTTATTAAATGGTGAATATTTTTTATAAATGGAATTCCAACCGAATTCTAGATTAGTTTTCAGAACTTGTAAAAAAATTAGATATAGATTTTTATTGTTTAAGATATCTATAATGATTATAACCCGGATGACAATAAAAAAATTTGTACTCTGATAACTCAACTTTTAGGATGAATCCTTTATATTAGTTATTAGTTAAATAGGTATGAATTGGTTATACATTTTTTTTCTAAATAATAATATATTTATATTAGTTAGACTCTATGCATGCATTCATTTATAAACATTACATCATTTATTTGAAATTCTATGTTTATGTATTCAACCCATTACATCATTATTTCTATAGTCAAATTCAACAGTCAGAAAGAAATCCTTGACCGTCTATATGAATTGTACACATAAAAGCTGGTTTCATACAACATAAAAGCTTGTTACATCTTTCGATGTTTAGAATTTGTTGAAGTATCGACCCAGGATCGGTGTATCATTTATTTAGTTTTACTTTTGATCTTCTATGTCTTTCTTAGTTTGGATTTATGTCTCCCTCGTTTAGGTTTCTGGTTTTGGAGACTTCGAAATTTTTCGCCGGTTTTAGTAATTTCAATTTGGAAATAATAAATAATATGAGATGGAGAAAAAAAAATGTGTTGCAGTGTCTGTGTTGCGTCCCATTCAATTTTATTGTGACTTACAATTGTCATCCATTTTCTTCTTCTTCTAGTTTCATCCTTTTTTTACACAATTTCTTCAGATTCAACCTTTTAAGTATTAACTACTGGTTTTGAATTATTATTGGCAAAGAAATAATAGTCGATAGTTCACCTAATCTCGACATTCATCATATGAAACAGGAATAATTTATATATTAGTTTTTTTACCGTGAAAAAGTACTTAATTGATATTAATTATGATTTTCTATATATAATTATTATGCACATTCATTTTTTCGTAAATATTTCTATTCTTACAATTCATACATCTAAACCGTATATTGAAAATAATTGATAGACAACTGTATTTGTTGAACTAGTATTTCAACTAAGTATTAGATAATCAAAAGATAGTTAGGAGATTCAAAGAATTTTGTATTATTAAAACTTCACTACAAGAAAATAGGTTCATTTGCGAGGAGAATTTGCGACCACATTATGAGGTCGCAAATTTTCGAGGCATTTGCTACAAATTTGCGTTTAGGGTCGCAAATTTACGACTAATTTGCGACGAAAAGAAAAGTCGTAGCAAAAACGTTGCAAATTTGCGCGGCATTTGCGGGAAAAATATTTTCTAACATTTGCGACTGATTTGCGAGGATATTTAGAAAGTAGGTACACACGTTTTCGATTTTCAACTGCTTTTTGCTACTAATTTTTGGTCGCAAATGGGTAGCAAATTACTAGCAAAGGCCTTGCAAATATTTTGTCCTAGCAAATTAGTAATAAAGGTTGGTCGCAAATGAGTAGTAAAAAAGGCTGATCCTCTATAAATAGCAAGCTATGGGGGAGACGAAAATCATATCACAAACATCCCAAATCTACTCACAAAAATATTTTATTTCGCAAAAACACTATAAATCCGATATTTTTTGTGGAAAGGTCGATAATCGATCATGTCTTGGCATCATGAGATATACACGGTTCGGGCATGGATGTACAACCGGAGAGATCCAGATACCGGTGAAGTGACGAGAGAATTTAGAGATGGTCTTGATCAATTTTTGACCCACGCGACACATCAGTCATTCGCGGGAGACAACGGTAACAAATTTTTTTGTCCTTGTGTTAAGTGCGAGAACATTGATCATCATGATGCAAACACTGTTTGGAAGCATTTATATACGAGGGGGTTTTTACCTAACTATTATGTCTGGTTTGCGCACGGGGAAGATTTTGTTGTTAATGTTTCGGGTAGTTCAAGTACGAGTTATCATGGCAATCAAGATGGCGATAGTAGTTTTGATAATAACTATGATCAACATGCTAATCAGCAAGATTATAATGAATATGGATATGGTAATAGTGATGGGAATAGGTTTCATGACATGGTTACTGATGCATTTCATGAAAGTACTGCCTCGTTTAATGATAATACTTTTGAAGAACCAAACCCGAGTGCTAAAAAGTTTTACGATATGTTAGACGCTGCTAATGAACCCATCTACGAAGGATATAGAGAAGGGCTTTCAAAATTGTCACTAGCATCTAGGATGATGACAATTAAAAGCGAAGATAACATTAGTGAAATTGCATGGATAAATGGACTGCATTGTTTAACGAGTATTTGCCGGAGGGTAATAACTCGGCAGAGAGTTACTATGAAATACAGAGATTGGTCGCGAGTCTTGGTTTACCGTCTGAGATGATTGACGTCTACATTGATAACTGTATGATTTTCTGGAAAGATGATGCTAAGTTGCAGGAATGTCGTTTTTGCGGAAAACCATATAAAGAGACAGGTGGCCGCACGAGGGTGCCATTCCAGCGTATGTGGTATCTTCCGATAATAGATAGATTGAAGCGATTATACCAATCAGAGGAGACTGCTGGGGCAATGAGGTGGCACGCAGAACACTTTAGTGAGGAAGGGGTGATCTGTCATCCATAAGATGCGAAGGCGTGGAAACACTTTAACACGGCACATGCAGACTTTGCTGAAGAACATAGAAATGTTTATTTGGGTCTTTGCACTGATGGGTTTAGTCCATTTGGTATGTCTGGTCGGCAATACTCGTTGTGGCCAGTCATAGTAACGCCTTATAATTTACCTCCGGATATGTGCATGCATCGAGAATTTTTGTTCATGAGCATTCTTGTTCCGGGGCCTAAGCATCCAAAAAGATCTCTTGACATCTTTTTGCAGCCTCTGATCCACGAATTACAGGAGTTGTGGCATGTCGGTGTATGAACGTTCAATTCATCAAAATGCCAGAACTTCACCATGAAGGCTGTGCTTATGTGGACCATAAGCGACTTCCCCGCCTATGGAATGTTATCTAGATGGACAACTCACGGAAAATTATCATGTCCTTACTGTCTGGATCAGACTGGTGCGTTTCAATTGACGAATGGACGCAAAACGTGCTGGTTCGATTGTCATCGTCGATTTATCTTCCAGGGGAACAGTTGGAAGCGCAAATAGATTATTGCGATGCTCAACAAACTGCAGAAGTTGGGGGTAATTGGTACAGTGTCCCCGCTAATATGTCGGGTGGATATGGGCAGTATCATAACTGGCATAAGAAAAGTATATTCTGGGAACTACCGTACTGGAATGATCATCTCTTGAGGCACAATTTGGATTTGATGAAGGGGACGAATTTGAGGATGATGACGAAGAAGACAAAAATGGACAAACTTACATTTCCGATCCTGATGAAGAACTTTATGTATCGTGTATTTTAGTCATCGTTTGTAAGAATTATGCACCGTGTATTTTTTTTCCAATAAACTAAATACAAATTGCGACTAATTTGCGACCTCTAGTCGCAATCTAGTAGCAAAATGTACATTTTGCTACTAGATATCGCAAATTAGTTGCAATTTTGTATTTACTTTACCCTAAACCCTAAAAATCCTATAAACCTTAAACTCTAACAATTCTAGAAACTTAAATAAACTCTCAAAGCCCTAAACCCTAAATTATCTACCGTGTGGTTTTTTAAAAATAAATCAAGTACAAATTGCGGCTAATTTGCGACTTGTAGTCGCAATTTAGTAGCAAAATTTACAATTTGCTACTAGATTGCGACTAGATGTCGCAAATTAGTCGCAATTTTGTAATGACTTTACCCTAAACCCTAAACCCTAAAAAATCCTATAAATCTTAAATCCTAAATAAAATCTATAAGCCCTTAACCCTAATGCATATAGGCTAGTTGAATAAACCCTATTAATTTCTCGAACAACATTTAGATTTTAAAGAATCTACAGAGATTAAGTATGTCACTATATAGTTAATGCATGCTGATTCGATCAATTTTAGTAGGATTGTTGAATTGCTTATATAATTATCTGAAACCCTAAACACATAATCCTAATGTATAATTATAGGATGTATATATGTATGAACTTTGTGATAAACCGAAACCCTAAACCCTACACCATTGTTTCTTCTTTTTTGGTTCGGGCAGTTGCAAATTAGTAGCAAAATTTTGGCCCATTTTGTGAGTAATTTGCGATGCCAAGTGGCAACGGCGTCGCAAATATTAGCGGTTTAATTCACCGCGTGTTGAATATTTGACCAATTTTGCGACTAGATTGCCACGTGGCGTCGCAAATTGGTCGCAAAACCTGGCGGTAATAAAAAAAATTAACCTTTTTATTTTGGCGGTTGTTGAAATTTTGACCAGATTTGCGACTAGATTGCCACGTGGCGTCGCAAATCGGTCGCAAATTTGGGCGGCAAATCCGATTGGGTGAAAAATATGCGTTTTTACGACTAGATTGCGACCAAATTGTAACCCTATATATTTTTATATAAGGCAGCCGAATCCGCCTTACTCTTTGCTCATTTATCACATCCTCCCTCTCTCCAGTCGCAACTCTCTCTCTAAAAGGTATAATCCAATTTTTTAAATTTTTTTTATAATTTTTCTTTATAATGGTGAGGAATAGATTTAGGTATGGAATAAATTTATAGTTTTGGTTTTAGAATGGTTAGGAATATATTTAGATTGAATTTAATTTTTATTAAATATTTTATTGCAGATGGGTGATAGGCATAATGAGTATACCGGTTTTTTATCCGCCTCCGGTACACATGTACTGCGATGCGGCGGGTCTCATTCACGACGTGGCGGACCTTCTACATCGACTCCGCATATCTCGGATTTCATTCCGGAGACGCAGCCACATGATCTGCCACCTGAGGCTCCACAGTTCGAGCATATGACGTTGGAGCAGCTTCTCGTTAGTCCCGGACGGGATGTTCTAACGAGATTGGATCCGCATCTTTCCCCCGTGACTTTATGATAACTATATATTTTTTTTCAATTATTAAATAAACAATTTTTTTTAATTGTTTATAACATAACTTTTTTTTCCAGGTTTGGGCATAATAAAGTTGGACAAACTATTAGGAAATTGATCGAGCGGGATTTCAAATCCCCGCACCCGAGTTGGAACAAGGTGCCCCAGGAGACGAGGGATAGATGGTTTCACACTTTCGCGGTAATTCTATTAATTTTGCGTTAGTTTATAATTTTATTTCTACTAATAGTTTAATTTATAATTTATATACTAATATTAAATTTATACTAATGTGAATTTTTATGTTTTATAGCAAAAATACAGATGGGATGTCGAGATCACGGGTCTGGTCCGGGATGCCTTCGATGACAAGGCGATGCATCGCCTTACTAATCAAGTCGGCCGCTGGAAAAAAAAATGGTAGGCGGACCCTGAGCATGCGATGCCTGAGTAGTTCAACCCGACGGTTTGGACGGGTCTCATTGCCTACTGGCAGTTGCCGACTTCCGAAGACACGAGCAACAAGTGTCGGGCCGTGCGTTACACCAAGGTTGACAGAGAAGGCATTTCGAAGCATGTCTTGGGGCAGTTGTCCCTCTTCGAACAAGTACGCCATATTGTAAGTTGAATTCAATTTCTATAGTTCGAATTTTAAAAATTCTTTAAGTTAAAGTATCTCACGATTTAACATATTTTTACAATTTTTCAGGCATAGACGAAAGGTGCCCCGGCTACGATGCCCGAGATTTGGGAGAAGACCCGCAGACGCAAGGACGGGACGTGGGTTGATAGTCGGGTTTAGCAGTTTTACGGCGATGCGACTGCCCAGATCGAGGAAATCACATCGCAGCCCACTCCCAATGGTCAATCCGTCCAGATGACCCCAGTGGACGTAAACCGCATCGCCACTCAGGTAACGAAAACAAACTTTTATTACTAATTCATATATAATTATTTAAGTATTTATTTATTTTTTTATTAAATTTTATTTTATAGCTAGCTCCCCGTATCAGAAAGGGGATGATTGCTTTCATGGGATCTATTCCGACGGATGACGAGGGAGTTCCCTTTTCCCGGTTTCGACTATGTCCCAGATGGCTGAAGCAGCAACACGATGCCTATGATATGATGTTCGAGTTACTTGGGGATTCGAACCCAGCGATTCGGGAGATGTTGAGAAAGAAGAAACAAGGAGAAGCTGGAACATCTTCAGCTTCCGCTTCGGAATTTCATGAAGCTTCGGATTTTCATGATATCGACAATTTGTAGTTTATTTTGTTCATTGTACTAAATACTCGTTTTATGTAATATTAATTATTTTTATTTTTATTTTTATTTTCATTTTATTTCCGAAAAACCATTAAAAATCCTGTTTAAAAAAAATAATTTATCGATTTTTTTGCAACTGATTTGCGACCACAAACTCCTCGCAATAGTTCCTCGCAAATGCCTCACAAAATTATCCTCGCAAACTAGTAGCAAAATTTGCCTCGCAAATGCCTTGCAAAATAGTCCTCGTAAACTACTAGCAAAATTTGCCTCGCAAATGCCTTGCAAAATAATCCTCGCAAACTCCTAGCAAACTTTGCCTCGCAAATACCTTGCAAAATTTGGACTCGCAAACTCCTCGCAAAAGCATGTCGTCGCAAATGCCTTGCAAATTCGCCGCAAATATTTTCGAGGCGTTTGCGACCAAATTTTTTTCCTCGCACATTTTGCGAGTAGATTGCGACGATTTTTCGTTTGCGACTAGCTGGTTGCGACGATTCTTATTTGGTCGCAAACCCTCGCAAATTGCCATTGGCAAGGCATTTGCTACCACAATCGTAGTCGCAAATTGGCCTGTTTTCTTGTAGTGCTTAAACTCGAAGATTAAAGGAGGAGTTAGGTTGGCAAGACGACGAGCTAACTGAAAAAATGAAAGCTAAGAGGTCGAATGCCAGAGAGTTCGGAGCAAACGACTTCTTAAGTCTTGTGAATTAATGAGTGATGCTCTTTCTTAATGGAGTGCTCTTCTATTTATGCATATGCTTTGTCGGTTGTCTCTTTTTTTTTAGTTAGTCGATTTATTTCTTTTTTTCATAAGTTTTTTTTCCCGCAGGTATCTGAGCCGGGCTTCGTGGGTTTTGATGGGTTTGAAGGGTCCATCTCCAACAGTAATGTAGACTACTACACTACAAGTTTTGATCAAATCAATACAAAAATATTTATGAATTTCCGATCAAATTTATAATACTAGTGCGTAGTATTATTTGGAACCAGATGAAAATGTGAATGAAAAAATGTCAAAGTTTACCAGTGCCTTTTTCTATATACCACAGCAGTGTTGTAGACTCTATGCAATCGTTCTAAAATTGAATCTAAAAATTATATAAAAATTAAAATTAAATAAGATAAGTTTTACCATCTGAGATTTGATGTCGACCAGAAACTGACGCTCTCGTGAAGAAGCGAGGATGAACACAAGAGAATATGGAAAATATAATTGTATTTCTGTTAAGAGTAAAATGTCGATGTACAAGTGAATATATACAATTATAATATATCTAGTACAAACTGGTTCACTAAACTAAAGTCTAATGTGCAAACCACATTATCATATTAAATAAAAATGGTATCAGAATCTCAAGTTTTTGATTGTGGACCACTCGTGGATGTCTAATCTTTACAAACTTCACGTTTCAGATATTCAATCCTGAGTGTGAAGGGGGTGTATATTAGATTGTCCCACATCAATATTTGAGAGATTTCTAGTTAATATAGAAGTATCTGTAATTCTCTACTCTTGAACTAATTTTTCGATGTGAGTTAGGTCCATTACTAATAATAAGAATATGGAAACTATGGAGAAAAAAGAAGAAATTATGAGAAGGTTGTGGTTGCAGGTGGTTGGTGAAAGCACCGTGATTGGTTGAGTAAGGTGCCACGCGTGAATGTTTTGTGTTCTGTCTTTATAAAATTCATTGTTGTAATTATGAAACAAATATTTGAAGTTTATGTTAATATATAGCCATACAGGCAATATACTTTTTCAGTGTTTTCGCGAAATATTCAAGATACCGCTAGTTGGATGTTCGATATTCACCTACACCCCAATTTATCAGTGTTTTTTTTTTTGTTTTTGTAAATATTTTATATAGGGTCAATTTGATTAATAACCAAAAAATAAAACATAATATAAAAACTAACCAAAATTTTTAAAATGGAGGGCTATGATATTGTCATAAGGGAGTTTTGGTTAGATTGTAGATTTGGTTTTTTTTTTGGATTATTCACCCAATTAACTCTTTTAATATAATATTTATGTTTTTTTTTTCTGAAAAAATGTTTATGTATCTTTTTGAACTTGAAATTTTATTTAATTAATGAAGGAAACTTAAAAGTGTATCTATTGCATGTTTCCACCGGATTAGCCAGTTGATTTTGTTGAACCTTATTTTTAGTCGACATACAAAAATCGCAATATCTTCGGTTTTCCTTTTTCAATATAGATTTTGCTTCTTTTCTTTTCAGTTTCCGATATATGTATAGATGCATGTTATTTTTAGAGTTTTGGTATTTTCACGTAGTTTTCTTATGATAAAGTAAACTCTATACATAGTTGATATATGTAGGACTACAATATTTATATAGGTGAGTGAGTATGTAACAAATTTACTCTTCTTTAAGCCGAATAAAAAGACAAACCGAAGGATTTGTTTAAAACAATAAAACTAATCGATTTAAATTTATGTATAATTATGAAGCACCGATAGTTCAACTGGTGAATCATTTGATCATCTAAAAAGTGTTTAAATAATGTTTTGTTAATTCCGAGTTTGAGTTTGAGCACTGACAACCAAAACAATATTAAAATAATTATATAATTGTTTTGGTTTCTAGTTTTTGAAAGAAATAAATTATCTATAATTAATTTTTTTTTTAGAACATTGACCAAGTCAGTGGTAGATAAATAAAAGAAAAGCTTTAGATCTTCTCGAAAGCATGCTTGATGTTAACAATGTGACTCAGATGTCAAACGCCAGATCCTATATATGATGAATTTTTGAACTTATATTATAAAGATAGTATTAATAAATTATTAGTATTAAACTTCAACAAAAGTAGTTGGAACTTGAAAGTTAATTAAATAATGGAACTTTGAAGCCAAAATTTAACATAAATATGTAATGGAACTTTATGATCTGTAATTATCTCTCCATGTTTGTCACTTGTCAGTTGTCACTACCAACAATTAACACATGATCATGGGCTGAAATGGGAAGAATATATAGTGGACTTTCTATATTTAATGGGCTCATAATGGGCCTTATTACTGTAAATCGATCTCATAGGGAAAGACTAAGCCCAAATCCCAAGATTGACAAAAGAAAAATGATGATGTCTTCAAGATTGACAAAAGAAAAATAAATGTTAATAAGAAAGAAAATTTACCAAGTTATATGATCTATCTGATATATAGTTGTCTTTGCCATAAAAAGTGGTGTTCAATTCGGTTTGTGTTTCTGTCTTTTGTGGTTGGTTAGGTTGGTCTAGATTGACTCGGAGAGCTTTTTTGAGCTTCAATCGAACTCGTCTCCTCAATGTAAATAAGGCAAAGTGTCTCTTACGTCCAGTTTACTCCTATTTCAGACTTTTCCGGATAAATTCGCTCTCATTTAGTTTAGCTTCTCGGTTTGTTTGAAAATATCTTATGTTTCTTTTAGAATTTTCATTCCTCAACTGGAAACTTCCCTTTTATCCATTGATCTTGAGACGCTCTAATCCACTAGACTTGGCCAATTTCAGCTTCAGTTCTTCTCCAATTCCACTTCTCTCTTCAAGCCCCATCTCATGTTGAATCATACTCCAACATTGTTGCATCAGAATCTGATCCAAGAGGAGTACTTAATTACGCTAACAAAACAATAATACTTCCTATGAAATAAGTATGTATGTTTTACAATAATCTAGTAGTCCTCCGGCATCTCATTTTTTACAAATATATTCTTATAAAATTAAAATATAATTACGATCTTGGATCAATCGATCTCTTCGTCCTCAAACAGAGATTCATCATTTGAAATTTCTGAAAATAACTTCATAAAAAAAAAGCCTAGAGACGTTGGATCGGAAAGGTAACCTATTTTACTTCTATAGTAAGTGTTACTATTTTTATTTTTACGTCACTCACACTTTTATCGTAATTTTGACAAAAATAATGCCCGAACCCAACATTCTTTTTAATCTCTCGGATACTTAGATACCATAATTGTCTAGGCACATTTGAAATTTCTTAATTTATTTTTGGAAAAAAATCATATAACCACAAATCCCGTTCGTGGCTGTCTTTTAACCTAAAATTGAGAATTTTCATATCCTATATTTCTCTTCTTATCTTCTTTCGTTTCCGCCACCTCCATTCTCCACACGGCAAAACTCGACGATGTCTCAGCTAACGAAAACACAGTCCCAAGTGTTGGAAATGCTTCGAAACCCTAATCTTCCTCAAGACGTGCGTCCGGTGATATCGCCGGCAAAGCAACAACAACAAACCCTCTCTCCACCTCCACCGGCGTACTCGAGACCATACACTCACTTCTCCTCCGCATCATCGCCATTGTTATCTCCCTCAACAGTTCTGACCTCTTCTTCTTCGTCTTTTCATATTACTAGCCCGGCCCTCAGCCAAGCAGACCAAACTTAGGGTTGCGGGCCTCGTGGCCCCAACTACATGTTGATGTAGTGTAGTGGTAAAGTTCGAGATTTGGAGTTAACGGGTGCTGAGTTCGATCCTGCTTACTTACTTTCAGTGTATTTTATTTTTTCTGACTCACCCAAATATTTTTTTTTTGTTTGTGGTCCTAATATTTATTTTTTCCTGACTCTCCCCAGTTTTTTTTTGTTTTTTCTTTTTCTTGTCGCACTAATTTTTTCAGGGCTCCTTCACCTTTTCAGCCTTTGCCTTACGCTTTTTCTAGGCTCTTTGGGGAAGCAACACGGCGGATTAGGTCGTGGATCCGTCGGAATGTGAGAAGCCACGCAGGGAATTGGGATGATAGAGACGCTTCCAAATGCGGAGGAAGAAGACTAGGAATCGGACCGCCACGATCAAATTTCTGAAGAAGATTTGGCCGATCTAGCCTCTAAGGCTCTAATAGCCTTGATGTCAATGCTTATAGTGCAAGGTAAGATTTAAGATATCTATATTTGATTTAATTTATTGAAAAATGAAATAATTAGATGTACGGGTCAAAGACCCCGAACTTCGCGGTTATCAAGAAAAAAAAAACGTGCATTCGACTAAACCCCAACTAATTATGAGGGTTTATTGGTAGATGGATTCATGTAGAGTTGATTGATTTTTAAAATTGAGAGATTTATTAAATTTTGCAGAGAGTTTTAAGGGGAAAATTCCTAAAAAATACCCAAACTTAATTTTATTTGCTTAAAAAATACATGAACTATTTTGGCTTCCCGAATAATACACCAACTATTTAACTTTGTCTTTTATATACTCCAACTTTCAAAATTCGTTGATTTTACAACCTCGATTCTAACAGCATTAACCCGTTAACAGAATATGGTAAACGGTGTTAAATTTTTTAACGGAAATTTTTTAAAAAAAATATTCAACTAAATTGGGTTTGCTAAAAAATACACAAACTATTTTGACTACCCGAATAATACACGAAATATTACACATTGCTTTTTATATACTCAAATTTTCAAATTACTAATATGAAAATCCTCTTTTGTCCTCACTCATTTCTCCAAATCGATTTGGGAGTTTTTTGGAGAGAACGAACGTAAAAACATTTTTCTCATCTTCTTCTCGTCTTCGCCCTGAATCGACTGTAGTACCCTGTTTAAAATGATTTTTATGGTATGAAACGAGACGAAAATAACCAGTGAAAGCGTGTGAGGACAATCAGAGAAGATGAGATACTATGTGTTAAAACATGAGAAATCGATTTGAGGTTTTTTACGTCGGATTTTTTTCGACTTTGATTTTGATATCGTCTTTATGGGAGTTGATGTATGCTTCAATTTTGTGTTTTATAGGATTATTAGATCATATTTATCAAATTCAAGAGAATTCAAAAAAAATTCTGTTTCTGGAAGAACCGAATCTAGGTTCGATTTGGGTACTATCATTGTAATAAAATTGACTATTGTTATATGGGAAATTCATGAAAAATACCCGAACTTAATTTAATTTGCTTAAAAAATACACGAACTATTTTGGCTTCCCGAATAATACACCAACTATTTAACATTGTCTTTTATATACTCCAACTTTCAAAATTCGTTACTTTTACAACTTCGACATTAACGGTGTTAATCCATTTGTAAACTTCTGTTAACGTCGTTAATGTCGAAGATGTAAAATCAACGAATTGTGAAAGTTGGAGTATATAGAAGACAAAGTTAAATAGTTGGTGTATTATTCGAGAAGCCAAAATAATTCGTGTATTTTTTAAGCAAATTAAATTAAGTTTGGGTATTTTTCAGGAATTCTCCCGAGTTTTAAGTATTTAAAAAGTTTTGTTATAAAAATTTTAAGAATCCAATAGTTTTCCAAGGTATTTTGAAAGTCTTTGTTTAATGAATAAAATTATAAAGAATCCATCTCCCAATAACACTAGATTTTAATAGAATTATAGAATCAATGATAACTAAACTTTTTGAATAACAAATAATTTTGAGTGGAATTTAAAAGTCATCAAACCAATAACAATGGATTTTATTAAGATTACTAGGTGGTTGCCCGCACCATGTACAGGTATGAAAATTTGTAAACGAATAAGTTAATTTCAGTATTTAATAAGATAAATTTATCAATTTATTAAAAATTAAATATGCATGATTGCTATTTTTAAAACTTATATGTATGTAGGAAAATAATATGCGTTGGATAATATTTTTAATATTTTGAGTGTTACCTTTAAAGTAGAGGTTTTTCCGTTTTGTAACTTTTGTATTTGTGTTGAAATAAAACGCAAACAATAGATAACAATATGTAAAATTTCGTAATTAGTAAAAACTATTTTAATAAATTGGAAAAATTAGATATGGCGAGAAATATAGGGTACACACAACTCCAAAACTCCAAAAAAACACAAAACCAAAAAAATGATTTTTGATTCTTCTTCCTAGGTGATTCACCTGCGTCATGCACATGCATGACAAATTTGTAAACTCCATTAATGATAATGCGTAATTATCTACGTTTTCTTATCATTCATTAATATTTTTGTCATTTATATAAAATCTGTTAATAAATAGTAGTGATCTACGTTTATTTCTTTTTCGATCTTTGTTTCATTTTCTTCTCGATATCTAGTTTTTTTTTCTTCTTCTTCTTCATTTTTTTTTTAATTTTATCGTCTTTGTTTTCTTTGCCTTATCTAACTTTTTCTTTATCTTCTTCTTCTTCTTCTGGTTTTTCTTTGTCTTCTTCCTCGTCTTCGTGCTCTTCTTCAGTTTTTCCTTTGTTTTTCATCGTTTTTCTTCCTTCTTGTTCTTCTACTTATTCATTTATTTCTTTTAGAACCGTTACTTATGGCCTAAGTCGCTAGGTTTTTCTTTTTTGCGATCCATTCGTTCTTCTCCGACTTCTTCTTTCGGTTTTGTCTTCGTCTTCATCTTCTCTTCCTTTTTATTCTAATTTTTATTCTTCATCTTTTTTCCTTTATTCGTCTTCTTCTTCTTCGTGCTATATTTTTTTTCCTTTTGGGTTTCTTCATTCTTCTTTCAATTTTGTCTTCGTCTTCTTTTCCTTCTTCTTCCGATTTATTATTCTTCTTTTTTCTTCTTCATCGTCTTCGCTTTCTCTGATTTTGTCTTCTTCTTCCGGTTTCTTCCTCTTTTTCTTCTGGTTTCTTTTCGTCTTCTTTTTCCGGTTTTTACTCATTTTTATTCTTCTTCCAAGTTTTCTTCTTCTTCTTCATCGTCTTTGTCTTCTTTATCTTATTTGACTTCTTCTCCTGATTTTTCTTTGTCCTTGTCTTCATATTCTCCTTCATCTTCTGGTTTTTTTCTTCTTTATGTTCTTTTTCTTCTTCATCGTTTTCATCTTATTCTACATCGTCTTCTTTTCCTTCTCTGACTAATTGTATTACTTTGCTCGATGTATAGTCTGAGAAATATTGCTATAATATTTATAAGAGATTAAAATAGGTGAAGGGATTTAGGAATCTATCATTGTAATTCAAATGTGTTTAGTGAGTCTTTATTACTTATGATGTGTTAGAAAGTGTAGCAATTATGCGTTCAAGCATATATATATAGCTTCCTTCTAATGTTCCAATAATTCCACATATGATTGTAAACCCTCTAAAAACCACGTCCGAGTTTTTCATTTGGTAGAAACCAAACCTGGCTTAGTAGTCTCCTATTACAAAATAGTATATCATGTAATCATGAATATTTATGATTACTACTTTCTCACAGAAAATAGTCTTCAAGTCATTTTCAAATAGGACTACCAGTATCTCACTACAAGAAAAATAGTTTATAGCCACAACTTAGCTACAACATATCCGTAGTTATATATAAATAGCCACAAATCAGACACATCTAAAAATATCTAAATTTCGTAGCTAAAACGTGGCTATTTCGTGGCTATATAGCTACGATCTCATTTTGTGCCAATTTGTAGCCTCTTTGCCACAATTAGCGACGAAAATATTTTGTGGACATGTAGCCACGAAATAGCCACAATATTATCGTGGAAACTTGAGACACAACAACCATTTGTAGCTATTTGTATCACTTGCCACGCAATTACTTGTGGCTATTCGTGACTCATGATCTTGTCACAAATAATTTGTGGCTATTTGTCGATGTTTGCCCACAAATGCATTACGACAAATACGATCTTTTCATATTACCGGAGCAATATGATCAAGTTTGTTACATTCTTTATCCGCGAGTGCGTCCAATCAGAGAAGAATGGTGAACAACGACAAAGGTTATGTGAAGGAGATTTCGTGAAACCCAAAAAATTACTCAAATTGCATTTTAAGACGACATCCATGACCATGCGGTTGCAGCTACTAATATGATCCGAATTGAAAAACATGCACTCGAAGATGCATACCGATGGATAATCCTAATGACAAGCATGATTTCGAAGATGATTTAAAAGATGAATGTCATGAATATTTAAATTCTAGTTCAAATTCAGATTGAAAATATTGTATGATCGATTTCATAATGTAATTTGCATAAATTTTTAACTGCTTATCAAAATTATAAATGAGATTATTACTAAATTTTCATTTGTATTTATATATGAGATTAAATATAAATAATTAATTATATATATATATGAGAGTTCCTAACTAAGTGTTGTAAAGTTATGTTTCTCTACAACTTAGAGAGTGTTCATAGCCGTTGGAAAAGTATAAAAAATTTTAAAAAAAAATCTTTGTGACCGTTGTGAATAACGGTATAAAAAAAAAATTAATCTGAAAATATTTAATAATCAATCAGATAAAATTTACGAAATCAGATAAAATATTTTATATACAGGTGAATTAAACATCCTTGTATAGTAATCATAATATAAACAAATATTTAACGGTGATATTATGGTGACGGAGTCATCCACATATGAGCAGTAAATAAAATATGTGGCGGCTCAGCCGTCCATGAACAAAAATAAATAATTAAAAAAATTAAAAAAATATCAGGCGGCCAGCCGACCATCAACAGAAATAAATAATTATAACAGTAAATAAATTATCAGGCGGCAATAAAAATAAATAATTATAACATTAAATAAATTATCAGGCGGCATGCCGACCATAAACATAAAATAAATAATTATGGTGCATGAAACAACTATTGTAAAATAGTATATTATTATAGAGGTGATAATCCACGCACTATAGGGTATTATAAATATACATATAAAAGTTGGAATTTTAGAGTGATCGTGCTGATAACGTGTTATAAAAAGTGTGTGATTTTATCATAAAGATAAATCTAATAAAAGATGAAAATTTTATACCCTGTAGAGAATAGTATACTGAGAAATATGAAGTTTGATAGAGAGAGTTTATTTCTTATGAAGATATATTATTGATGATTTACAAATAAATTAATTCGGCTAGTGCGAGTACAGTAGGCTCCACACTAATTTAATTGATTACCGTCATTTGTTGACATAGATGTTGCCTTTTTTTGACCTTTTGCAACAGGCCAAAATATTTTGCGATTAATAAGTCTTTTTTTTCTAGGGTTTCTTCTGCGATATCTCTAGAAGTAGATCTGACTCTGCCTCTTCGATCTGTTCTTCAATCTCTCTCTCTCTCACTCTCTTCGCATTCTGTTTCTTCTTTCAATCTCTCTCTTCGATCTGTTCTTCAATCTCTCTCTCACTCTCTTCGGATTCTTCTTCTTCAATCTCTCTCTTCGATCTGTTCTTCACTCTCTCTCACTCTCTTCGGATTCTTCTTCTTCCTGCTCTTTCCCCTTTTCAATCTCGTTTTCTTCTCTCCGGGAACGCACTCTCTCTTTCACGGTAAGCTTCACTGCTCCTTAGAAATCGAAAACCCTTTTCCTCAATCATCGTTTTTAGCCATCTGATATATAGAGCCAAAGTTTTTGATTTTGTGCAACTTTTTTTTGTTAGTTTCTAGCATTCTAGTTGGTTTTGTTTCTGAAATCGTCAAGTAGTGAGTCATTTTCGATCTGTTTGTCTTTGTTTTCTTAGTTTCTGAAATCGTCAAAAGGCATGTCTTTGTTTTTTTAGTTCTCTTTTGACTTGCTTTCGTAGTTCTCTTTTCAAAAGGCATGTCTTTGTTGCAGTGCTCTACTATTAATGATATTGATACTTGTTTTTTCCCCTCTTCAGATCCTTTTCACGAGGTAAAGAGCAAAAAAAGAAAAGAAGAAAGAGGTGAGTCAGTGCCAAATTGTTCTTTTAACAATGATAAGAAAAAATACATTATCATATATTATCATCTAAAATTTAGCCGGATGACATTATGAAGGACAGATTAGTGAGAGTCATATCGATAAATTAGTGTTGTAAATTAGTGTTTCTTGGGATTTGACTTTCTCCCTGTTAGGCTTTTTTCCTGCCAGAAAACGAAGTCAAGAGTAAACATGCCTCATCTTCATCCGCTAAAGCTCAATGGCAGTTTATGGTGAGTATCTGAAATTTAAGTTAACATTTCTCGTCTTTATCTCAGATTCCAAAGACAACCTAGATTTGGTGAAGGTCATAGTTGTTATGTATCACGTTTTGGTTAGATTTGGTAAAGGTTATGCACAGTATCTCACTTGTGCCTCATTATAATCTGAGTTTTAATCATAGTTGTTATTTTGTGTACTTTCTAATCAAAGGTATAATTAGTGGCTGGCTTAGAAGTTATCACTTCACAGATTCTGCTTGTTCTTGATTGTAAAAACAACTAGTTTTTCTTGTTATAACCATTGATTTGATTTGATTGTATAAACAGATTTGCTTTTCAAATTTGACAGACTGGGGTCTTATGCAAGACGCATGGAAAGAGGAGTCAAACAAGAAGAGAAGCAAAACCTACCACAACACTCCACAATCCATTGGAGAAACTCTTTAGCTAAGTTTTCTTCATGTATTAGAATCCTTATCTTAATTAAATGTCTATGTTTTGTAATTTAGAATCATGAATCTCGTTACTTTTGTGTTTTCACTGTTTTGTAATCTAGAATCATTAATCTCGTGACTTTTGTGTTTTGTATTTAGTATTTTTAAAACTCTTGAATGTTCAATATTTAATGTTTATAACTTTTTAATTGCAATTTTCATTTATGAAATCATTTGGTTTCATTTTTTTTTTAATTCAAAATTTCTTATTAGTCACGACATTTTCATAGTTTTTTGTGGCTAAGATACAAAAATTAATTGTAGTTATTTGTTACTTATATCCACAATTGAAGATGTGGCTATCTGTTGCAATGAGACACAATTGGAGTTGTGGATATTTGTATTCTATAGACACGAGTTTAGTTGAGGCAATTTGTGTCTATCAGCAATGACATTGGTTGTGGATAGTTGTGGATAATAGATACGACTTTGTGTGTGACAAATCGTGGCTAATGTAGATACAAATATAGTCGCGTTTATTTCGTGGATATTAGCCACAAACTTTGTCGTGACAATGTCGTGGAAATTGATCCACAAATTGCCACGGGTTGGTAATAGCTACAAACCTATAGCTACGAATCTGAATTGTGTCTGTTCGTGGTTAAGTGCAAAATAGCCACAAAATTATGCCTATAACTACAATTAATTTCGTGGCTATAAACTGTTTTTTTTGTAGTGTCTGACTCTTTGGATCTGCAATAAAAAAACAAAAAAATATTAGTATATATAGATGTCTTTTGCATAGACCGGAACAATGAAAAAATGATCAAAAACTTACTTGAGAATTTTATTTTTAATTTGTGAAGCTTCTTCTGTATGTGGCACCATTTCAATAGATGTCGATGATTTATTTGAATCTTTGGAAGCAAAACCTATAAGTAAAGAGAGTAATACATTTTCTATGAATTCAAATTTTGACCGGGAAACGGTCGCTTCAAATATATGTATGATTAAAAGGTATTAGGGTATTTAGATATTGACCGGTTATGTGCACTTAAATTTTTGATTTTTTAAATCAAAATCTAGGGGAAAACTTAATTATTTTTTTTAATAGTATTGACGATAATAGTTGGATAAATATCTTGGAAGAAAATAATTTGGAAAGAAAACTAAGAATATATTATCAATATCTTCAAAATAAAGAATTTAGAAAGGGAATTAATTATCTTCGTCAATTTCATTAAGGATTAGTCAATTCAAAATATTTATGTTTTTTAATATTCACTGATTTAGATCTTCTAACTTTTCTGAATTTTCTCAAACATAGACACAATTAACTATTATTCTTTCTATAAGTTGAACGAAAATCAAATTGTTATTAGGTGGTCAATAATAACTAAATCTGAGAAACAACATAAAAATCTAAATAATAGAAACTTAAAATCAAGAGACATAATAGAACTGTAAAATCAAGAAACATAGCACTCGAAAACCAATAAACCAAAAACCATAGATGAACTTAAAAACTAAACCCCTACTTCGATTGAGTCACATGAATGAATCACTAAGCATCCTTCCCCTTGTTGACTTTATTTGAAGAGTTTTTAATTAATTAATGAGTTGTGTTCTTGACTTTGATACTTGTGTTTTTGAAGATGGAGTCATTTGATTTCATAAATAGATACTTTAGTAGGTTATCAATTTTTAGTTATAAAAAGATGACCATGCCATTAATTTAGTACAATAGAAACGATGAATAACATCTACCAACACAAACAACAAATATATATAATATATTCGCAAAAATCTAGCTATTGGATATACCACTACAAGAAAACATGGCAATTTCAGACGGAATTTTGGATGGACTTTTAGCCGTCGGAAAATTCAGACGGATTTCGGACGGATTTTGGACCGATTTCCCACGGCTAATAAACCGTCGGTAATCGGTAGGAATTTTCCAACGGACACAAAAACCGTGGGAAATCCGTCAGAAAAATGGTCGGAAATCCGTGGGAATTGTTTTCCGTCGGAAATTGGAAGGAAAAAAATAGCCGTTGTTATAACCGTTATATAGCCGTTTGAATATTTGAATTTCCGTGGAAAATCCGTGGGAAAAATTGCTGAATTTTTTTGTGTATATGAATTGTTTTGTAATATATGTGTGTGTATGAAATATTTTTGTAACTCACCATGTAATTTTATGACGGATTTCCCACAGATTTATGATGGATTAAGCAATCCCTGGGAAATCGGTGGGAAATTTCCCACGGATTTCCTAGGGATTGCTTATCCGTGGGAAATCCGTGGGAAATTTCCCACGGATTTCCCACGGCTTAAGCAATCCCTAGGAAATCCGTGGGGAATTTCCCACGGATTCCCTAGGGATTGTGGTTCATAGTTACGAAATTTAATCAAAATATCCAAAAAGCCAAAAAAATACATGGTGAGTTACATATAAGATATCGTTGATCAAATAAATTCAAGTAAACCTTTCACATCCTTACATTTTGAAGTTTCAGAACTTCACGTATAAGAGTTTCGTAATTTAAAGTATAAGTTATAGATATGGTATAAGAGGTATTCCGGTTTGTGTAGATATGTTAAGTATATTACACATACATGTGTTTTTCGAGGTATAATTGTTGTGATGATCTTCTCCGTTCATTAGAAGGTGTAGGTCCATCATTTACACAACAAATCTAAACCGTATACCTTAAGTCGTCGGAATTCCCAGGGGTTGCTTATCCGTGGGAAATCCGTGGAAAATTTCCCACGGATTACCCACGGATTTCCCATGGCTTAAGCAATCCCTGGGAAATCCGTGGGAAATTTCCCACGGATTCCCTAGGAATTGCGGTTTATAGTTACGAAATTTAATCAAAATATCCAAAAAGCCAAAAAATACATGGTGAGTTACATATAAGATATCGTTGATCAAATAAATTCAAGTAAACCTTTCACATCCTTACATTTTGAAGTTTCAGAACTTTACGTATAAGAGTTTCGTAATTTAAAGTATAAGTTATAGATATGGTATAAGAGGTATTCCGGTTTGTGTAGATATGTTAAGTATATTACACATACATGTGTTTTTCGAGGTATAATTGTTGTGATGATCTTCTCCGTTCATTAGAAGGTGTAGGTCCATCATTTACACAACAAATCTAAACCGTATACCTTAAGTCGTCGGAATTCCGTGGGAAATTTCCCACGGATTTCCGACGGGAATAATTTTTGAAAATATCTATATAAGCGGTGGGAATTCCGTGGGAAATTTCCCACGGATTTCCGACGGGAATGATTTTTTGAAAATATCTATATAAGCGGTGGGAATTCCGTGGAAAATTTCCCACGGATTTCCGACGAAAATGATTTTTGAAAATATCTATATAAGCGGTGGGAATTTCGTGGGAAATTTCCCACGGATTTCCCACGGATTTGCGATTTTGACCGCCAAAATTTTTTGGGAACCGCCAAAATGTTTTCAATTATTTTGGTTTGGCGGCAAATTTTAAGGATTCGGACGGATTTCCCACGGATTCAATTTCCAACGGCTTATCCCGTCCGAAATCCGTGGGAAAATCTCAATAAATTAACTAACCACGATTTTTTCTCCTTCATTCTCGATATTCACTCTCTCTCTCTAAACGGGTTTTCTCTGCCTTCTCTCTACATTCTTCCGAGAATATGTAAGATTTTTTGTGTTTTGTTAAATAGAATTGCTTGTTTCATATATATAACTTCATAGATTATAGGTTTATGAATGTGATTTTGTTAGATTAGGTGGTTTAGATAGGGTAATGGTGAATTTGGGTTTGTAAAGTTGTGAGATTTGTGATGATTTAGTGTTGGATTGTTGTTTTAGTTTACAAATTCATTAGAACATATTTTATATATTTTTTAAACCGGTTTTGTGTATACTAATCATATTTTTGTATATTAAAAGTGTGATTTTGGAATATTAAAAACGTTTTTTGTATATTAAAAATGCATTATATATGAAATTTTGATATATTATGTAATATATTAACATGTAAAAACATTTTAAGGAAATAGATATAGAAATAATATTTAATTTTAATTTAAACAAAGTTTTTAGAAATTATATATGTATTTTTAGTTATTTATATTTTTAGAAAAAATGATTGTAATTTATTTTATAAATGTAAATTTGTATAATTTACATAAAATTTGATTTTTAATTTGATTTATTTTTCAGGTCTATAAGAGACTTCCGTGATGTTCTTGGTTTGGGAAGTTCGCGTACGTCGTGTACATCGAGGAGCGATGACGGAACCCCAAGTCCGAACCAATTTTGTGTTCCCGAGACACAGAATTCTGCATCGCGTCAACAGCTGACGGTTGAGGAGCTTGTACAACAACCATGCCGAGAGTTTATCCCAAAGCTCCATCCATTTTGTGAGGGAACATCGTCCTGGTAAAACTTATAAATATTATATATTTATATTTACATTTTTAATAATTCGCTTTTAACCAAATATCTATTATTTATCTTCTTTGTAGGTTTGACATTCATCCAAAGATTACCAAGTCGTTTCTGAAGATGCTGCATGGAGGCCTCCGCCATCCATATCGGACATGGAATGATTTTCCAGCCGAAGAAAAAGAAACGTGGTTCCGTTGTTTCACGGTAATCGATACAAAAATAGATATTTTAATAAAGTATTTAGTTATTATAACAAAGAATTGAATATTGTTTTTTTTGTTTCTAACTTGTAGCAAGATTTCACTTGGGAACCTCAGCATACAAGACTTATTCGGGTGGAATTCGAAAAGATGGCTGCGTTACAGTACTTGGACCACATGTACGATTGGAAGCAGAAGTGGATCGATGGGAAGGAAAAGCCGGAAGGTTTGGACGGTGATGTTTGGCTTGGATTGCAGAGATACTGGGTTTTGCCGGAGACAAAATTTCCGGAAGATTTTTCCTCGCAAAATTAATTTCTCCTGTGGTTTTTATTTTGAATTTTTTTTTCTTTTTCTAAACTACTTTTTTAAATGTTTAAACAATTTTATATTTTAGTATTAAATTTTTGAATTGAAATTATTATTTTTGATATATTTTTGGTTTTTAATATTTATTATATTTAATTTATTTTATAATTATTTTAAATGAAAAACATTATTTCCGTTGGAAATCCGTAGGAAAATAGTTCCGTCGGAAATCCGTGGGAAATAATTTCCGTCGGAAATCCGTGGGAAATTATTTCCGTCGGAAATTCGTGGGAAATTATTTCCCTCGGAAATCCGTGGGAACTGGTTAGAAAATTCCGACGGCCTTTCCGACGGATGAGAACGGTTGGAAATCCGTCCGAATTTTTGACGGATTTCCGACGGGTTTCTAATTTCCGACGATTTAGATCCGACGGACGATTCGGTCCAAAATCCGTTGGAAATAGCTGTTTCCAACGGATTTCCAACCATTTCGTCCGTCCGAAAATGGCTTATTTCTTGTAGTGTACGTTATAATCAATTGAGTTACCTCTATTTGTGTCATGTAATATATGAAGCAACATAACATTTGTTAAGAAAATAAACTGATAAAATTTTGTGGCTAATATTAATGGTTGATCTACTAAATATTTAAACCTCTAATCGCCTTATCGCTTCATTGTCCCTCGCTTTGTCTATGCTTTTACTTTCGATATGTCTTCGTTTTTTTTTTGGTGTGTTAATATTACCTCTGTTGCAACCATCAAATTTGCTTCTTCTCGATCTACAGAGATTCAAAGCCAAAACATGATCTAAGGTAAATATATATATATATATATATATATATATATATATATATATATATAAACTATATGATTTTTAATGTATTAAATTAATCTTTTTTTCTTATGGCTAGCGAATCATATTAAAACATACCACTGTTAGTGTCATATCACATTTGACGTCAAATTTACACGTCACATTATACATCATCATTTTTTATTTAAAAAAACAAATCAAATTAAAATCACTTAGTAATTTTAACTTAATCGACTTTTCAAATCATATATATAGTAGATAATAATTTCTTTAGATTTGTGAAGATAAAATTAATTGAAGAAGATATATGTGGTTGTCTAAAAATGAGGATACAAAGATTGTAAATAATTTTTGTTAGAAACGTTAGTATACAAAGATTGTATTCGGATAACACTTTCTCTTAAAACATAAATTTGTTGTGTTACAAGGTGTCAAATATATTCTGCACAAATATAGGCGGTATCAAATTTTGTTAAAAAACTGCGTATGTTATTTTCAAAATTATTAGATGAGGAACAATTTCATATATTTGGTATTAATTCAACACAATAATTTTGTTTTGACTGAATTAAAATCTTTTCAAAAATTATTGTACAATAAATTTTTTTTTGATTGAATTAAAATTAAAATAATTATTATACAATTAAGATATGTAATTGTTTTTAATTTAAGATGCTACTATAATATTAAATACATTATTTTTTTGCTATAAAAATTAATAACTATAAGTCCTTGCAATAAAAAAAAAAGAAAAAACTCGTAGTATATTTTCTTCACAAAATCTTACTAAAATATATTTTGACCCCTCTAAAATTTTGTTCTGGGTCCGCCATTGATTCTTTGTATAGTCTCGTCTTCCTAATTAAAAAAACAATTTTTTTAAGAATAAAAAATATTTACGTATCTATTATCAAATTTCAGAAAATAATTTTAAAATAAAAATCATTTACGTATCTTGCAAGGACTTATAGTTATTAATCTTATTGGTTTTTTTGGGAAAAAACCAACAAAATTAAAACAACTAAGATTTTTCACTAATTGCACTTCTCAAATAATAGTAACATGATTATAATCCATAAACCAACAACAATTGAATCTACCAATTTTAAAAATTCTTAAGAATCCATCTACCAATTAAATAGCATAAACAAATAGCAACAGGAAGAATTGAGAGATGTACAAATTAGGAAGACGAGACTATACAAACAGAATCAATGGCGGACCCAGAACAAAATTTTAGAGGGGTCAAAATATATTTTAGTAAGATTTTGTAAAGAAAATATTTTTTAAATGCAAATTGGTTTAAAAAATGCAAACAATTTCCTTAGTTTTAGGGTGCCAGGTGCATCACACATGGGAGAGAATCTTATTTTTTTGCCGCCGCGGGGAAAGTATAAGGTAGAAAATTATTATACTTGAGCGAGCTCATCAGAAGTAGAGAATAGGAAGGTCCGAAATTGGATTTTTTCTTTTGAACATATAGATGGAGTTGATTTCATGCTTAGCCTGGAAAAGCAAAGATCATACCTCTTTTGTTTTTTTGATAAAATGATTAGACTGGAGGAATCTGATCATCAGATTGATTGGCAGTTTCGGTGGTCTCATTGTGCTTGGTATAGAAGCTATACGCAACCAAGAGGAACCAAAAGACACACATAATAGCGACGACTAGGGCGAAGACGCGAGAAATGAGCGAAACGAGGATGTTAGCCGCGATTGCGCCAAAGAAGTGACTTACGTGTCCCACAAAGTGATGGATGAGAGATTGGTTTCGTCTGAGCCTTCCTTCTTGTACAAAAAGGGCGAAATAGATGAGGGAGAAGGGCAAGAAGCACAGGAGGGTCGGCTCAAGAATCTCTGCCTTTGGCTTGATGATTTGGAGCAAACCGAGAACGATTGCTTTGAAAGTTAAGATAACGAAGTGAAGTTCGGAGGAGTACAGAGCGTAATCGGTGTTCTCATCGTCACCGGAGCTAATTTGAAAGGAAGAAGTCATAGTCGACATCTTGTGTTTTGCAATGAAAGGTTTGGTGCGTGCGGAGAATATAATTCTTGAGTGCATGCAGTTCGGAGAATACCTGCGCAGTAAATAGGGAGAAGACGTGTATATAAACGGGGCTTGGCTTTGGTAGGGAGATTACCTCATCGAAACTTTTTATTTATATAATTTATAAATAAAAAATATATAAATTAGTTCTCATATCGCAGATGTGAAAGCACTAGATTACCTCATCGAAACTTTTTCCCACTCGAATTTTGGATTTGCGTTGTGGCCTTTTTGGAAGACGGATAACAATTTTGGCTCCCATTTTCCATGAATTTTTTGAGGCCCCCACTTATACGACTTTTTGTTTTCACGGGGATGTTACGAGTTCGATTGTTTTTGTTTTTCGTATAAATTTTGAAGTATTATATTTAAAGATAACAATAATTTACAATTATTAGATAAAATATTAGTTAGGGCTTTCATAGTTTTCTTCCACATAAAAAACAAAGGCTTTATTGATAAAAATAGAAGAAAATACATATTATAAAAAAAATACTAGTTTTTAAAAAAAAATTTGTATTGAACCCCAAATTTCTCAGGAACGGGGCTTGGCTTTGATAGAGAGAAGACGTTTATATGATTTTTTTATTTATATAATTTATAAAAAAAAATATATATAAATTAATTCTCATATGTCCCACTCAAATTTTGGATTTGCATTTTGGGAAGACTGATAACAAAAAAGAAGACGAATAAAAGATTCGGAACAATGAAAGGTTTGGTGCCAGCTTTTGGCTCCCTTTTTCCATGAATTTTTTTGACCAATTAAAACTTATACAAAATACATTGGTTTTTTTTTTACTTTTTCTTTTCACGGAGATGTTGTTAGACGTATCTGTATTCATTTTTACGAGTTCGATTGTTTTTTTGTTTTTTATATAAAATTCGGTGCATTATATTTAAAAATAATAAAAATTTACAATTGTTAAATAAAACTTAAGAATTGGCTAAAATGTGCCGTGGGCCCGTGATAGAGTTATGCTTGGATTTGTCATTCTTCCTTCTTATATTACGTCATGAATTCATGACGATTCATTTTTCAAAAGAGCGTAAACTTTTTTAAGTACAAGTACTTGACAAGTACACACAGACAAATAATAAATAATTTTAACTTTTTGTATAAGCTCTGTTATGTTTTTTTTACAAATTAAATGATCAAAATTAATCACTAATAAAGTTTATTAAACTGATAATTTTTTTTTTTTTTAAATCAAATGCGGTTAGCTCAAGAGATTGAATGAACATTGTTCATGTTCTCGAAACTGAGTTCAAAATCTAGCTAGTATTATGATCGTGAATAGACGATTTTACATTTTATGAATAGAAAGAAATTGCATTAGGAATTGGAAAAAAAAAACTGTCCTGCTGGATGACATTTTGTTAAATAATGAATCTTTTGTCACCTTCTCTTTTCGTTCTCTGCAGGTCTTTTTTTTTATTTCCTAATCTTCATTTTTATTATATTTTTTTCAAAAATCAGGCGCACGGATAGTAATAGAATGAAGAAATTGATATGAAATTGGAGACGGTCTCTTTAACAAATAAAAGAAATTGGAGACGGTTGATTTGAGGTTGAAGACAACGATTATATAGTTTAAAGTAGAATCTGATGTTGCATATCTATTAGAAACTCCTCATTCAATGTTGTGCTCTCTTTAAACCTTTCGGTGATTGAATCAGATTGAAACCCAGTTTTTTTAATTGGTTATACAATTATATAGAATGTTATATAGATAAACAACAACACTTTATTATCTATAATGTGTGTTATTTTGATTTATATCATTTCACGTTTTTATTCAACATTTTATTTATAAAAATCATAGTATATAAAAATAACCTGCTACTTTAAAAAAACAACACATTTTTAAAACTATATGTTTATAATAACAAGGTACGTCAAATAATAACATGTTATTACAATATGGTATATACAAATCGATGTAACATGTTATTTATTTTAATCAGGTTCACAAAATAAAAATAAACCGTTATTTTAAAAACAACACTAATGATTACAAACCGACCGTGCACTTTAGATTGAGATTTACATTCAGTTTTGATCAATTTTAATCTATTTCAGAAAACATGATTTACATTATTTTAATGATATTTTCAGCATAGAAAAAAGCCGTCTCCTTTCTATTTTGCAAATGATCTAACATTTGTTCCTTTTCTTAATGCTTTTAAAACCAAATTGGTATACACCTCTTTATATCTTTTTTTAACTCTATCATAAATTTTTAACAAAAACAAAATCTATCATAAATATTATTAAAATGATGATCTTATGAATTTTTGTTTATTGAATTAAAAAGAACACTATATACATATACGAATGATTGTTCTCTGTAGTAAGCAATCACACAAGTATATATGTACATATATATAACAATATATAACACGTATTACACACGGGCACATTTTTATAATTAAGTTAACAAACCATATTTTTAGTTTGGTACAAACGGAGTAAGCCATCTATCTTGTGCACACATTTCTCCCTTTTTTCTAGGAAAAATTATATTGATCATCAAACCATTATAAAGAACCATTAACATGCATCTATCGTAGTAGTAGATTGTCATTTGTTTTTGTTTATGTATTTCCTCCTTTTGGTGAAACTCTCTATCGAGACTATTACTTTTAAGAATTTTATTTAGGAAAAGAAAAACCATTATTTTTTTGGGTTAATTTATCTTATAACCCATAAAAAACTTTTAATTCACAAAGTAACCAATTTTGCTCTATGTGACATAATCACAATCACTAAATTTAAATTAAGGGTTAATTAGTTTTTTTTTTTTTTGTTATTCCACAAATTGACCTTAATTTTTGTAACGGCTTTATAAATAACCAGATTGTGGTGTGTAATAAAAGCAGACATTACACTTATAAGTACATGTCAGTGAAGGTTGGTTGAGTCAAGTGGATCCCCAACGAATCATCAAATCACCTTTCATAGAAAATGTCATATCGAGTCTCTTTCTATATATAGAAAATCACATATTAAGCTGACAAAAATTAATATAAATAAAAAATAAATGTCTTTTGCATAGAAATAATTTTTCTTATTGTTGGTTGAGTTTTTGATATTTGTGTTTAGTTTTTGAAAAAATAAAACAAAATACATAAAGTTTATAAACTTTTTCATTAAAATGATAATTAATATCATAAAGATCTAGATTTTAGGAAATGAAAAACTCTACAGTTTGAATGTGTTTAAATAATGAATGAAAGATGATATTTTCTTTTAGATTCTAATTTAATTTTAAGAGTTTTTGATTTATGATATTTAAAAGAAACTTAAAACTCTATAAATGTCTGTTTTTTTCTCAAAAACTAGAAAACAAAACCCAAAAACTTATAGAAAAGAAATAACACAACTCTTCCTATTCAAATCCTTCAATAGTGAATCGCTTAATTAGTTTTTTTTTATAATCGAAAAATAATGTGCCGAAACTTAAACTAATCTATAGAGTTTATAGAAGACAAAATAATTTTTGCCATGTACATAGTTGCAATCGCACTATGGAAAAACAATTAGTTTTCTAAATTCTGAATGTTTACTGATAGAATAATTGCACCTGGCCATGATTTTTCGAGTTGTATTCGAAAAACATTTGTCACTAATCAATTTAGCGATGAATTGGCATACCGCATACACCAAAGTTGTTTCATCTAATTGTGTAAAAACAATCAAGTTGAGAACATAAAAAATACCAGTAGGGTCCATTGTTCCTTCTACTTAAGACTTACTACTTAAGATTTGAGTCATTTGAAGGACAAAATATATCATCATGAGAGGCCATTGTGCCAATTAGGAGAAGCAATTGTGCCAATTGACTTTTCATGGAATCTTTTTTTCTTTTGACTTTAAAATTAGATAGATTGACACGTGCTAAAATGTAATTGATATATTAGGTTTTTTAAAATAAATAAATTATTTTAATATGTGTTAAAATTTAATTAGAAATTTTTTTTACACTTGTCAAACTTTTATCGACAAAATTGACACATGTCGCGATTATGTTAATTTTAAAAATAGACGCACCAAACTTTATATATAATATATATATATATATATATAAATTAACTATAGTAAATAATTTTTTGTAACATTTAAATTTATAAAAATCTACCATCCAAAACTCCAATTCTAAGCCACTGCTCTGGCTTATGCACTTATCTAGTTATTTTCGTCATATCCAACATCCCTAATTTTTTGAAAACATTTAAATTTATAAAAACACTAACTTATTTTCATCGTATCCAACATCCGTATTTATGGTTATCAAACAACAAGTGTCTCCGTTGTATCCCACATTATCACCAAAAAAAAGTTACGACTTGTGTGTTATATTTCTTCTGGGCTATGCTTTGCATTTATGATTTGTTGTTGTAGATTCTGTGGAATTGTGAGATCTCAGTGCCCACCCTCACTTAGTAATTTCTTTCCGAATTACTCACCCCTCAATGAGCAACCCACTGAAGCTGTTAATGCACTTACTTCTAGTCTCATTGCATCGCATAATCTTCTTCTAGCTTTTGCTCCACCTGATACTTTTGCGTAAGTAGCTAATGACACTTCAAGCATCATCGTTGCTACATATGCAGTAGATACTCTTACTTCTTCCTTTCCACGTGTAGAGGTCGAACCCGCAATCGCTATTGTCAATAGACTTAACGCATCTATTGCAACTACTCCTACTGCGTTTCAAAATGCCATAATTACTCAAATAGCAGTTGAAGAAAATGTCTTCAGTGGTAATTATGCCGCCTTAGACTCCAAGTTTTCAGGGTTTGAGATGGGTGACCTCTCTCATAGGACAAGAGGAGGAAGACCAATTAAATCTACGTAAAAAGTGCATGATATGCAATGGACTATGGGTAGGGGACGAAGAAACAAGGGTCGTGGCGGTCGAGGAGGTCGCGAACCACATATGATATGCTCAAATTAAATCCCTAGAGCTACTCTCTCAAATTAAGAGATCGATGTAGTACTTAGGGGTCGAATCCACAATGACTCAAGAACCTCACGATAGACTTTTTCGTTTCGAATTCAGCTAAGCGAGTATGAAATAAATTAAGTAACAATACAAATAATAATTAAAAACGGATTGTTTATCAGGTGGGAAAGCGTCATGTCTAGGGAATTTCTCAGGGAATCAAGTAATGAAGATCAATTAGTTGGTTAAGATCGAATTACGAACAAGTTCTAGAACTCAAATCACTAATGTAAAAGAAACCAACTTTCGCTGCGAGAATTAACTATGTTTAAAACTTAAGAAACCAAATTTCTTTGCGAATCATAAATTCTAAACAAGCATTAAGCATAGGTTTGATTTGCTCACAAATGATCTAATCCAAATTTCTTTGCAATTATCTAAATTGCTCACTCTAGGTTTTTATCAGATTATAAATCACACTTTCGTGCCAATTTAATAACCTAAGATCGAGATTCTAGGTGATCAATCTAGAACTAGCTTTAAGTGCAACCTAGGTGAAGAACTATCAAGTTTGAATCCTAACCAATGAATCAATATATCATTCCATGAAATCCCTAATGAGAATCCCTAAATCTAACAAGGGATCTACTCACTCATATCAATTGAAATCAAAGACATGAATAAAGCAAATATCATAAAAATCGAAAAGAGGAATAGAAGCAGGGGTTCGAAATCTTCTCTCTATTAGTACAAGTATCAGATCAGCCCCAAGCTCTAAATCTCTCCAAGTTCTTCGTCCAAAAACCAAAGCAAAAATCGTTCGAGTGTAAAAAGATAGATGCCTCCTAAGAAGCTTAAAAACCCTAAAACATCGTCTAAACACGAGCTGGGCTCTTTTGTAAATACATGAAACTTCAGGGCAAAGTTGCAAATCTCCAAAATTGTTGGTCTTCACGTGGAGATGCAGAAATCGGGCTGTGTCGACCGTCGCACATGGCTGTGTTGGTCAACACACATAGACTTGAAAAGCACCAACTTCGATTTTTCACCTACAATGCTCCATAATTGCTCCATAATATCCAAATGATCCCAAATATGTGTAAACCTGTAAAAGACTCGAAAAGGACTCGAAAGACACATAAAAAGACTCGATTATATACATATATCATGGCTTTAAAACCGATAAAAACCATGATATATCACCATCTTAGAAGTATATAGAAATATCATCCTCTCCTTCTCGTGATTGTGGTCATCAAGATCGTGGTAAATCTGACGGTTAACCTACATCTTAGCCAATTCTCAAGTTTTATCTAACAATTATAAATTTTTGTTACCTTTAAATATAATGCACCAAATTTTATATAAAAAAACAAAAAAAACAATCGAACTCATAAAAATGAATACAGACACGTCTAACAACATCCCGTGAAAAGAAAAAGTAAAAAAAAAAAAAACCAATGTATTTTGTATAAGTTTTAATTGGTCAAAAAAATTCATGGAAAATGGGAGCCAAAAGCTGGCATCAAAGCTATAAAAGTACTCGAGCAAACCATGCGCTTGACATCTTTTCGAGTCTTCCATGCCTTCATTCTCAATATACCCAAGCACATCGAGAATAGGAGAAAACAACTCAACCAAACGCAAGAGTGTTTGATAGTGGAAACCCCAACGCGTATTCATTGGTCTTTGAAGAGAAACCTCTTGATTTAGCCCTTTTTCAGTACTGATTTCACCATCATTGATTACTTTCTCAATCTCCATATTTAGCAAACAAAGAATCAATAACATATTTTAGAGTTGCAGAAGATGTCTCACTTACATGAATAATATTGATGAATCTCTCTTTGGCTATCCCCCTTTTATCGACAAACCGAAACACCACTGCCATTTGTTCTTTAAATGAAACATCGGCAGACTCATCCACCAACAAACCAAAAACATCATCACCAATTTTTCAATAGTTGATTTGACTAACTCTTCTGCAAAACAGTTCGCAATATCTTTCTGAATCTTTGAAGACGTCATCTGATTGTTTCCAGGTGCCCGAAATTCTCCCACGAGTTCACCATAGCGGCCACAGTCGGATCTCCTCCTTGCCTTTCTGGTGACCGGCACAATCGCCGGTGCTGCGAGAGGGTCGCTTTCCTTTCCGCTTTTCTTGTTCTCTTAGATCTTTTGGTTTAGGGATCTTCTCCGGAGCATTTAGTGGTTTGTCTTGGGTTTGATGCGGCGTGAGCTTAAGGCCAAGGCGGTGGCTATTTGGGTTGTCCTCGTCTTCGTAACTCCGGATCTGTAAGGACATGAACCGGTGAAGCGCGTGGGCAAACCGGTTGTGGTCATGTTGTTTTGCTCCGTTGTGGAGGCTGAGAGGCGTGATTAGGGCTTCTTTCCACTGTTGGTTGCTGGTGCTAGCTCTATCTGGGTTCTGCGACGGCTGCTACGGACCGAGGCAAAGTTTGATCGGAGCTGAGATCACGGCATCGATGTGGCGGAGCTCTTCGGCTCTGTTCCAATAGCGGTTTTCTTCAGCCGATTAATACCGGTTTTGTATCCAAATATGGTCGGTTAAACTTCCTAACCAGGTGTTTTTGGAATTTTTTGGTTAGGTCATTGTGAACCAATTTTTTATTAATGAACACCTTTTATCAAAAAAAAAACTGAAATTTGTTTTCTTAATATTTTGCTCCCAATATATTATTTAACAAACACAATACATAGCGTAAAAAAAACAAAAAAAATATATTTTTTGTTCCCGATACATTTCAACAAACACAATACAGAGCACACAAAAAACCCAAATTTCTATTTTCTCTTCTCTATCTCTTCCTATTTCTCTCTAAAATTTTGGTTAGATTGTAAATTATAATTTTTTTTCTGTTATTGTTACAAATCACACATTTTTCTAACAGAACACAAATAAATGATTATTTTATGAAATTATAGCAGAAAAGACGGTGACAAACACACAATGCTATCCAGATTCCACTTTACCATTTTGAGCATTATTTTATAGGAATTTAAGGAAATGGCCTTCTTTTTTTTTGATAAACAATATTGTTTTTGTTAAGATTATTATCGGGAGCAAAATATTAACAAAACAAACTTCCGGCTTTTTAAATAACAAATGACATTTTTTTCTTTTTATTTTACTGGAATGAATAACTTTTCAATGGAGATGATGGAATATTATCAGTAATTCATTTTTTTTTTTACTTTTTAAAAAAGTTGAATGATACTGACAATATATGTTGTTTTGGCTAAGAATGTAAATATCATTTAAGAAAATGAACAGTGTAGGGTTACAAATTGTTACTAGAACAATTGCTACGCCTATGATATTGATCCCATTCATGACTTGTAATTGTGAAGCAACCGAGCTCGAGAAAGTAGCGATAAGGATCTTGAAATTACAGTGCGAAGATGCAATCTGGAAGTCGGAAAAGGAGAAGCAACTTGAAAGGACGATGAAAGGCCTGTGGAGATGGCAATGATACACTTGTATGGTGCGAAAACTGGATCTTTGATGGTAACCCTCGTCCTCCAATCAGTTTGAATGCGGATTTGGACTTATCTCTCAAAGTTTCTGATTTGTTAAAATCGGTCTCCAAGAATGGGGATGAATTACGGCTCCGCCAGACCTTTGCTGATCAAGATGTGGCTCACATTCTCAAGTTAAAAACCTCCCTGAGACTTCATGATACATTTCTTTGGGGTTTTTCTAAAACACGTACCTATACATCTAAGAGTGGCTATACATTGTTAGACTCTTTACCAGAGATGCAGACTACTCCTCCGCCGTCTATGGCTCCTATTGAGAGAAACCTGTGGTCGAATCTATGGAAAGTGAAAACTTCACCAAAGATACGCCACTTCTTAAGGAGAGCCTTAGCCGAAGCACTTGCGGTCTCAAAGAAGATTCAGTCTCGTGGGATTCAGATTGACCCTTTATGCTCATCTTGCCGATCAGAGCCAGAAACTGTATGTCATGTGTTGTTTCATTGTCGTATTGCTCGAGAAACATGGGAGTTATCTGCGATCTCTCCCCCTTCATCAGGTTTTTCAGCTAACTCTGTTTTTCTAAACTTTCACCATCTTCTATCCTGTGTGAAACGACAAGAAATGAACACCACTCCCCTGGCCTTTCCTTGGATCTTATGGCACTTATGGAAAGCAAAGAACACATTTATATTTGAAAAGAAGCGACTCGACCCTCACTTTATTCTGTCACAGGCTGTTGAGGATACAGAGTCATGGCTAAGTGTGAATCAAGCTGAAACAAGAGAGACAGCTCCGGTCTTAACTCGACAATGTATAACCCCAACTTGGCAGAGACCTAGCAGAGATCAACTAAATTGTAATGTTGGGTCCTCTTGGGTTAATGCGCGTGAAAATTGCGGTGAATCGTGGCGGCTGAGAAACCACCATGGTTCTGTTTTGTTCCACATTAGAAGATCGTACTCCAAAGTTTCTTCCCGATTCGAATCAAATCTTTTGGGTCTCTTATTGGCAGCGGAATGTTTACGAATTCTAAATCATAGGAAGGTCACCTTTGAATGCTCATCGAGGTAAGTCATGGATGCCATTCTTCACCCCCTTGAGTTTCCTTTGGTCCGTCATGTCGTGGCTGAGATATTATCTATCCTTGAGTCTTTTGAGTTCTGGGAAGTGAAAACGGTGCCTCCTGACGCTAACCGGATAGCAAAGAAGATTGCTAAAAGCGTCACGAGCGACCACCGTTATCAATCCTACGTCTCTCGAGGATATCCTATATGGCTAAAAGACCTTATTTCCTTGGAAGCAGACAACATCTCCGGGTGTCTTAATGCCTAAATGGTATCACTCTCGTTGTCTCTGGTTCCTCTTCTTACCTCCTTTTCATGTTGAGGTTCTGAAAATTATATTTCTCCCTGTTTTATACCTTCGGGTCGTTTAGATGCCTTCTGGTCATCGGTTGTTGATCTTTGACATTGAGTTCTTTAATTAATTCACTTTTCAGTGTTAAAAAATATATAATGGTATTACGTTTTTTCAAATAGAAAAATTATTTCAAAATGAAAAAAAAAGTGAAGAAAAAAAATCAGATCATTTATAAAATAATAAATAAGATTCAGAATGCCGATGCGAAATCACCGACTTAGTAGTCTAAACAGTTATATATTTAGTTTGATTATTATTTTTGCTATTATTTAACTTTAATTAAATTTTATCATATTTTTTTAATATTTATGTTTTTAAAAAATTGACAACTAATGGTGGCATTTTTGAAAATAGACACACTAAAAATTGCATTTTTGAAATTGTCTATAAAGAAAACAAATTATTATCTTTTTCTGCAATAGAACTGACCTTAAACCGTTAAACTATTACACTCAATTTATTATATGAAGCATTATATAGATGTCTATTGTATCCGTAGGTCTTTTGGTCTCTAAGCAAAACTCTAGCTATTGTATCCTCTGGACAAGCATTCGATCTGCTTCATCCAATACCTGACATCTATAATGAAATTCGATTCAAGTTGTTTCATTATAGCAGCAAATACATGCAAGAACGATACAACTTACATGATCCTAAGGGACGAAGTCAAATAACATGATTAAAAGATGTTCTGTTACTTACCATAAAGGAAACATCTGACAGATGAAGGTCATTAGATTACAAAACAGACTACGATCATGGGGCTTGGAAGTTAACTCCACTTGTGTTCTTTGTGAAATCTATAATGAAACAAGAGACCAGTTATTTTTTAGATGCCCATGTATATAGCCAAGACTTGTGGCAATTATGCTCAGCAAAACTTCAATTCCATTTCATGGGATTCAAGACTTGTCCCACATTTCTCTTCTGCCTGAAGGGACAAGATTAAGACTATTCTCTCACCTGGTTCCGAAAGATAGTTGTGCACGCAATTATATATATACTCTATTTGGCGAGAACGAAACAATAGGATATTCAATAGCACTCGCACCAGTCTAGTGTCGGTCCAAAGTTTCTGGATATCTCGCACGAAATTAAAAACCGTGTTCTTTGGTTATGTTATTTTGTTAATGAATTTTTTCTCATAAAAATTAACGTCTAAATATGTGAGGCCCTAAACGATCGGTTCACTTGCCTATACTTCGGACCGAAGTATCCATAACACGTATTCTGCTAGACGTCATCTCCTTCGATACAATGATGCTCTCGCTATGTGGTTTCAGGACTCAAACCAGTAATGTGTTTCTTCTTCTTACCCGGGTATGTTTAATCCGGTGGTGTATGTCGTTATACACTTTTTTCTTTTCTTTATTATGTAATTGTCCCTTTTTAAGTGGAATGAAAATAAAAAATTACAACAAAAAATAAAAAACATCTGACAGATGAATTGCTCATTAGATTCAATCAAGTCGCTCAGACGCATAGCGCCCTGCTAATTTTGTTGGCAGTGTTGTAACCATAAAGAGCCTCATTTCGTTTGACTCCCTTTCGTTTGGTTAGAAAATAAGCACATATATCATTTAACATAATTACATAATTATTGCAAAGAAAATCTTTTAAATATTTGATTGTAAAATCCGGTTGCACAAATAACATACAAAAAATTAAAAGGAAATTGATTATGGCCAAAAAAATGTATTGTCACTTTCTTATTATCTAAATTCAAATTCGTATATTATAAATTATTGACAAAAAAACTACCACTTCATATATATAGATCTTATGCAACGTTTTATAAGCAAATTTTTGCAACGGTCTATGTCTTCCATATTTTGACTTTCTGACTATTATACAAATAACCGGACGCAATTTATAGGTTTGTGTTAACATTTACATGACCAAAAAAATTGCATTTTGAATATAAAATATTTTCATTTTTTTCATAACACATTTTTGGAAATTGCAAACGGAATATTTTCTTTCCATTTGTGTTTGTCATTTACGTTTGCAATTAGCAAAATATTTTTGTTTAAAATACTTAAGATTGTGGGTTCATTTGAAAAAATTATGCAAACATAAAACAACAACCGTGAGCTAAATCAGCCGCATAAATCTTAAACCTTTCTTTTAAAAAAAAATTAATTTTTTAAAAAAAATCCGATGAATGAACTATTCGACTGCTATACTCATCATGGGGATTAGTCGGGTGGTAAAAATTTAGATTACTCCCTGGTTATATAAAAAAAAAGTTTTAAATTTAAACGCCCCCTTAAAAATATTATTCTATTCTGATTTTGTTCAAAAAAAAAAAATATACCGTATTTTATATTAAATTTTGTTTTCACCATTCATAAATGTTAGTTCGCAATAATACAAATACTAGAAAGAATTGATTTGTTTTAAACCGCTTATAGATTTGATGATGCAAAAAAATTGTCCGCAACTGATTATCGTTTGTCCTTAATATATGATAATGTACTAATCCACATTGATCGTTGTCACCATTTAAACTCTAGATTGATCTTCTACTAATGTATATGGCAGATTAGTAGAGTCGTCGAAGTCTTTTTATGTTATCAAATTGTGATATTTGTTTAAACCATTACGTATTGCTTTAAACTCCAACTATAAATAAAGTTCATACCATCGCGTAGTGCTGTAAAATGGAAATCATTTAGCTAAACCATTGGAGCTCACTATGTCACAGAGATTGGCCACATATCCACCTTTGAAACATTATGAAGCTCTCCTCTAGTTTATACTCTTCTGTGTGCCTCCTCCCTGCAAAATTAAATCAATTATAAAAACTGTTAGGAATCCCACATCGGAAGTTGTGATGAGACCTAAGTAATATATAAAGGATATGGGCCAATCTATTCAATGTCAATTGATTTTGAGTTGGAAACTCATAATCTCATATGGTATCAGAACCCAGTTTGTTGACCCAAGAAATATTTATTGCTGGTCCTAGAGTGGGATTCGGTTCGAGATGGGACGAAAGAACCATCATCTCGAGGAGGCGTGTTAAGAATCCCAATCGGAAGTTGTGATGAGACATAAGTAATATATAAGGGATATGAGCCAATCCACTCATTGCCAATTGATTTTGAGTTGGAAACCCATAATTTCACAAAAACCTTTTACAATTGTAAAATGTAATAAGATATAAAAGAAAAATTTGAAGAAGAAGAAGAAAATGAAACAGACCCAGTGTCAAGGTGAAAAGGAAGAGGACCCTCGAAACCAGGAAGATAGCTAATCACAGAGGCTGATTCAACACTATGTTGAGTCAAGAACCCTTGAAGCAGAAGAAGCAACTTCAGTTTCCACGCTTTACACATTCTTGATTATAACTCTTTTAAGGACTTGATTTACTTTCAGGCAGCAAAACAGATATAAAAAAGGATGTTTTTTGTTTCAAGACTGGACAAAATAACCCAACAGATCAAAGTGGAATTAGTGTTGTTTGGTTTTGATTAAACCAATTCTCTTTATAGCATTTCTTCTTCGTTTTCTTTTTCTGCTTTGATTAAACCTATCACCAGCTTTCTCAAGAATCACACAGAAGAAGCACTGTAGAAAACGATCAAATTGCCTATGTTCTTTAAGATAAGATGGAGTTTTGTCTTCAATTAACCACTTACCAAAAGACTCTACATCAACTCGAGACTTCGCTTTTATCCATTGATCTTGAGACACTCTGATCCAGCTAGAGTCTTTACTACACTTAAGCCAATTTCAGCTTCAGTTCTTCTCCAATCCCACTTTTCTCTTCAAGCCTCATCTCTTGTTTTTCCTTTTTCTTCAAATAAAGATGTTTTTCCTTTTCCTGGTTCAACTCACGCATATGCATCTCAATACTTGAGCTCCTTGTCATCAACCATACAGCTCAATTTCATGTATTACTTTTTGTACTACTCTCTTTACTACTTTCGACTGGTACAGGAAATACTCCAAACAACTCCTCTTCAGATTAGGGTTTCTTTCCACTGTTGGTTGTTGCTTCTCGGAGGTGAGACCACGGCATCGATGTGGCGGAGCTCTTAGGCATTATTCCGATAGCGGTTTTCTTCAGTCGGTTAATACCGGTTTTGTATCCAAATATGGTCGGTTAAGCTTTCTAACCAGGCGTTTTTGGGATTGCTTGGTTAAGGTCATTGTAAACCAATTTTTTATTAATGAAAAACCTTTATATATATATTCTTTTTTTTTCATTTTAAAGGGTGATTTAGTGTAATATACACCATTCACAAAAAAATATAAGCACTAGGCGAATTTGAAAAAAATTAGCCACCATAGCTAAAAGAAAAGATTTTCGGAAAAAATTACACTTTTGACATACCATGCAAACAAACTGTTCGTCCTCCCATAAAGCAGACATAACAAGACAACCTTTTTTTTTTCTGTTTCTCTTTCATCAATTTTTTCCATTTAATATTTATTTGATATAATTTTTATTTTTAAAATTGAATCATCTTATCATCTATAGATAAAACATTCAGATTTTTTTTCCGGATATGTTACAATTTCGAAATTTTGAAAATGGACAAAAATTACTCAAATCATTCATATAATATTACGAAAAACGTAATATAATATATTATATGATATATGTTTGTATGGTATAATATGTTATATGAAATATAGCATGTTATATGTTATATAGCAGGTCATATATTAACATGGTATAACATGTTATTATTATACATATCATATGTTATGTTATGCTAACTATTAATTATCATAGTAATATATTTTGAAAATTGTTTATACGATCATAGATATGATATAACATGTTATATGTTTATATAGTATAAATATAACATGTTATATAGTATATAATATAACATGTTATATAGTATATAATATAACATGTTATATGTTAGTATGGTATGACATGCTATATAGTAACATGGCATGTTACATGATATATTTCATACCATGTATTAGTATGGTATAACATGTTATAGTTGTATATCATATTTTGATATGATAACTACCTACACACAATTTTAACACAAAAATTACCTACAAACATAATAGTATATGTTCAAACTCACCTATAAATCTCAGTTATAATTCTAAGATTTGAAACATAAGCTCACACACAATTATAAGACTCAATAACATATCATACAACTTGATATTAGAAATATTTCAATTGTTTTAACTATACCCTAAATTAATACAAAGAGAACCCAAACAATTCAAGTTATGGTATGTTATATTTTGCCTATGAATATAATTATATAAATAATTTGAATAATGTATTATGGTATGCCGTATCTAAAAATTAGATGTGAAAATAAATAATGTATCATGGAAAAAAGGGAGAGAGAGAAACAATCCAACAATTTTTTGGTAACCGTGTAATTCTCTCTCTCTTTTTATTGGACATCGTTATGAAAAAAAATGTCGCATCATAACTTTTATAAGAGGAAGGAGAGGTATTTTAGTCATTATGCATACCATAAACTTAATAAAACATTGGAGATACTACCAATTGAAATACTAAGTATTGGCACACCATTTGGTGTAGTTTCTAAAAAAAAATAATATATATATATATATATATATATATAAAGATTTTTCATTTAACAGACACAATACAACCAAAGTTACGGATGTTAGATCGATCGATCGCAGGGGGGATGATCGATTGATCAGGCTTTACGTTCTGGGCTTACTTCTCCTCGAACCTTCATTGACCAGTCTTCAGTAAATCGAGCACATCATGAGATTGCATCGTTCGATTTTCACGATCTAATATGAAAATCGAAACTAACACTCTCATCTATCTGGTGGTAAAATTTGAGCTTCATCCAACGTGGAAAGGTCTCCATATGATGCGAAACATTTGACGCTCATGATCTGTCATATCTTCAAAATGCTTGTTTTGCATCATTTTTGATCCAAATTGCTCCAACTTTTTCGTAAAGACTCTAAGATTCACAAAACACTAAAAGCAGCCATAAAATACCAAAACCAAGTAATTTATTTATTAAAATCCTATTAAAAACTTAATAAAAACCGGTAAAATCTAAGGTATATCAGTCTCTAGGCCGATGGACTAGAACCAATTCCGGAAAAGAATTCCACAGTTCCATAAATTCACTCAGCTCCGGTTGGAAAGCTGGCCACCCCTCCAGATTTGACACCATCTGAGTAAACTACTTGGAATATGTTACAAACAAAGAACAAGAATGCCTCTTCATTTTTAAACTAGACCTAGCCCATAACAATTCATGCATCTCCGATTGGAGGGGTGATAAGGCTTGTCGCCCTCCTTGGATACCTAACAAATCTGTTGTTCCATCTTGGAGTTCCAGTACCCAGCCTACTCCACTGGTGTGTTCATCCTTCTTCCAAGACCCGTCAACAAAACAAGTAAATGTTGATGTATTCGGGTGGGGAAGGAAATCAGAAAACAAAAACTCAGTTCTTTTCTCACCGACGTCATTAGCTAAGAACCATTTTGAGGACTCTTTAAGAGCTAACTCTAGGATATCCAAGTATATGTTCAATTTATATTCTAGTGAAAATGTATATATTCTATTAAAAATTATCTTGAGCATATTAAATTTTTTTATTTAGAAATATTGAAATATAAATATTTTGGCTTTGGAAATATAAATCTAACGACATAAAAATTCCCACTTTACTATTTTTTTACATTTTTTGTTACATTTACTAATATAAATTATAAAATTTCTATTTTTAAAATATTTACTAATTTTATTTTTAATTTTTTGCTTTTAGATTTATTTTTTCATGTTTATGATCTAATTAATTAAAATAAAGAAAATTTATATTATTAGATTGACATGTGTCACAATCTACATTTACTAATTTAAATGTTGAAATTTTTATATTTAAAATATTTAATAATTTTAGGTTCTACTATTGCTTTAGTATATTACCTTTTTTTTTTTCTAATCTAATTAATTAACAAAATGAAATTTTATATTATTATATTGACACGTGTCACAATCTAAATTAACACTGACACGTATCGCAATCTAGTGAATTTTATTTTTGCCTACGTATCACACTCACGTTAAACGCATTCAACTTTATATAATTAAAAAATAACACTTTCTCCTAAACGTGATCAGCAAATCTTAATTATTTGGAATTTTTTCCTTTTTGTGATAAATTCTCTTTTCTCATAAGAAATTTAATCGACCTTTTTTCTTTTTCTAACCCTTTTTTAGAGATGGATATTTTGGTTTTTGGTCTGGTTTTGGTTTGGTTTTTTTGTTTTATGGTTTATCGGTTTTATTTCCTAGGGATTGCTTAAGCCGTGGGAAATCGGTGGGAAATTTTCCACGGATTTCCCACGGATAAGCAACCCCTGGGAATTCCGTGGGAAATTTCCCACCGATTTCCCACGGATAAGCAACCCCTGGGAATTCCGACGACTTAAGGTATACGGTTTAGATTTGTTGTGTAAATGATGGACCTACACCTTCTAATGAACGGAGAAGATCATCACAACAATTATACATCGAAAAACATATGTATGTGTAATATACTTAACATATCTACACAAACCGGAATACCTCTTATACCATATCTATAACTTATACTTTAAATTACAAAACTCTTATACGTAAAGTTCTGAAACTTCAAATTGTAAGGATGTGAAAGGTTTATTTGAATTTATTTGATCAACGATATCTTATATGTAACTCACCATGTATTTTTTTGGCTTTTTGGATATTTTGATTAAATTTCGTAACTATAAACCGCAATCCCTAGGGAATCCGTGGGAAATTTCCCACGGATTTCCTAGGGATTGCTTAAGCCGTGGGAAATCGGTGGGAAATTTCCCACCGATTTCCCACGGATTCCTTCCGATTTCCGACGGAAAACAATTCCCACGGACTTCCGACCATTTTTCCGACGGATTTCCCACGGTTTTTGTGTCCGTCGGAAAATTCCTACCGATTACCGACGGTTTATTAGCCGTGGAAAATCGGTCCGAAATCCGTCCGAATTCCGTCTGAATTTTCCGACGGCTAAGAGTCCGTCCGAAATTCTATCTGAAATTGCCATGTTTTCTTGTAGTGTAAGAATTTAAACCATATAAAACCGTATGTAGTTTGGTTTGGTACGGTTCAGTTTTCTTCGGTTTACGGTTTATCGGTTTTATAAAACGTGAAACCATATAAAAACCATAAACAATTCGGTTCGGTTTGGTTTCGGATTTTTCGGTTTATTCCATTATTTTTAAAAACAAAAAAAAATTGTTGCATAACATAAATATATTTATCCTCGAAAAATAAGGTTCTTAGCGAATAGTTTCTTTAAAAAACTATATCAATTGCATAAAAAATATTAAACGATATCACACTTATCAAATGTAGAAAGCTAATAGTATTGCTCATGCAAAATGATTGTTAATAAATCATTATAACTTAATTTTGATAATAATCAAACATATGTACTAATTAATTTTCTTAACTAATTAAAATGTATGTTAAATTTAGATTCGTTATAATCCTAAATATTGTAATGAATTTATAAATGCTAAAACAATTTGACAGCAAATTGAATATTTTAAAAATTATTTGTTTATTATAAATATAGTAAAAAAAAAAAAGTAAAGATGAACCAGTTTAAACCAAAGAAATATAGATTATCTCAAATTAGATTAAAAATTGAAAAAATCATTCGGTTTTACAATTTTTAACCAAACCAAACATAAACCGAAAACTTCATAAAAATGTTAACCAAATGAATTTTTAGGTTTAACCATAACCAAATCAAATCATATATTTCGACTTGGTTTAACTCAGTTTTTTCGGTTAAAGTTTTTTTGTCCACCCTTATTTTTACTAGTTTTTCTTTTTACTTTAAAATTTCCAAAAACTTTACACTAACAAAGACAAGAGAAGGCAAACCTCCATTATAACCCTCAATCTGGAAAGTCCAAGGCCCTACAAATTAAAACAAGAACAGATTCAGAGAATCAAGTAAATTTTTTTCCTTCTAGAAATTACCGTTTTCGAAAGCAAGAGCAGAGCAAGCATGTCCTCCAATTAACCAAATCAGAAGAGGATCTTCTTCAGGATTGTTCTCTGATTTGATGAAGTAGTAGAAAAGCTTGACTTTCTCTTCCTCACCAACACCAATGTATCTTTTTCATAGAAATAAACAAAGATTTGTCAAACTCATTTGAGTTGTGTTAATGACAATAATTAATTAATATTGAAAAAGCATATGAAGAAGAAGAGGAAACAGACCCAGTTTCAAGGTCGAAAGGAAGAGGACCTTCGAAACCAGGAAGATAGCTAATCACAGAGGCTGAGCAGAAGAAGCAACTTCAGTTTCCTTGCTTTACACATTCTTGATTATAACTCTTTTAAGGACTTGATTTGCATTTCAGGCAACAAAACAAAACAGTCATAAAAAGGATAGTTGACTAAACCTATTCTTTATAGCATTTTTTCTTCGTTTTCTATTTCTGCTTTTACTTTCTGTCTAATCATACCTGACCAGAAACCAGGAGTACTTAATTACGCTAACAATATAATAATACTTCCTATAAAATAAGTATGTATGTTTTACAATAATCTATTACTCCTCTGTGATCTCATTTTTACAATATAATAGTACACTTAAAATATAATCTACGATCTTGAATCAATCGATCTCCTCGTCTTCTAGTAACCATTCATCAAAATTGTCATTTGATGCTAAAAGAAGTTTACGTTGATAGATGAATCCTGAGGCCAATGCATATTGAATATCTTGCATTTGAGTTATATGAATGTTTTAACTATTAAACGTCTAACAACAAAATTATATGATTGATATATAATCCATGGTGGACATTCCAGGTGATCTGGATTGAGCTCCAATTAGTATATAAACTTTTTTTAATTGGACTCCAATTAATAATCATTGTATTACTACTAACTTTTCCAATCATTTTATATAGGCTTAGATTGGTAATACTACATAATTACGGAATCGGACAAAAATAAAATTTATTTGCGGAATGATATAAATTTTGCATAATGAAAAATTGCGAAATAAAATTATTGTGCAGTTGCTAAATTTTGCGGAATGACAGAATATAAATATTTAAAAATAAATTTTCACTGTATATTAAATATATCATAAGAGCTGATTAAAAATATGAATTAAAAAATACTAAATATGATCAAAAATTATTAGAAAGAAAGATGCATAGTAAACTATTTTTCAAAGCAAGTAGTTATTTTTTCACTTATCTTTTAAAATATTCACAATACATAAAAATTTAATGATGTTGTAAATCCTAAATCATACATGCAATCTTATTTCTTATAAAAAGATAAATTAATATTCAACTATTTCCATAAATAAGTTTGTAAAATAAAAAGATAAATTAATATTCAACTATTTCCTGTAGAATCTCACTTATTTATGTAATGGAGGTTTAGGGCCTGGTTCGTTTAAACGCAGCTGGTGCGGGTGAGATTGCGGGAGTTTGCGGAAGCGGACGGTAGCGGTTTCTACCATTATTAGACAATTTATACGACTGGTAAAGCGGCTGGAAACGGGTGCGTTTGCAGGATGTTTATGACTGGTTTACAGCGGGTGTGATAGAGGATTTACATAAAACTACCAAAATACACATAATATATAATTTATATAAAAATCAAAAATATATTATTATAAGAAATTAAAATTATATATTTTAAATAAATCATAGAATAATTAAATATAAAATTTTAAAGATGTTTGCAACATTTTTTATATATACAATAACATTTTTTATAATTATTAACATTAAAATTGAAAAAAAAAATTATTATAAAAAATTAAAATTATATATTTTAAACAAAACATAGAATAATTAAATAGTATTTTTACAATAATTTTTTTTATATAATTACAAGTTTATTTTAGTTAAATTAAAATATATATCAAATGTATATAATTTTATATGATAATATTCGATATAAAAAGTAAATTTTTTGTAAATTTTAGTTTATTATTTAAGGTAATATTTTAAAAAAATATATTTTTTTTTAACATATATTTTTTCAACCACCCGCAACCGTAAACGCTCGTAGAAATGAGTTTTTGATTTAGAACGATTCCAAATAATATAAAATGGTACGGAGCGGTATAGAGCAGTTTTTGTGGTTGTTTTCAAACGCTACCAACCGCAACCACCCATAAACGTAGTGTTTGCAGGTAGTAGCGGGTGAACCAATCAACCCCTTAATTGTATTTTTTTAAAAGCCAAAACGCAAACCTACTTAACTTTAGATTCACTAGTTTGTGTATAACATTGAACATAAATAAGAAAGCATATTCTCTAGATTTACATTAACTTTTATTTTATTTTATTTTTTGTTTAAACTTAACTTTAATGCAATACTCGTCTTTTTATTTTTTAGGGATACGAAGTGGAACTCCAACTAACACAAACCACGAGATATTAAGCCGGTGGCAACTGAGATAAACCGGATTTGTTTGCCTCCGAATAGATGTTATAACCGACAGCGAAAAGCCAGAGAAACCAGAGAAGAAGAAGGACCAGAGCAAACGTAGCGCAAACCACAGAGATAAGCATGAGAGCGGCTAGACTGCCGAACATATGGCTCGTGTGTCCAACGAGCCTCGGGGATAACCCTGGTCGTTGCCGCACGTCCATGGCTTCACGGACACGAAGAACCGCGTAGAACAAAACGAAGACACAGAAACATAGGAATGCAGTTTTATGTGTTTCCAAAACAGAGGATCGTTGGTTCGTGAGCTGAAGTAATCCTAGAATACCGGCGTTGACCATGACGACGACTTTGTGGACTGCGGCGGAGTATGCAGTGAACTTGGCCGCTTCACCGCCGGAGATTGGTAGTGTTTGGTTATCGGCGGAGACAGCCTCCATAGTTTCTATCTTCTCTGTTTTATTCTTTTTTTGTTTTGTTGATCTTTTGTCGCAACATCTATGCAACGTTTTATAAGTAGAATTTGAGAGCAGATCTGATGCAGTATCATCATAACTAAAAGAAAAGGAAGGACGTGGACTCTTAGTCGGTGTTGGTGTTGGTGTTTGGTTTTGGCTTTTTTAGTTTTAAGTAATAATGTGATTTTTAATTAGGGATATATGTTAAGATAACTTTTTCTTGGTGTTTAATTAGAGTTATCTATGGGTTTTTTACGTGAGCTACAAGTTGTTGGAGACTTGGCTATATAAGTGTTTCCTCTCTTGTTTGTAAGAGACAGTTTTTGAAGTAATAGATGTTGTTTTCTCAACATCTATGCAACTTTTTTTTTTTTTCACAGATCTTAAACTTTAACATCAAAACAGCAACAAAATGACTATTAGGACGTAGTAGATGTTATTTTCTCACTATTTGAATTCAAATCTTGTAGTACAATACATGTGGACTAAAAAAAAAAAAACTCTTGTAAGGTGGAAAAAATCACGTTTTTCTTTAGCAAAATCCTGAAAGATTGAAATTTTTTACTAACATTAATGAGAAAATATTAGAAAAGTAGCAAGATAAATGACAGAAAAAAATTATAACTTTTTTACTTATAGCAAATTAACCACTTTGTCCATAATTTACTAAGTAGAGATAGAGATAATGTACATTTGATTTGTCAACTCGCTTAGAGAATTTTATAATAACTAATCTATTTAAATGGAATCACACATATTGCTTACGATAGCGTGAGAATTGTATTTGTAGAGAAAACCTACCCCGAGTTAACATACCAAGTAGAATGGAAATCCGTTGGATCGACTTAGTAGAAAACATTTGAGTGTTTTTCACTTATTTTTTTTTGTTTTATTTGACAGTTAGCTGATCGACAAGTTAATTTTGGAGACACAAAAAGACGGAGGCGGAGGCTCGCATGGTCTGTATTGGGTGCAAAGTCTTCAGAGTTTTGTATTGGGTGCAAAGTCTTCAGAGTTTTTGTTTGTGCAGAGTTCGCAGAGTCTTTTCCTATTTTTTTTTTCGGATGGATGTGAGGCAACAAAATGGTAAGAGTTCTTTAGCACTTACAAAGAACGGTAAAAAATGATGGAATAGTTACAAATATTAAAAAAAAATATGGTAAGAGATAACGATACAAAATAGGTGACGATCCTGCTTTGATAAAAGATAGCGACATAAAACTAAATGGCGGTTATGTATTTCCATTTGTTTAATTAGTAGTCACTTAGAAAGTACATACGTTTTTTTTTTATAACCGTGGGAAATCCGAACCTTTGGCCTATAATATTTTCGGTATCCGGATTTAGATTTTAGATATTTAATTTAAAAATAACCATTCGTTCCAACCAGATATTGAACCCAAAGTACAAGAGAACTAACCCTTTTGTGTTACTACTAGACCATTATTTATCGGTAGAAAATACGTAAGTTACTGCAGTGATGAACTTCCAATCAAATTCGTTATTTTGTTTTTGTTGAAGGATCAAATTCGTTATCTTACCGATTTAGCCTTAAAGGTTCTTAAAAGGTAAGAAAAAATTCCTCTAACTAAGGGTAATAAGTTTCGTGAGTCATTTAATCATGGTTAAAAAAGTTAACCAACTATGGGGTGTTACAATTTATCGTAGTTGGATATTTGAATCTTCTTCGTTTTTTTTTTTAATTTTGGTATCGAATGTTCAACGTTTATGGCTGACTTTTTTTTGTGATTGTCGACTTTGTGGAAATCTACTTAGTCATCGATTTCTTTTGCCCTGGGAATTTGGCTTTTTCCTCAAACTTTAGCTGAAGTATTCCAACTGATACCTGAAAAATACGCCGTCGAGGTGTTTAAACCGGATTTCGGTTTGGAATTTTCGGGTTTTTAGATTTTTGGTTTATAAAAATAGTATCCAAAGTAGAGTCGTCGAAGTCTTTTCGGTTATCAAATTGTGAGATTTGTCTGAACCATCACGTAGTGCTTTAGACTCCAATTGTTCTTTCACGGTATTCATATTTCATACCTTGTATTATATTGTTATAACCCAGCAACAACCAGAATTGGACCTGAGATGTTCCGGATTCCATATGAAAAAAAAAAAAAAAAATAGAATCCTAATTTTCATGGAATAACAAATTATATCTAAAATACTTATAGAGTACATGAAAAGGTAATTTTTATTTTAAAAAATTATCATATAATTCTATATTAATTATTACATTATAATACTTTCGGATCCACAATATTTTGTTAAGCAGATTTCTTACGAAAATTCTCACATTAAACATTATTCAATATATATATATATATATATATATATATAGGGAGAGTTACTATAGTAACCTTGAAATGTATCAAAATGACTAAATTGAACCCTATTTTTATAAAATTACTAGAATGTTTTTCGTACCTATTATACCTTTATAACCCTTTGTTAAGAAAAATGTATTTACGAAACTGCTATTACTATTTTTTTCACGTCAGCAGAAATTGCTTTTAATTACGAAAAAACCTGTCATTTAATCACGGAGGGTGCCATTGGAATTTTCGGATCACAACAAGTTTCCGCAATAAGTATGTCGTTCCAATGGTGGCAGACTTATGTAAAAATGACAAACTTATTTAAGGATGGTAGATTTGTTTAGAGGACGGCAGATTTGTTTCGCAGATTTTTTTTTTTTGACAGAAGACATTTTTTTTAGTAGATTTATTTTTCGATTCGCAGACTTGTTCGTCGGACAGTAGATTTTTTTAGTGAACGACATATTTTTTTTTTATGTATGGTAGATTTAAAGCGTATGACATATTTGTTTGGCAAACTTGTTAATAATGACGGCAGATTTGTCGGATATTGGCAGAGTTATTGAGTTTATTGATAGCAGATTTATTAAATCATCGCAGACTTTTTACTATTGGCGGCAGATTAATACAAACTTATTTATTACTAGACTAGACTTATAGTGACAGCAGATTTAATTTTAGTGATGACAGATTTTTATTTTCATCGTTGATTTATTCGTATTGATAGCAGAGTTATGTCGTCTTTTAACAGCAAACTTATTTCTTACTAGAATAACATTTTTGGCATACTTATGTATTTGTGTTGTGGCAGATTTTAAGTGGCAAATTTGTTAGTTTGGCAGACTTATTAACCACAACGACAGACTTATTGGCAATTTATTTTTTCATCAAAATCCCAACATTTTTGTGAAATTCCAGTTTTGCCCCGGAAAAAACCATGGTTCATAAATAAGTCTGCCGTATCAATACCAATAAGTCTGCGGTAATAGTGACATGAATATGTTTTAACATATCAATATTTTTTGTAAAATATAATCATCGACTATACCATGTATTTGAATTCTATGACGAAATATTGTAACTACAAAACTTGTTGAAATGATGAATACTCATCAACTCGACAAAATACAAATTAATGTTAGGGATGAGAGACGAACAATTAATCTCATCCATGACATGATTGTTTTCAATACTTAGCAAAATTTTGAAAAAAGTCATTGAGCTAAAATTTGAGTGAATGGTAGGTATAAAGTTGATAAGAAAATGGATCTTAGGGGCACATAACGATAAAAATGGGCGTATATGGATATCGTAATGGTCCACTAAATTTTTACACACCAATGCCTATTTTTAAATGATGACTTACACCAAACACCTCTGAATCCAAACTAATGTGCCTTGTCCAAAACTCAAAGACAAGTATACATTCATATTTTAACACTTGCTATCTTTAAGATCTGACACTAAGAAGAACCCTACAAATTGTCGGATTGAATTGTACAAATACAACAAAAATCCATGAAATATCAACTGCCACTTCCATTTACACAAGAAAAGGATCTTCATGGACATCAGATCCCAAGAGGTGACTTTTGCAAAACAAAATCTATGAAATTACGAAAAGAAAAAAAAAAGATCCCATGAAGTCTAATTGAGCTCTGCTCTGCTTTTACTTCTCTTCATCTTTGCCTTAAACCTCGATTTTTCCATCACTGTTTCTACTGTATTTTTGAAGTTCCCAACAGCCATCAGTACTAGAAGAATGCCACAAACCATCACCTGACATGACACCAAGGACCAAAGTTCTCAACATTTATATTCAACTTCCGTTACTTTTACTTCCTTCTTTTTATCGGCTCCTACCAGAGAGTTTCAGGGATAGACCAGTTGGAACCAAAGCCAAAAGAGTGGAAATAATACCTGCCAATCGCCAACAACTCCAGTTAATGCTGCCCTTAGCAACTGCAGTCCGACGTATGCTTCAAACCCCTGAGTTTTGCCAACAGTTATAAAGATTGTTAAGCCCAATAGGTTAAACAGAAAACCTCAACATTCCCAGCATAAACATATATTTGGTAAACGTAATTGGAAAGCAAAGAAAAATAAAGGGAAATTGATCTTTACACAAGAAAGAGACATAATTATACAACAAAAACTAGTAAAAACGAGAATGAAGAGTCTTGATTCGATATAATCTAGCACCAAATCATAGTATTTGCCCTAACTTTATAAGAAAAATTCAGAATCGTATGGAACCAAATCAGATCCATAAATCACAAGCAGCATCACAAGAAAAAACCCAATCAAAGCAACGGTGATACAAAGTCCATAAATTTCGCAAAACAAGATACAAAGTTTAGTTATTGAGAATACGAGATGAATATTAACACCAAACGCGATGGAAGCAAAGAATTTTAATCCGATTTTTTTGTTATAAAGGAATAGAGAACAAAAATCTAGAGATGGGAAGATAAAAACTTAACTCAAACCGAAAAGGTGAAAAGCAAAAAGTTACCTTCTTCTTCGATTCATCTTCCTCATCGTTTTTCTTCTTGTCCTCTCCAGCCACATCTCTTCGATTCATCTTCCTCGTCATCTCTCTTCTTATCCTCTCCAGCCACACATCTTTGATTCATCTTCTTCATTGACTCCCTTCGTTTCCTCTCCTATCACACCTCCACTCGAAGCAGATGAGATTGACGAGTTAGGTGTCGCAATTGCACTTACGGCACGACGTATGGATCTTGGAAGATTTGTTGATGTTGGACTCAAAATGGTGTTCTTCGTCGACATGTATATGCGCGAATGAGAGAAGGGTTTGAGCAACAGAGAGAAAGAGATCGGCTGCTAACAGAGAAAGAAGAAAAAAATGAAATAAATTAGGGTATTTTTCATTTTTATACATTAAAAAAAAAATTAAAATGGCATGAATCGTAAATATGGGATTTAAACTACGGTTATAAGTCTTTTGACAAAATATTAAGGTTATTTTAGTTAGACCTTGCTCACCAAAATTGTTTTAGTAATAAACCAACTTTTCAAGGTTGTTTTAAGTAATTTTCCATATATATATATATATACATATATAATTAAAAAGAAATTATTTATGGAGGGTCCTCATAATATAGAGGTCTAATTCAAATGTGTCATGAGGATGTGTCAAGGTCTGGCTCTGGCAACAACTTTACAATAGACAAGAGAAAATTATTCATATATCTTTTTTAATTGATTTTCACAAGCTATGATACTATGTTCATTGGAGCTCAGTGTGTTACAGAGGTTGGCCACGTATCCACCTTTGAAACATCATGAAGCTCTCCTCTGGTTTATACTCTCCAGTGTGTCCTCCTCCCTGCAAAATTAAACCAATTATAAAAACATTTTACAATTGTAAAATGTAACAATTGAAAAGATATAAAAAAAAACATTTGATGAGAAACCAAAAAAAAATAGGACTTGCTTTGATAGTAGCAAATGTCATATTGTTGGCGTAAGTTCTTGTATATCCCATAACTTGATCGTTAACAAGCCATGGTCTCCATTGATCAATTATCGAATAGTTGAGAGATCTGATCCATGCTATTGTTCCAAGAAAAGGTACCATCAAGTCATGATCACCACTATAAACCAATGACCTATAATACCCTTTGATGCTATTGTTTCGATGGTACGGTACACTACTCTTTATGTCTTTATCATAAACCAAATCCCTATCGCATCTCACCCATTGCCCTATACTTCCCTGCAGAAATTTATGTATATAGATGATTACATGTATATATGTATGTAATCCAACTTACTTTCACCACATGAAGTGCTCTGCGTACATCTTCATCATTAGCCCAATGCGTGGCTAGCAAATACCGATAAGTCTGCATATTTCATCTTAATGTTTTCCATTTTACAGCTAAAGCAATATCATTTCCAATAGGTTTTGTTTTTGCTTACATAGCAATCAGAAGATGGAAGAGAAAGATATGAGTGAACAAGTTTCCTAAGATCTCTTCTTCCAATATGCTCTTCCGAAAACGGGTTCGGCGATGCAAACTCACACAATGGGGTCAAAATTAATGCCTCATTTATCCTTGAAACACACTGTCAATCACCATTATCATCAACCAAAAAGTCCCAAATTAGTCTTTTGCTATTCTCAACATTGTAAACATTGTGTTTACCTTTTTGTAGTAGTCCATCAATATCAAGCATTGTGTGTTAGTAGGATCTATGTGTACATAATTTCCTTTGCATCTTCTTTTTAGCGACTGCGAACAAGAGTTTCAAGAAACTATTTCAATTTTAAAAAGTAGTTACATTGTGGTGGAGAAAAGAGATGAGATAAGACTTTCAATATACCTCATAGAGTTCGTCAGAGATCATTCCCATTCCCTGGGCATAAAGGATCTTATGGTTATGATCAATTTCATAATCTGTTCCCGGGTTTCCAAGAACATAACCCTGTTGGTACAAAATGATTCTTTCAAACAATATTTCTCTATATAAGCCATGATGAAACAAATGAGTGAAGATATTGATGAACCTTTAGATTGATTAGAGGTTTGTAGCCGTGTTCATTTCCTATTGAGATCCGTTGAACAATGGCTGGAACAACCATACCGGAGTATGAATCTCCGCCGACATAGAATGGATTTGAGGCAAACTCTGGATACTCCACTAGCCACTGCAACAGCAACAACAGCAAGAATTGAAAAGATTATGATATACTTTAGAATCAAGAAACACATATGTTGATACAATATTAGTACCTTTTGAAGAAACTCATAAGTCTGTTTTGCTTGTCCTTTGTCACTAGGCTTATCAGCAAGAGGAGTTGTTGAGTAAGAGAAGCCAGTCCCAACAGGTTGATCCAAGAATATTATGCTCGCTTCCTGAAATATCATCAAATCGACAGTCTTGAAACCGATAAAACCGAAAAAGAGAAAAAATATAGTTTGTGATAGTCAATCACCTTTGTCCAAGAATATGAAGTGGAGACAAGAGAAGGCAAACCACCATTATAACCCTCAGTCTTGAAAGTCAAAGGCCCTGCACTTAACCAATATGTTGATCAAATCTTTTCAGGTTTTCGTTTTTTCTAGAAATTACCGATTTCGAAAGCAAGAGCAGAGAGAGCAGAGCAAGCAGGTCCTCCAGTTAACCAAATCAGAAGAGGATCTTCTTCAGGATTGTTCTCTGATTTGACGAAGTAGTAGAAAAGCTGCACTTTCTCTCCCTCACCAACACCAATGTAGCTTTTTCACAAGAAACATACAAAGATTTATTAAATTCATTTGGATTATTCTAAAACAGAGGAAAAAGAAGAAGAAAATGAAACAGACCCAGTTTCAAGGTGGAAAGGAAGAGGACCCTCGAAACCAGGAAGATTGCTAATCACAGAGGCTGATTCAACACTATGTTGAGTCAAGAACACTTGAAGCAGAAGAAGCAACCTCAGTTTCCACGCTTTACACATTCTTGATTATTATAACAACTCTTTTAAGGACTTGATTTACTTTCAGGCAACAAAACAGATATAAAAAAGGATGTGTTTTTTTTTTCAAGACTGGACAAATAACCAACAGA